>VZSV01000101.1:2708534-2753019 GCA_013398735.1 Nothocercus julius
AGGACTGACCCCTGGGGGACACCACTAACCACAGGCCTCCAACTCGACTCCGCACCACTGATCACCACCCTCTGAGCCCTGCCCTCCAGCCAATTCCTAATCCACCTCACTATCCCACGCTTGCGGAGCTTGCCCAGAAGGATGCTGTGAGGGACAATGTCAAAAGCCTTGCTGAAGATGTCCAGCCTGTGGAAACTGCACGGCTTCAGACCTGTAATGGCAACCACAGAAATGAAAGGAGGTTCTTTGCAAACGAAAGCAAGCTGGGTTCAGCGTTATTTATCCTCTGGGCTTAGAAGGGAGAATGATTAGCCTGCAGGTCTTCTCTTCTCAATGACATTTCCAAGCCCTGTGAGGGCTGAAGAGCAGGAACATGGCAGCCATCACTGGAGCACAAAGGTATTTCTCTGCTGGGAATACCAGGTTTGCAGCAGAAGCATCGATCTTCTCCATACAGTGCACTGACAGTAACGACAGAATCACTCCTTAACGCTACCAGGAATAATCAGATGGGGATCCTCGCCTTCATAAATGAGAACACACCTAGAGAGATCCTGCAGGAAGCAGGAAGGTGGCCTGGAAGTGCTGCAAGGGTTGCTGGAGCATTGTGTGCATGGAACAGCCTGGAAGCCGTGCGTGAGCCTGGGAGCCTGGAGCCAGGCAGCCCAGCAGAGCTGCTCTCCACAGCCGAAACGCAGCCCGAAACGGGGGGACCTCTTTGAAAAAGCACCTCACTCGCCTCATTGAAGAAAAATAAAGATCCTGTGGTTTGAGTTGCTTTGCCAGACTTTTCTAAAGTGTGATGCTGCACTTGTAGCAGTGACTTTGTGATTTTTGAGCCTAGATGTTAAAGGAACCTGGAAAATTTACAAAAGGAAAAGACAACTGTCTGTCTATCCATCAATAAAAGCTCTAAAGGCAACTAAAGTATACCAAAGAGGATAGATCCTCTTGGGAGGTAACTATAACTCACTTTGATGGTTAACCAAAGTACCCAAATTGTGCAAGGATATCCCTGGACTTAGGGATGATATAAGATGATATTATCTGCAATATATCTAAGGTTTTAACATTCACCTCATGATTCATAAAACTGATTTTTGTGAAAAGTCATGTTATTTTTGATAGTTTTGAAAATTACTACATGCAAACTCACAGTGATATCCCACTCCTCATACTTGTTCTATCAACTATGCATCGGAGAAAAACTAACGGGATTTTACCTTCTGGCAATACCTCCATAGATTTAAAATACATAAACACTAACTCCCCCTAATCTATACCAAAAGCAAGTACAAAAATCAGATCAGACAAAAATCGATTAAGAAAGCTAAAGGATGCTCTAGACAGAGCCTAAGTAGGACAAAAAATATATATATATCTTCAAGTCAAGGTGAGTACTGATTGAATAAACACTTAATAGAGGTGACAAATCAGGCAAGTACAACAGCTGACGTCCTGGAAGGGATGTCTAATGAGAAAAAGCATATGGGGAAAAGCAAGAAAGGCAAAGCAAGACACAAGCCACCTAAACAGAGCAAATGATGGCTCTACACAAGTTTCAGCTATCAAATGAAAAGGCAGAATTTCCCATCCCATCTGCAACTGCTGCCAGCTTTACTGTCCACTCAAGTCAAGCCACGGAGCTCCTCCTTGTCCGAGGCAGAACCATCGGGATGCCAGGCACAGCCGGGCTCTGAGGGGGATCTGTGCCCTGCGTGGGCGCTTGCTCGGCGCTGCGCGCGTTGTGCAGGAGAAGCCATCGGCAGCGGGTCCCTTTCCGTGGGGGACTCTCGCTCTGGCCAGGCCGGCACTGAGCGGGCACCTGCCTGCTCTGCAGTGGTGCTGGGGGCAAAGACAGAAATCCCTGCACCTGCAAAAGGCTACCCACAGGGATCCCTGTCCACAAAAGCCTGTTTTCCCAACATAACTGGCCTGCACGAAAGCCTGTTGTGGTACTATACGGCGTTATGGTAATAGGCTGGTGTTCATTTTCTCCCCTTATTTTTAATTTGGTATTTTAAGAAAAAGTTTCAGAAATAAATTATATTTTCCCTACCATAGCATTCTTCTTCATTTGTGGAGTTTTGCTTCATGATCCAGACAGACCTAACACCCACCCTGCTTTCTTCTGCAGCTTTTTCCTAATGACCAAAATTGAGTACAGAACAACATCATCAGGGATGCACTCATCTTGGGACTCAAAAAATCAGAGCGAGTTTTTCAAGATCTGGCCTGAAATAAATTAGTTTAATGGACCCCTCCATTGAAGTTGATAGGAAAGCAAAAAAAAAGAAAAAAATAAATCATTCATTGATGTCTAGAATCATTTACTGATTAATAGAGATCATAATTTATCAATTGTACTGGATATCTCAGTAAAAAATGATTGGCTCTATAACAAGAATTAACTGGAGAAAACTGCAAGCCCAGTCTCCAGCCCAGTGAATGTGAACACCCTGGAGTCATTTCCCTGACTTCATCTGTGTGCAGAGCCCCTTACAAGCACGGCTGCAAGAAATCCCTGGGTGGATCTGCCAAGGGAATTCTGCCCAAAGCTGCCTGGATGCAGCATTGCATCTGTCCAATGCAATCTGTCCACCTGAAAGCACTTGCTACCCAAACACACCAAATGTTGTAATACCTGGGAAAGAAGGGATCTCTCACGTGCTGATAGCAAGAAAGGTGTTCACTCTGGAATACGATAAATAAAAAGGAAGGGGCAGATGGAAATTACTCAAGGCTGTCAAATTATGGTGACTGTTCCTGATATCCAGGGCCAAGTCCTGTCCTTCATGTCCTATCATTTACAGATAACCTAACTGGATTCATCTGCAATACACCCTGAGTAAAATGGACAGGATTTTTGGTTCCACAACATAGTTAATAAGGTAACATAAAGCAATTTCATAGACAATTAAAACAAACCATTCAACACATGCTTTCCTTTCATTAGAACAGTGGTCAATCCCAATATCAAACATAATATTCACTGTACATTTCTCTGCAACAAGCTGAAACTGTGGCTTTAGTAAACATTTCATAGGATTATACAATCAGTACAGCATAAGTCAGTAGAAACATCTGATAAGACTGGAAATTAGATATGGGAATTATGCAGAAGAAAATTTCTGTAAAAGAGTCCTCCATACACTCTGTAAATTTTGATAGCTTGACAAATAATTTCGAAGATAAGGAGCTTTCCTTTGCTTTTGAATATTTATGGAGTGAAAGAAATACAGGCCTGACATCCAACCGGGAATCGGGATATGAACAAAGCAGCATCACTCTCCCCTTCCTTATCCCTGTAGCAAATTCTAGCTGTTCAACGCCAAATCCTTCAATACCAACTCATTTCAGGGTCTACACAAATTGTCTATAGGCTATACTAGTCTGTAAGCAAATGGAGAGTAAAGAATACAGGGCATGGCTAGAAATACAAATCAGAAGTTGATATCCAAAGTTGTTGAATTAGGATCTTAATATAGTCATTGCATGAGCACTAACTTCACCTGAAATACGCATACAAAAACGTTGAATCAGATATATCTATGTAGCATCTATCACATTCTGAACACTACTTTATGAATACATACAAGTAGCACATTTTGTGCTGTGCCCTGACCTCTCTCCCCGAAACAAAAAATGAAGAAATCTATTTTAAAAGAGCAAAGAGAAAATGAGCATTATAATAATAAACTTTACAATACTCCAATGTCCCTATATCTGATCAGCCATGGTAAAAAATTAATACCTCTGAATTTCAGAACTTGAAGTTAACAATTATGGACAACAGAAACTAAAACTGAGCCAGTGCAAAGCCCATTATAATACACCATCTGTGCAAACGTCTGTCCATGCACACATTTTATTTATAAAATAAAAATAATGGACATGATGAAAGCGGTATGAGAGAACTTGAAAAAATAATTAGGAATTAAAACTTGTTTTTCTCATAGGACTGAATATTCTAAAATGACAGGGTCTAAAAATATACACTCTGCAATCTTTAGTATAAGGAAAAGCACCACAGTCTTGCGCTGTAAATTAGCATCGTCAAGATAAAACCTTCCCCTAAGCGAGAAGGATTCTTCAATGTCATGGTCAAGTAATAGCTGCTTCAAGGGAATGGTAGTGATACAGGCCAGGAAGTGGCAATAAGATCACTTACCACAAAGATAACGTGTCTTGAAACAAAGATAGGACTTTTAAAAATATGATTCTAAGGACTGTTTTTTTCCCCCTCTGACTTTGACCAATTGTTTGTTCACACAGCAGCTAATGCAGGACCAGGTGATGTTCAAGGGGAGTCCAACCATCTGTTTACAGCAGTTGTAAGGTCAGGACCAAGGACTGAAGTTTTAAAATTAAGACTTTTTAGTAAGGACACTATAAAATTAAGGCTTTAAGCAATCTGAAAGATAAAAATAAGCCACATTTTTTAAAGCTCAGTGTTTTTAATGCATATAAATCAATTGATGAATGTTTTCACTTAAGTAAGTGTCAGAGCATTGAGGCATATTTATTGCATAAATCATAATAGATCCATTAATTAATGGCCAGACTGCTCCCATGCTTTGGCTGAACGATATTTTGTTCTGCTGGGGGATCCACATAAATCAGTGGAACAATGAAGAGAGGAGGCAGGATGAATCTCTAACTACGAAGTGGCTTCATGGATTGATACTAAATTTTAAAAACAAAAGAAAAAACTACTATAAGCCAGGGGAAATGGGCAAACATGCATGTTAAAAAGGGCTTAATCTGGATTTTCCCTCAGGGAGGCTACTTCCTCAGCAGCACCTAAGTTCCTTTGGATCAGATGGGTCATCTCATGCCACAGAGGAAGGGTGGAAGTCTCAGCCCCAGCTTCCCTCCTGCCCCTGCCTTCCCGGTGCTCTCCGCACCGATGTGTCTGGAGACCCATGCAGTCCGGCTGCACCGGCCCCACGGAGCCGTGCCTGGGAAGGGGACTGTCCTCACGGGCATTTAAAACACAACTAGAACCCGTGCCGTGTTGTCAGTCCAAGGCACGGCCGCTGCCGAGGAGCAACCCCGTGACGCAGCTCCACAACAGGCAGAGAACAGTAGAACTTTTCCATCTTCTTAATCCAATTTCAGTGCGGCTCCAAGAACCAAGTCTACCCCTCGAGGTCCTCCCCGGCTCTGCTGCTTTTCGCCGGGAGGGACTGTACCTCGCCAGAGCAAGCGGCGCCGAGCGCGGCGCGACTTCCTGCGCTTCCTTCTCCAGTACCACTGCCAGAGAGAGCCGATTTCAACCCAGGCCAAACTGTTGGATTTTGACCTTTGAAGTCCTATGTAGCATCATATTCTGCTGCTTTCTGTTTGATATCCTTTTCGAAGAGTGGTGCTAACAACGTGCTGCTAATGAGGACACGCTGCAGCCAGAAGAGCGGGGAGGGAAGAAAGCTCTGTCTTTGAGGATACTGGTTTTGGAACTCTCTATTAATTATGAAAAAAAAACACAACTAAAACTGCATTTTCGACTTCCATCAGAGACCAGGAAAGAGCTTCTAATTTTGAGCAAGACTTTGATTTTGGGTAAAATCTAATATATAAGCAAGGATTTCTAGTAAAGTTCCTCAGGCAGTAAACTTCTGCAATTTTGTAATTTGTTTATACTTTTGATGACTGAATGGGAAAAAATATTGACTGACAGGCTCACAGATAAGTGTGGAAGCATTCAGTAAGTAGTAATTTATAAATGTTACTTTTATGTTCCCACTTATCACGTCTCTTACATTTTCAAATAAATGAGCTAATATTAAAATCCTCTGCAATCAGAAAATTGTTTTCTTATAAGCCACATCCTATCTTCCTGCCTAGTTGCAACATGCCTTGATTGCTAATGTCTATAAATTAATTATTCTTACTTGCTCGTCCAATGTGAATTCCACTATGTATGTTTGTTATCCTCCAACAATATCCTGTAAATAGCAAAGCTGTATGTTCTCCAGTGTTTTTTTCAATGCTTTAAATAATCTCCTCTATGGGTAAATAAGAATTAAAAAAAAAAAAGTGTGCTCTTCCTATTGATCTTCATATGTGAAAGCATAAACATCCAGACAACTAGAACATGACTACTGCTGTGGTAGGATTTTGAAAAGCTACTATACAGACAACACAGCTAATTAAAAGCTTGTCAGCCTAACACTGATCCCAGAGAAAATAATGAAATGGCTGAGATGGACTTGATTAATAAAGAATTAGAGATGGCTAATAAAATTACTGCCAATCAACACAGGCTTACAGAAAACAGATTTTGTCAAGCTAATTTTATTTTTGTAGGGTTTCAAGTTGCTGAAAGGAACAATGGTGATATAATAGACTTCTAAAAGGTGCTTTAGATGGTACTTACTACATTATGTTTTGATTAACCTGAATGATATAAAAATCAACATGGCATACATTAAAAAGTTTAAAGTCTGTGTAATTGATCATTCATTAAAGAATTATTCTTGGATAGATGTTTCCACTGGGATCCTGAAGTCTTTAGTTTTTAGCCCTACTCTGTTTTACATTTTATCATTGATCTACAAAGAAAACATAAAATTATTACTAATAAAGCTGGAAGATGGGACTAAGTTTGGAGGAGTAGCTAAATGGAGAAGAGGATGAGTCAGGGATGTATAGAGGTTTAGATTGCTCTGGGAACCAGCATAAGCAGACAGCATAAATTCTAATATCCCCAGATGGAGACCATATCCTTCATAGGCATCTCCCTGCTCTCAGAAAGAACCCATTCGAAAAGAGCCAGGGGATAACAGTGGGCATTCACCTGAACATGTCCTTGAGGATAATCTTCTGCTAAAAGGATGAATATGATCCCTGGATGTGGAAATACTGGATGAGGCTACAGAGTTTTACCTTGGTCACAAAATATTGTGTTGTCCCGAGTTCAAGACAGATGTTGAGTAGTTGGGAAAAACTTTAGAAGAGACTGAAAAAAATGACCAAAGTATTGGAATACATGGTTCATGTGAAAAGACTGATGGATTTCAAGACACTAAAGTACAAGAAGTATTTGCTGACAGCCCAAGTAGAACATGAGTTTAATGTAGAGGGTTCTTCAGTCTATCAAACAGATCCAAGACCTAGAAGCTGAATCTGGACAATCAGTTCAGAAATATGGTAGACAGTGATGACGATTTTCTTTTATAGCGATGATGATTTACCACTGGAGGAACTTTACCAGTTTTCTAATCGGTGTTACATCACTAGAAACTGGAAACTTGATTGAATGTTTCTTGCAAAGATATGTCCCATTTCAGCTGAAACTCTTAGGGAAAACATATGGCCTATGTTACACAGAGGGTAGATTACCTGATTACATTGGTTCTTGTAGCCTGAAAACTTTCCAGTCTACAAATGTGTCCATTTTTCAAGTTAAAAAAAAAGAAGGCAATACAAATTTCTTTTGAAAAAAGTTTCTTTTCTTTTCAACTGGCAAATTTCTTATTCACCCACTTGCAAAGTTTTAACAGCTCAGTTTGAGAGTAGTGATTTTTAATCACTTTACCCAAAAGGTTGGGAAGCCCTGATGAAAATTAGCTACCCCAGTCCAAATACTGCAAGATTCATAGAGAAAAAAAGTTAAGATGTAAGCTGATATTGTAGACGAGCCCTAGGCTCCCAACCTGTTGAAAAAAGGCTGTTTTCCTAAACAGTGTTGGAGGGCTGGCAAATGTTCATCTTTCAGTAAAAACTTGACATTTCTCGGAGTTTGGATGGATTTATATTGATAACCTAGACACTAAATGCTTTTTATCATTACTCTTTTCCACTTGCCATCTAACTAAACTATACTTTTTGTGCATAGGTATATTTGTAGCAAACCCATACTTTCAAGGATCTTTAGCGGAAAGAATTCCCCCAAATCATTAAATCATTTGAGAAATCAGTGAACTGGGGGAAAAAAAATCCCTAAACTTTGCTACCTAACCTGCAGAAATTGAGCAGAATAACAAATGACTCACAGTACTATTTCTCCAATTAATGGGTAAACAGAAATAGCTGAAGTAGAGGAAAACAACATGACTTTCATTTAAAGTATTTTTGAGTGTTAATTTAGGGAAAATTCTCAAAGACAAAGAGCAACTGTGAAGACTTTCAATATTTTGGGACTTGAGCCTAACAAGGGCCAGATCTCTGCTACTCTGAGTCACCTCTCAGGATCACATCTTTATTTTATGCTAAGTCATGTTTCTTGCTGCCATTAAAATCACCCAAAGCCCAAAATCATGAGACTAAAAGGTGGTGAGAAAAGATATAAATAATATGTGCAGTGCAGAAGAAATTCATGCCTAAAATTACAGGACAAGGGAAGAAACAGCTTCTGCAGAAGGCTGATCACATCTGCTGCCTTGCCTTTCATATCTATTTTCCTACCTTCATTCCCAGGCTATTTACTATTTAATAACTCATTCAGGGTCTCACTTGAATGCTTTGATGCTTCTTGCTTGAATAGATTTTCTCTGGAGCGTACTCTCTGAGCTGAACACATTACATATGCTAGAAACATTTTTTTGCCCAATATGAGCTCTTCAGAAAAAAAACCTAAAACACAAATTTCAGCTAAGTTTTACAAGACCATTTCTGACTTAGGCATATCAAAATTTATCAAAATGGTCATTGCAAGGATAAAAATATATTCCTACTAAGGTACTTTCTCTGATATATTTTCTTCTATGCCACTTTGTTTCATTCTACATTTAGACTTCTAGATTTTACGTCAGACTTTTAGAAATGTGCAGTCCTAGGCAAACAAATTTCACAGTAAAAAATTAAGAATTCTACCTGTGCAGTGACAGCAAGATCACACCCCAATAATGTTTTATTTGTGACATTGTTACTGGTGTCTTTGTGTTATCAAGCTTGAGTCCTGCTGTGATTAAGGATTTGCTTCTAGTGTTTACAATGCAAGGAGATTTTATCCACCTTAATTATTCCTAAAGATTTTCACTTTCACCACATCGAATTTCTGAACATTCAATGGCTATTTACTTTTTTTTATTCATTTCTCAAAGACACTGGCAACTGCATTTTTCTAAAGATGTCTTTTATATATATATTTCAAATCCCTTCTGGGTGGTGTAAATATTTTTTCTTCACTATTGATTTTTGTCTGTTTCTTTCTTCTACAAATGCTAATTATTTTACTAGAGTTAATTGAAATTGACTATCTATTTTTATTTAGCAATTTCAATGCATATATTGCTATTTGCTCCAGCATCCTTGCCCACGAGCATTATTAATGCTAACACAGCTGCAGGAAAAGCCTGGGTTCATTAAACTGATATTTTAATTAAAGATAATAGTTTCTGTTGAATCCTTTATTCTTGCTTATTCCCTGATAACTATAACGCTATCTTTCCTGATGTATTAATAACACTTGTGAAAGCTACATTAAAAGAAGTTTAGGTTTGCAAAGCCAAGCAGTGCATAGATAGGGAATGCCCACAGTACATTGCCACAGATCCCTGTTTTCAGCTTCTCAACACTTTTTTTTTTTTTTAACATAACTAATGGCAGTAAGTAAAAATAATGAAATATAAAACACCAAAGAGTGTAATATATTCTGTAACACTGCTGCACCTAACTGTACTGATTACAAGGCCATTAAGCATCCCTTACAGAAGGGGTAATTAATCCCACCTAGATTTACTGGCTGCAGTACTGCCAGGCTCCCTGCGAAGTCAATGGAGATTCATTCCACCTACTGCAGGCAACTGGCTGCAGGGAGCTGAGCGAGCTCACTCCTACCCATGGACCTTGGGCAGAAGGAAGCCGGGTCAACAGCAGCTTAAATGGTTCAATTCCTTGGACTTTAAGTAGTGAAGGCAAGAATTGGTATTTTTTCTTCCATAAGCTTCAGAGAGAGATGATCAAGATGGTCCCTCTAGGCCAACAGATGCATATACCAAGTTTTATTAAGCTAAGGACAGACTCAGTGTTAATCAGAATAGAAGCAGAACCTGCACAACTGAAGAGTTCGAAAAGATCCCTCCATTTTTGGCTGAGGCTGATCTAAGGTACAGGAAAAAACAGCCAGCAAATCTGCTCACATCATAGCTTTATTTTTCTCATCAACAGCTAAGTTAACATTCTTAAATGAGCTCTTAATCAGCTTTAATAGCTGTAAGGATTCACTCAGAAAATTTGAAGGCCAGGAATAAACCAACATGACGAGTGAAACCCTGCTAGAAAGTGACAGACTGTAGAGCAGAGCCAAGGGTTAACTTTGCAGCATATACAGCCAGAATAGGAAAACGCCATCAGAAGCAAACTCAATGAAGAAGCTTTGCAAGATCAATTTTTCAAGATTGAAAGAAAAAAAGTCAAGCACAGCTACAAATAAACCCTACTTGTTCTGGATTTGACCAGGATCATCCACAGTAAATTCACAAGAGCAGAACTCAATCTCCCTACATTGTCATGTTCCCATTTTTTTGTTGTAATTCAGGGCTGTTCTAATTACAGTGGTGGCTGCATGGAAACACCTCAGGCATTGCATAAGCACATTCATTTTGTCGCTTATGGTAGGAGCCCAGGCAAAGTTTTTCCTGTCTTCTCAAAAGCAATGTGTAAGCAGATTGTTACAGTTACGCCTCTAACACAAGATAACAAATATAATGAGCTCAGCAAACAACATATTATCTCCTTTAACCAGAGATAAACAGAGATACTGTAATTTATAGGTTCATTTACTTCATATGAAGGCCGTGACTGCTAAAGCAGACCTATCTTGCTGTGTGTATCCAGTCATCTTGCAGCCCTTGTCAGCCAGTGGAAAAACGTGTGTGCAACAAGATGTTTCACAAAACCAGAAGTGCCACAGTTGGGAGGCTGGAAAAGTTTTACCACCAGCAAGCAGTTGCCAAGTCTTTTCTTCCCAGGTGTTTTCTTTTCTTTTCCCTTTAATGAAGTGCCTTACCCGAAGGCTACCTAAACATGAGCTTCGCTTTCCAATACAGAATGATTTTCCTAGAAACAGACAAACATACTTCAAACACTATTCCAGAAACGGTAACTTTCTAAAAATAGAAACTATTCATCAATAAATTTAATTTATAGACTGTTCTCACCACCATCTTTTCTACTTTCCAGGTAGAAGTCTTAGGGGTGTCAAGATCAGATGGAAAAAGCATAGGGCATGAGGCAAAAAATCATATATAGAGTATTTCATCTGCCTAAACTGTGCATATGTATTTTATGCTCAAGAGGAAGATTTCCTCCTGTGAACACTTCAAAAAAAAAAGAGGGGTGCTCAGTTATCAGTCTGCATGACGTACATTTATAGTTAAGAAACTCATTTTTGTTGTGACTTATGTGGAAGGAGATTAAATTTTTGAGCTTTATAGTTTCTTCATCAATACAGGCAGTAATATTTCTAAGAATTTGAATAAAACTAAAATTTTCCCAGAGGAGACAAGACAGAAGATATATAGGATGAAGAAAAATGTCATTTAAGTAAAAGGTCATTTTCTGTTACACTTCAGTTTCAGATCATTTAGCAGACATACAAGATCTCTCTTTCCCAGCTCTATTAACAAGACAAATAAAAGTTTTTTTAATGATCATACTTTTCCCTTAAAGTAGTCTTTTGCTAGAAAATTAGATTTCAGATGGAGCGCAAAACATTTAGATATTTTTACATCAGTGGCCACAGATCATATCTAAAATTTAAAAACAATCACTCAGCTAAGTCAAAAACCCTTTGTACATCCAGCGACAAAAATGAAGGTTGAGCTGCTTCTAAAGAATTTGGAGTGGGATTTCCCTACTTAATGTAGATGCACTGTGGTGAATAGACACATCTGAGTTTGCTGCCTAGACTTTATTTAAAGGCAATAAAAATGAGGTAATGGAAAAAAATAAAAATCAGTCATTTTTGAGGTGCAATTCCTCTCAACCTAGAACAGTACAAAGCAGCTGTTCCCTTGAAGCACCTCTTTCTCTTACTTAATCTAAGGGGAACCTCAGATGCAGATGCAGAACCTCAGTCTACCTTGAAGACGTCCACAGCCCCCAATAGCCTGGTTGTAGTCACAAGTCCTGTGCGTATTCTATTAAACACAAGATGTAAAACTTCTATACTTCTAATTCTTTTGAGACACTGGTGATTTCCATGTGCAGAGTTATTTTCTTGTGAGTAATCGGATAGTGAGGCAATTCAGGCTTCTAAGAAAATCTATTTCTCAGTGCTTTAACAAAGACCTTGCATAATAAGGGAGTGTAGCCTCACCAAGTTTTACAGACTACTGCTATACAGAAACAGGTCTTTTTACTGTTTTTGAACTGTTTATAACCATTTCAGTTTCTATTTAAGATACTGACTTCTCTAATTTGATTGCACTTTCCCTGAGTTGGACAGAATTCAAAACTAGTTTTAAATACTCTCGTATCTGTCAGTAGAAGTTCTGTTTCATAATACATATACATTTGTGAAGAACCCCGAAAGGCAGATTTAAATAGATCTAGAATACCTTATCATATTCCCTTCGGTTTTGTTTTGCTTGCTCATGAGTTCTTCTTCTAGGGAGATAAGCTAGCACTTTATCAGCTTTGATGGCCTTTTTATAAAATGTGGCTCAGCTAGTTTTATTTGCCACACTTCTCATTCAGTGTATATTAAGTCTTTCCTTTCCATTTGTTTTCTTTTAACTGCTTCTGATTTCTTTATTCTTGTGAGGAATCTTCAACGTTCATGCATCTTTTTAAAGAAAAATAATTATTGCCACTGGATTTCTCCTCCTTTACACTACAAAGTATATCAAAAGTAGTTTCCTTCAGATAGTGCTTTGGACCCTCCTCTTGCATTGATAAACATAATTTCTATCTTCAGAAGCATAGCAATGTCAAAAATCTAATCTTTCCTTCATCTTTTTTCCCCTTTGACTTTCAAAAAAAAATGCCAACAAATGTATATAATAATAACATTATTATCACCTTTATACTCCTTACAGATATTTATGATCTAGAAACATAGAAACAGAAATTTTACTGGAATATAAACATTATTAATTCAAACAACATAAAGACTTTAATTCAGCATGGATCTCAGTGTCTTGTAGGCATATTTGTGCTCCATAATTAGAACGAAATAAGAACCATCCCAATAAAATTTGCCTTACTTTCTGCAGTTTTCTGAGAGAAAGTGAGAGGGAAAGATACTGTAACTTCATCTGACCAAGGATCTCTATTCATGAAAAAAATGTAGCAGTATTTTCTTTATTTCTCAGTTTTTCTTATTTCTTCCTTCTTTGACTAGAAAATCTATCCTACTTATGACAAAGCTCCATGCAATGAAAGGTTCACCAGCAATGTCAACTAGCTCTATTTGTTGACTTCTTTTAGCTCTTTCTTGACTGTGAGCACAATATTCCTAATTATCTATGGACACATTTGACACATTATAGGGAAAGATAGCCTATATATAAGTTAAATATTTAACACTCATGGTTCTTTGCTACTTTGCTGATACTTTACCAGAAGCATACCCAAGAATAAATACTCTGAATATGTATGAAAGACTCAGTATATTTTTTAACTGAGTTTCAAAAGCTCTTACATGTAAATTTTCTACTTGAGAAACATTCAGTAGCTAAGTTATTTCCTCTTTTTTTTCCAGGTGAACATGTCCCAGATGCAAGGACTTGTGTTCTGTGCTTCTTTACATTTAGAATCCAGAAAGTGTGCTTGGTGATATATCTTAAACCACTAAAATTTATCTTCCGTAGACTAGTAGTATACCTCTTTTTATCTCATGACAATTCTGATTTAACATCTTCAAACTGTTTATGAGCTGAGTACCATCTGCACCTGGCTATTTTGAACTCTTACCAATGATCTTTTTAAAATCATACTAAATAGATACTGACTTCTGCTGAAAAGGATATAAGATTTATTGACTTCTGGGCAAATATTTACCAACACAAAATTAGGGGCAATAATTTCTTTGTGGAACTATAGCTCTTGATGTTCTCTGAAACATCAAGACAGTATTCTGTATGTCCATTACAATCTCACTAATCCAGCAGACTCTAAAGGCAACCAAAAAGTAGGTTTACAGGCTATTCTCTCATAAATTCTGTACACAGTAGTACAATGGTTAGTTTTTTGTTTGTTTGTTTGATTGTTTTAATTAAAAGGAACCTAACTGAAAGGAAAAAATATTTTCAAAAAATGGTAAAGAGATTTCATGAAAGGTTGCTCTCTTCCCATTTTCTCAGCATATCTTTACATAGAACACATAAAATGAAATTGTATTGTTGGTGAGAGTACCTCTTACACATCCTGTTCATAGACACACTTTAAATACAAATTTAAACATACAACTCAGGATCCCACATACTTTCTTTAGTTTGTTTCTTTCCTTCCCTTCTCCTAATTTCCCTAGTAATCAAAAAGATTCAGAAATTCTTCTAGGAATGAGAACCCCCACCCTTAGGAAAACTGTAATTTTCCAGGACAATAGTTGAAATAATATCATCCCCAATTACAGATTTTTCATGTAATGCAATTTTGCATAAGAATAAGAATTTACATTTCCCTATTGTGATTGATACCATCTTCCTTCCATCCCCAGTCTTTCTGCATAAATTACATCCTGAGAGAAAACAAAAACAAAAACAAAAACAAAACCACTTATCTCAAGCTCAGTAGGACCAAAGAGGGGATGCTGATTTGCCAGTGCAAACAGATGTTCCAGATCTGTGTATTAATGAACTTGGACATGACAAACAGCAACTCACTGGCTCACGCTGAAATGTTTAGAGCCACTAGGAAAAGCCAGAATGATGTATGACAATGTTTTGATAAATGACTTCCTTCTCAGCTAAAGCAGCCTCTTTCTGATCCATTTTCACAGCCAGCTGAGATCTCCGCATTAAGCACAAATCCTGCAGCTGCCATGATAGACATTTCATATAGGGCCTGATTATTGCTTACATCAGCTTTGCTTCAATGCAGCTTTTGTAAATTCAGTTTGGTAACTTGAGTTTTGCACCAAGCTAAGCAAGACTCCAGGCTGAGTTTGCGCCCATCAGTAACCCCAAGCACTCATTTGCATTTTTGTTCCTCAGTCTCTCAAGTCTCCAGACTAAAAGAACAAAACAAATTATATTCATCTGCAAAAGGCTTCCTCTTCTTACATCTTGTCATTTACTATGCAATCTAATTTATATTCAAACCTTCTCATTTATTTCTTGATGTACAATTGACTTCTCCTCCGCATTTTAAAACAAATCTATCCACCCACTTCTTTATATTCATCATATTTGAATCAGCAGACAAGTCACTCCCCTATTTTGTTTTTACAAAAAGTATCTATACAGCCTACTACAATGTCTCTAGACACCTTTACCTCTCCTTCATCCACCTCCTTGGAACTGTATTACACCCACTTCAGCTATCAGTGTAAAACACTTCTTCGCTTAGACTCAGGGAAAAGATGTTTTGATCACTTGTCAGCCCACACTTAGCCTTCAAATGTGACTGTCCAAACAGAGCATTTGGTTGTGCCAGTTTTCAGGACGTGGTTTGACTCTCTCAAGTTGATTAAAGACAAAGAACTTCCAATTGCATTAAACTTTGATAAAATTAGTAGGGTTAGATACTGCCATTCACATAATTAAAGATGACAGAGGGAGGCACATGTCTCATCAAAATCTAGGCACACTGTATAGTTACTCAAGAATTCAAATATCTGAAGGAAATGGTTTTGCTCGATATTTTGGGAGGCAGGGACATATAGGTGTGTGCATGTGTGGGTGGACTGTGTGGCCAGGCATGCTTAAGGGGTACAGTTTAGGTGGAGAAACACAAAAACATCCCACAGAGACAATCCCAGAGCATTGGACAGCTCAGATGATAAAACCTGCGCTCTAATATAAAATCCTGACTAAAGAGTAAGAAGAAGCAAAACCTCAGCATTACCAACTACAGCATAAGAGTTCTTCCTTGAATGGAAAAAGGCATCGGCCATCCCGGAATATGCTGCACTGGGGAGCTGCAGGAAGGACCTGAGAAGATACATGGTGAACATCAGCTCTGGGAAGAAATCAAGGATATACAAAGAATACAGCTGTTGGATGCCCATTTGGACCGCTCAGGGGTTTATGCTTTAGGACTGAGCAATTCAGACTGGGGTAGTACTCCTTTCATCTCTCAGGGGCTGGTACCCATACGTGAGCAGGACAGAATTCAAGCAAACACCGTGAAGTACCAGGAAAGAGTAACTGTCAGCCAGAACTAGGGAGAACTAAGAAGGTCAAAGGATGCACAATACTTGCTCAGGAGCACTGAGACTTCACAGGATAAAGCGCCAAGGAGCCTGTGGGTATTTTCTCAGCTGGGCTCAAAATTACTAGTGAGTACCAGAAAAGAAAAGGGGCGTGCAGGAGGACTCACAGTTTGCCCAGGAACGTGAAACTGTCCTTGTAAGAGCATGCCCGAACGGGAAGCAGGCATTGAGGGAAACATAGAAGATAACTGCCACAAGCCCTGGAAGCAAAGGTCTGTTCAATACACAGGAAGCTAAAGAGAGATTCACATATAGACATACAACATATGACATGACATATAGACAAAAAAAAAAAAAGAATTGTTTTCTCAACTTAATGAAATAGGTACCTAGCAGAAAAAAAGGAAAGCCATTTAGTTAATGGCGGCACAGTGGAAAAAACAGCTAGAAAGGTAAGAATATTTTTGACAGGAGAAAAGAGCTTTGCTTATGACCAAACTCCCTATGCTGTGCAGGAGGCACGTGGTAAGAGGAGAAGGACAGGACAAAGAAGTTGAGATACACAAGGAGCAGCTCTATTGTTGTTCTGTTCGTAAAAGAAACAGAGAGAAAGAAGAATGGAAAGATGTGGGTGAGATGAGACAAATTATACACAATTGGTGATTATAAACAAATCGGTCTTCTTTCAAGGGCAAAATCTGTGAAATAGTTATTCAGTACTGTGATAGTTTCTAGCAAAGAAAAAATGGGAGAGGACAGCTTTGAGACCTAATCTAGGTCTGGGAATTTTGGGTGCTATTACCCTTCAGGACAATAAAATACAGACACATTTTTACTGCTTGTAAGAACAAAAGGGAATAAAAGATAAAAATTATACAAACTAGTGACTCTGCCCATTGTGATATAAGGGAATACTACAGGGAATAGAGAGAGAGATGTTTAAGCTTCCAGAGACTCTGTGGCAGAATTTTGAACATCAAGAGAACATGTGATGCCCAGATGTCCTGGTTGTCTAGTCTTCCAAATATGGGGCCTCACTAAAGCACCTGGCTTATTTCTTTCCATCAAAAAGCTAAGTTCAAAATATTGGGTGCATTTCTGAGTCCTACTCCTTCTGAGCAGGGGATGGAGATGTGCAGCAAGAGCTGATATCTCTTGCTCAGTGTCATTTAAGACACAGTCTACAAGACTTGTTCAGCATAATGGTCTTAGACATTCCTAGTTAATAAGTGGGAATCATTCTCCCGGTCTAGTTTGTTTGCAGAAGTGCCACATAAGGAAATTAACTCATTAAACCTCCACCTTGGCAGACATCAAGGAGGAAAAGGCATTGCTAATCAGTGAGGAAATGCATAACTGAGTTTATCCAGTCTCTGGACTCATCTAGGATTCTTGTAAAGAACAAATATGGTAAAGTACCATCAGTCACATGGTAAAGTCACAGAAAATTAAACAAAATAATTTAAAATTAGTCTTATCCATTATTACAGATAGACGATATCCTGACTCTGTAGCAAGTTCAGCTTGGTAAGGTTTAGAAAAAAGATAAGGTGAAGTGGACAGAGAGGATAGGGGAAACTGTTTTCACAGCTGAACAAAGACTGTGGTAACTTGCAGTGACAGCTTTTGGCTCGGATAGTGTACCTGCCATACTTGGCAGGCTTACAGACAGAGTACTGCGTAGTCTGTCCGTCTCAGCTAGTTAGAAATAGTTAGAATTAGTCTGAGATAAAAGCACACCTGCTAATCTGAGCCTAAAGCCACAGAAACAAGAGTTGTTCCAAAACCAAGAGACATAATATGATATAGAGTTTGTAGGACTTCATTCCTAAGACAAAAAGTTTTTTTGTTTTGTTTTGTTTTGTTTTAAATGAATTATCATTATTGCAAAACTCTCTCTGGTTTGATGAGAACAGAATCTGCATTAGTACTCAGCAGACTGCGATTTGACACTTCCAGTCACATTGACTCTTGGATGTTCCTGTCATGGCCTTTTGCTTCACACTCCCTCTCACACAGGACAGAGCAACCAGCAACAGTGGAACTAGCAGCAGTCTGGGAAAGCAGTGACACAGAAGCATGACCAGTCATCAAACTGGATGGTAAATGACCACAGCAACGGGTAATTCTCAGAGGGAAAATAATTGTATAGCCTGAAACACCCCCCTGGCAGAGGTCACACTTAAAGACTGTTTGCAGGTTGATCTGAAGTGCAGTGTCTGATCAAGATGGAGCATCCTTCTCTGCAATGCCTCCAATAAATTCTGGAAAACTGAGGAGCAATTTGCAACATAGCTGGAAAAGCTGCACCACTGTCAAGACAGCCTTGTTGAACTGACAGATTGTAAACACTGCCATAAGCAGGGAACCAAAACTAGCTTCTCAAAGAGCAAGTACACTCAAGAAAAAAAAACAGTCTTCTCTCCAGGATCCAGTCTTTTCTTGTAGCCCCGTGTTCAGTGCCCATCAATAGGCCACCAATAAATCCAGATTTCCCTCAGGCAAATAAAAAATGGCATCTTACAAGAGCAGTTGAAAAGAGCTATGCCTCAATTATTTACTTGCCCCTTTATTAGATTCTGAGTTGGTCTGTTCATTTTTCAAGAAATCACACTTTCTACCGACTTTCAACACCTTGAACAAAAAGAAGAAAATCTCCTTTTTGCAAAACTGTTCTTTAAAGAAATCCTAGTCAATTGAATTTGTCAGGTCCCCAAAGTAAGTCCTCAGCCACAAGACCGAGGTTATTTCCCTAGGAGGTAACTCCTAGGTTAGCATGCCTAGTTTTTGCCTACTTTCTTCTACTTAGATCTTTTCACTAAAAGGTGGGAGACTTCACAATCATGATCAAGTCCACTGTGAAATATATATCCACAAACTGAACAGTTTTATCTATATGACCAGCATGTATTTGAGACCACCAGCTCAGAGGAATTTCAGCAAATGTGTTCCAGTGAGAACACAACCAAAAGTGCTTTGAGTGGTGATTGGGCATGAATAAGAACCCAGAACCCAGAACACTTTGGAAGCAATTACAGTCACTCCAAAACAGCAGCAAGAGCTTGAAGATTACACAAGTCTTCTGAATGAAAAAGAGTAGCTGTCACAAATACCAATTTCAGGTTTTCTAAACCAGAAACCAGCATGTTGTAGCTGGCAGCCTGCAGCTGCCCAGGCACTGGGGAACCTGCTCAGTGAGCAAATACCTGCCAAGCAGCAGCCACTTGAGCCGGGCACATGGGGAGAGCAGCTGCGGTGAGACTGGAAAGAAAGCCAGGTAACCTACAGGAGGATCCCCAAAGCCCCGGGCAACCTTGTAGTTGCCAAGGCTGGAAGTCACCTGACAGCAGAAATGTGTGAGGGGCCCGGGGTGAAAGGGTCATGTCAAAAAACTGTGAGAAAGACTTACTTGGGGCTTCCTCCCATGGCATAGGAGCTGCATTTAAGCTCCATCCTCTTCCTTTGGCCCTTGCTGCAGCTCCACATGGCTGTGGCCAGCAGTGACTCTTGCTGATTACCCCCACCAGTGTGCAACCAGAGCTGCCTCATCTCTGCCGACTTGTCCAGCTGTGGCCTTCTGATCCTGGTTGCTCCCATCAGGGCCACCCTGCTCAGCTGTGCAGCTCCGTGTCCCGTGTCCCGTGGCCCCCTTGGCTCCCGGGTCACCTTCCCTTGTGGAGCAGCCCGATGGAGCCGTTTGCACCAGTCAAAGACTTGCGTTTGAGCTCCACTGCCTCATCTCTGTGACTCTTGGACTGAGCTATTCTTCACATAGATTCTTCTGCTTCACATTACAAGTCTATAACATCAGCAAAAGAAGCCGGATGCTTTTCCTGACCCGTGCAACTGCTAGCTTTCTCTAGACAATTTTAAATCAGTTAAAAAAAAAAGTCCTACTATTTTCTCCATAAAATATTTAATTGCAGGGCAGTTAATAGAATTTTATTGAAGACTAAATCTTGTCACACTCCGTTTGCAAAATATTTCAAAATCCTTATAAATAAATTGTGTTTGACAACTGTATAAATGAAATTAGCAGTGTGGCAAACTGTATGATGTCTTCATGGATCATTTTACTGAGGAAAGAACATGGGCTCTGAGAGAGAGAGAGGGGCATAATTTCTGTTTCCAGACACTTCACTTAAATATCAGGGTGCTCATGCATTCATAGATAGTGAATTCTGAAGACTTTATATGCACTTCCTAAAAATTGTTCCTAACAAATCCTCAAGATTTCTGCAAGCTACACAAAAATGCTTCAGTACTCAGACATGACAAGCAAAGATCCTTAGCTTTGCCTGAACTCTGAAAAGATCAGTGCTGTCAAAGAGTCTCTTTTTTTTTCTGTTCCATATGAGTATCTGTTCCATATGTCTAATACTCACTTGGTCTAGGACTTTTATAATTATGACCAGAGTCAAAGTAATAGTTCATTTTTCTGAAACAATCATTACTATTGTTTGATGTCTTCCAGAAAATTCTAAATATTTTTAAAATTCTCATGTATGTCTGCACATATAATTTTTATACAAAATTATGTGAGTCATATGTATTATTTATAAAAAGTTATTTCACCCTAGCAGCAGAAATTGGTCCTAGTTGCAGAAATTATAGTTGCTACTATAAAGGGTGTAATAAAGTACTAGAATGGCCTTTCCCTTTCTAATATTACCTCAAATCATACAGCTCAAAAGCGGCAAGTAATTAAACTGTGTCTTCCTTTATTAGAGAATTTATTCTAGGGTTGTCAACAAATCGTGTCACCACTAGCTTTGTGCCTCCTCCAGCCTTTCTGGCTTCGTAGCTCTAGGTTTGCCTAGAAAAACAACTCCCTTTCAAAACCTTTCTGGGAAAGAAAACGGCTACCCCTGAGTTACCGGTGTGCGGCTGAAAAGCTCATCTCCTTGACACAGGTCTGGTCCCCATCGCAGTGAGCCTGGGAGCTGCCCAGAAACGTGTGTAGCGGTTCACTTCTCCAGGGCGCCGAGCTGCGCAGCTGTGCTAGGGGGGCTCATCACTCCTGAGCAGGAGCCTCCGCGCTCCGCCGGCGCCTCCGCTCCGCTCCGCGACACCTCCGAGGAGCAGAGCCGCTCAGCGATGCCGCGGCTGCGGCCACCCAGGCTGCTGCCGTCACTGCTGGCTCTGCACGTGCGCCATGCGTGAGATAAACACCTCTGTTTCCACAGGCAACTTCATCACTGGCCCTAGATTTCTGAGCAGACAGGTTTTCCTCTCCAGTTCCCCTCCCAGTTCTTTGCCCCCAAATACTCTGTTCCGAATTTTCTTTACTATTTTTTTTCTGCTTCTGTATCTCTCTCAAACAAAAAGATCCAGAATGTTAGTTACCTCTAATTTCTCTTGGTAAATAGTTTTGTTTTCAGTTCGAGTCTCCTAGCTACAACCATTTACAGTTAGAAAGGATGAATACAGATGAGTAACAAACCTACCACATGCATCTTCTGAGCTCTACACTGTTTGCAAAAATGTTTACTTGACAAGAACACTGAGAGTCTATCAGCAACACAGTATACAGAAAACTCATCAGTTACATTTGAATTGTTAATAAATTGAACTACCAAATGCAGATCTTTCGTACAAAGAAAGCTGGATAGATAAAAATGCCCCTTTAATCACTATGCAATTTTAAAATGTCTCTGGGTGGAAGTGACAGAAATTAGGGGCATTCAATAAAAGCAGTAGGGAAGGGTTAAACAGTGAAACAAGTTCACTTTGGCCTCATTTCCTGACTACAGCTTATGTACCACTACTCAGGTTCTCAGGTCAAGGGACGAAGTAGGCAATCATGCAAATAACTGCAGTACAGCCCTTTCCTCCCATCTGCCTGCAAACAGAGAAAAAGAGAAATCACGTTAAAAGCAATTGCTATTATTTCAGCCATCTAATTTATCTGGAGTTTCTCACACCTCACCATGGTTTCAGTGATCGTAGCTGCTTCAAATACAGTTTCTGGAAAAAAAGCAAAGAGCAAAATAAGCTCCAAGGACTACAATGGGCTCGGGAAGTTGTACTGTCCTTTTATAAGTGAGCCTTGATGGAGATGTTAGCTTGTAAGTGACATGGCATTCGAAGAGAAAAATAAAGCTACAAGGCTTTTAAAATACACTTGCTGCAGCTCAACAAAGAAATGTGTAAATGCCTATCATTAGCCTGCACATTTCGCTACAGAAATAGATTCAAATTGTTTTGAAATAAAAGGATACATATAATTCAAAGGAGAACGGAACAGTTATGAGCAGGAAAGTGCAAAGTTGCAGCATTTACCACAGAAATGCACACATTAATAATTCTTTGATTTCTACCATATTATGTGACATTCAAACTCCCCACCCAGACCTTGGTCTTATGGAGTCAGAGGTTGATATGAAAGGGCAAAAGAGAAGTTATGGCTTGAGGAGGCAACGTCCCTTACCAACAGTCAGCAGGAGATCACGAGAAAGGCGGGAGAAGAGTCCTCAGCCAGGGCGCTTTGAACAGTCCCTGCGTCTGCCAGATCTAAAACTGGCCAAAGGCATCAACATCATGGCAAAAGTCTTGCAAGAGAGAGCAGCCAACACTGAACACAGGACCCTCAAAGCTGAGGCGAATCAACCATCAGATTTCTGAACTCGGCGAAGTCTCTGCTAAAGGCGATACGATGGTGATGTCTGCAAGAAGCGCTGGATTTAGCGGCTTCTGCAAAGTCAGATCCCACCACCTTTAACGCATCATTTCCCTTAACAAAAGCTGAGTAAGAGTGTAATGAAGAGGAAATCACAAGTTTCTCCAAGCATCCCTGAAGATGGACTTTACAATCTTGCCTAATTTGCAAACAGAATTTTGTCCTGCACACAGAGGCCCATGGGCTGGATCCGGATCATTACCCAGAGGGAAACTTCTGTCATCTTCTTTTGCAGCATGATTACTAATATCATGCCTAGCGCTTTTTAAGTCAAAACAAATACCTTAAAGGTATGCTGTCATAAAGAAATGTTAAAATATTCCTGCGCATTATGTTTGGGATGAAGGCACCATCTTTTGGACATACGGTTGATTATGTGCTTGATCCACAAGGGTACAATCTCCTCTTAGAACATCCTCTAAGGCTCATTTCTACAGCCATATATACAAAAAACACAGTCAAGCAATGATGATTAAATAAAATCTAAAAAAAAAAAAACTATTACAATACTTATAAAAGAGCTTCCTTTGAAAATATATTTGACCATCCTTACTGTTACCTACTGAATAAGAAAGCAAACTACCAAGATAGGTATTGCTTATACAGTAGCAAACACCTAGTAGTGGTTGACATTAGAGAAACAAAAGTAACAGAGCAGCCATATTGGGTTTTTGTAACACTGCTGTAGGTGAAACCTTCCCAGGTCTCCAGAGTACAACACAACATTTTGGGCACTAGTCAGGTGAATTTATGATCTGCATGAAATAAGAACTTCAGGGCTTCCATCACAGAACAGAAGGTGAAGCTCTCCAGTTATCAGTTAAGTGGCAACAAGGTTAGATTTACTCGTGCACCGTAAATTCAGGCTAGATTCACAGGAAAGCAAAATTCATCACATTATCAAATAGCATGGGGAAGCGGGGAGTATTCCAATTAAATTGCCTGTACCTGTACTCGGTCAAACAGAAAGATCTGAACAGATAAGGACTGTTATATTTATGTACATCTTTTAAAGCCTTCCATCTGATCTACTTATCAAGCATGTCCAGTAATAATAAATTAAGAGTGGAGAAATTCCAGAAAAGCAAGATAGTAACTCATGTATCAATGGATATCTGTTACTTCCGAGTCCCTGGATTTGTCCTTGGTGTATCTTTTATATTAGCAATCAAATTACATTTTTTTTTGTCTGGAATATAACACAGGCTTAGATGTAAGAGGAAAAGCACCAACGGAAATAAAAAATGCTATCTAAAAAAGGTAGAATGATAAGGGTTGAATAAGTTGTTGAAAAACACAGGCAAAACATATTAACAATATGGATGTGACCTTTTCGTCAGGCCTACCAGCCACAAAAGGATACACTACCTTTGCCTTTAATGTCAGTTTGAGCAAGGTCTACGCTGCCATCTATGTCACACTACGCAAAAACACCCTCAAATGGCTCCAGGCTGTAGCTTTCAATCATACGATTACAGATAATGTTACTCTTTCTGTGTGTTCAAGGAAATTAATTTTTAGTGAAAAAAAGTATCCAAATTACAAGATTTTTACGTTTAGAAGAAGATGGTATTGAGATTTTGGGAAGACATAACATGGCGTCTATCAGGCTTTCATGCACAGAAAGGCATTGTAAGGTAACACACCTCTAGAAATATTTCACTTCGTGTAAAGACCAGCAAAAACTGACACTAAATTTGAGAAAAGTGTATGGGAATGAATGATCTTTAATATAGACACATTCATCTATTAATAAAAATCAAAGGCCTTCCTGTAACTTACAAGGCAAGAGGGAAAAGGATTCAAATACAATAAGGAATCACCACGACTGAAAAAAAAAAAAAGTCTTTGGCCTTTTTCATTTATTTATTTGACCTATTTATTCCCTCTATCAGGGGCAAGTACAACAACAGCCTTAAGACCTCTTTCTGCCAAGCTGCGCAGCGGGGAAGAGCACGGAAGGAGATTTCTCCGGTTTCCGAGCATCCCGGCGATCAGCGGGCAGGATTGCTGTGATTGCGAGTGCAGCCGGAGGCACCGGGCACAGCAGGAGGGACCTGCTCCGGACCCAAATCTCACCGAGCGCAGCTCAGCGGCCACGGGGCACATGCTGCAACTCAATTCAGGACATGCAGTATTCACCACTTCACCTAAGTGTGATGGCTAAGGCGGAAGAAACGGTCTACCCAGCTCCCAGCTCTATAGGATGGACCGTGGCGCGTGCTGCTGGCTCGGGATGGAAGAGCTTCTCTGCAAACCTACATGCTGCCATTCGGCACTGGGCTGAAACCAAAACCGTCCAGGATTTTTCATCAAAGGGACTGACATCCTGGAACAGCCAAGGGTGGACTGTATTTCAAAAATGCAAGTACCCAAGCCTCCTGATGCGAGGCAAGGATTTGAGGGTGAGTGCCTGGCCTCTGAGAGAATAGGCTACCTGAGTACGTCTCTAGGTGATTCCTGTCCTGGATGGGAAAAGCCTTTCCCATTACTTCCAGTATTGGTGGAACTGGCACAGCACTACAAATGGTTTTGATTATTGCGAATCAGCATTTTCTAATGAAAAATCATTCTGTCAAAATTTCCAACCAGCTCTATGGATTACCTCAGGATTATTCAATAAGGCTACCTCTGAAAACATCCAAAGTGCAATTTCTCCCAGGATGTTTCCTCTGATGGATTTGGAAATGCCTTTGCATACATTACTTCTGAAGCAATGTTGTCACTAAATCCTATAAACAGACCCTGGAAATGTCTCCTTAGTGCTGTACGTCACTGGATAAAGCAATTGCAAGCCTTTTACAACACGAATTGATACTGGCCAAAGCCAGAATGTTAGTGATTCATGTAAATCAATGACTCCCAACCATATCATTATGGATTAAGGATGTGAGACAGAGCATTACCAGCAAGCATACAGCACCTAGGAAATGGAGAAAAGCTAAAAAGCCTGTAAAAGCTTCACTAGTTATAGAGTCTCTCATCAAATATCAGGACTGATGCCCTGACATCTTGTCTACTCAGGCAGACAACACTACTGAGCACCATTAATGGGAAAGTCTGTATGTCTATAAAGCACTTGCCTATTTATAAGTCTAGGAGCGTGCAGCATGCATTATTTATTTAGTTGTGCTACATGGTAATTAGCAGTGCGGAAGATTGGAAAGCACTGATAGTTAAGAGGTTAGATGGTGCGCTCTGTGACAGCACAGCTAACCCCCAGTGATCTGCCCAAGGCATTAATGCCATTTGTAAGCGGTCGGTTATCTACTGCAATATGGTTAAACAAGCGAAATGGGGTAGCAATGAGCCCACAGGGTTTTTCAAAAGAAAGTCTTATTTTTTCTTTACATGGACTTCTCAAATTTAGCAGGAGGAAAATAATATGCACATCTACTACATGTTAGCATAATTAATCTGTGGCCTTTTCTAGATGGCCCTTCATCAGTTTAGGGATTTGCAGGAAATGAACACACTGGAAATGAAGCCAGAAAAAAAAAAAAAAATCAGTTTTTGTTTTGGAAGTCAGGTCTTCCTTAGGAGCCAGAATTTTAGGCACCAATTTTAAATGTTGCAACTGCCAAAAAAACTCTTAGTCGCTGAACAGTAGGATATTTTTATAGAATACCAGGAATTAACATTGGACTCATTCTTCGGTCTCTCATCTGGACAGAGACCAAGCTGGTGGAGAAATGAGGACACTGATCATCGCTCTTGAAATTAGGATGAATCAGGTATGTGGGCAGGATGAGTGAGTAGCTTGGCAAGGTGAAGACCAGAGAATTTTGGCAGCTGAATGGGGTACAGAGAAGGGCTGGATTTTCAGGATGTGTGCAATTATAAGAGGAGAAAAGCGCATCATGATACAGCAGAACAGGAGTTCACACCATCCTTGGAACTACGAAACCTTGTGTTGTGTTCCCTTTTCCTGCAGGCAAGTGCACATCAATGGGAAAAAAATCCCACATATAGCAATTAAGTACATTTATAGCTCAAAATACAGTCAGATGTTGAGACATCTCCTACAGATGCTCACACAGTGACAGGGCCACACTGACCTCTGTGTGTGATTCTTCCTGCTTCCTGGCCAAAGAATTTTCTGCCTTTCAGCAACCCAGCCAGCTGAGGCATCCCGACCTCAGGCTTCGGGCGAGAGCACAGCCCCACCTTGAAGGGCTACTGAGTCCTGTTCCAGCTCATCTCGCTGTGCACCTGCCCCGTTACCCCGCTGTAACTTGCAGGATGCTCCACAGGAGGTCTGTGCAATCACAGCTACGCAGCAGTGCTAACTGTGTTCCCCCCATCCCCTCTCATTTGCCTGTGTCTCTGTAATGAGTCCTTCCCTATAGTTCCCTGCCTAGCCAAGGCCCTTGACAGGAATGCAAAAACCGGGGTCACCGGCTCTCCAATCAATAAAACTACAAAGAAGCTGGTAAAGCAATAGTAACTGTAGTTGGAAGTAGTTCAGTAAGTTGCAGTTCCATAACAAGTTTAGAAATATCAGTGGATTGGGAATCTGATGGACTGGCAGAATCTGAAAGAAAAGGCGTTTCTTTTTTTGATGCTTTAATTCAAACCAGTATTAATTCAGAGAAGCCCTGTGGGCCATATCATTAAGCAGAAGGTCAGACTAGATGTTCAGAGTGGTCCCTTTTGGCCTTATAATCAGTGAAAAAACAACAACAACAACAAAGATGGACTTCCTAGACAAAAGAAAAGATAGTTCATTCCCTGGACCACATTTGAGCACACAGGCCAGCCTGAAGACCTCTGTCTACTCCCTTGGCAAAATCCCCACCCCTTCTTCCTGCAAGCTCGTGCTGTTTGCAGGGCTCGGGCACAGCGCAAGGGCCTCATCTTTCCGGCAGATATTCTCCCCTTTTTCTGTCCTTATGCATCAAACCGTTGCAGACCACCCTGTGCACACAAGGGAGAGGACTGTCACTTGAGAGATTGCACCGTAACAGGCTTTTCCTTACCCAGTTTTACTGTGTGGTTATCATAAGCTCCCTACAGCACTGTGACATTAGACAAACCGGCTTTCACCTTCATTCGTAAGTCATGGGAAAAGAGTGATGAAAAAGGTCACTCGATGCTAAGTAATACCTCATCAGAAAGAGATCACTGAGTTTTTGCTTAATCCAGGCCAAACTTCCATCCTAGGGCCTTGGCAGTGTTCTAGCTAAGACAGTGTCTGTCTTTCCACGTTCAAGCAGTTCATAACCCTGCACTGAAGCTCAGTCTATAGCAATGCCGGGCAGTCACTGCAGGCGTACTCTGGTTATTAAGAGACTAGTGCAATAGGCTATGGATCTGGACATGCCACATCTTTTCTGAGTGGCCCAGAGCTCATCTCAGAAAACCAGCATCTTTCAGCATAGGCTCTTGAGCCTGAATTGCTGGTCTACGTTTCTCTAAACATCCATTTTCTTCTCATTAGGTAGTAGCCCTGCTGCCTGTCTCCTGCTGAGGTTAAGAAGCTTTGCTCATGGACATTTGCAAAGTGCTCAGACACTCTCACATTAAACAGTAAAGCCTTTTCCTTCCCAAGGCCAAAATAGCCTTTTAGCTGGTCATATATTATCCTCTGTTTTTTCCAGTAATAAGTCCCAAGGAAACACAGCCAATGTGGCTATGCTTTATAAGAAATGGAACCCTCCGTTATATTCAGACACAGTACCCTACTATAAGGTAGCATGAAATGATTTACTAAACACTTTTAGAAATATTAACTAACATATTTCCACTACATACCTGAGTTGTAATTTTCATTCCTAATTTGAGGATGGAGAAACTGTGATTTGCCTAAGGCCACAGCGAGTTTGCAGTGTCGAAACTATGATCATAAATTAGGAAATCCTGACTTTTACCTCATTGTTTGATATAAGTGGGTTGCCTTCCACTTAGAGTTGAAACTCTACATGCAAGCGATTTTTCATTCCCGCTCAAAATGCCTTAGCTATTTTTAGGACGGATGAGTAGAATAAATATCATTAAGGATTTTGATGGCATTTTCAGAATTGCTTCCTAACCAAAAAAAGAGATCCATTTTGACAAAAATATATTCTCAAGTCATTCATCCATAAAGGCATTAAGACCTTTTGATATTGCTATAATGAAATAACGAAAAAAATACCACATTAACCAGGTTAGGAAAGCTGCTACTGTACAGTTATGGCAGTTATTCAGTACAAGAAATTTCAGTGACCATATGTGCAGCGTAGTAGCAGAGCTGGCCTGGACCAAGAGCCAAACTGCGCTATAGTGAAGCAGAAACCAGGCAATTCAAAATGAGGACAGTGAAGCAAGACAATATAAAATTACCATGAATATCCCTCAATAAAAAGTGAATATACTATAAAATCCTCAATGGGATCTACAGAAATTTTACGAAGAAACCCCCCCCCATCACTTGGGGCAGCAGAGCTTTGTGGCTGGGGCTCTCACATGAGTCAGGAGATGTGGTCTGGAATCCTCTCTCTGCTGGGGACACGTCCCTTTTCTCTGGGCTTTCTTTCCTGTCTTGTCTATTTAAAACACAAACTTACCAGGACATGAGTGTCCTTCATCTACTTTTATGCAGTGTCCAACGTGATGGGTCTAACATCTCAGCTGGCCCTACCACGTGGTGCTTTCCTCCATACAAGTGCCCCTACAGCCTTATCAACATGTTCTGCTTCATCCAAGTTACCCGGAGCCCTCCCCACTTCCCTGCCTAATTGAGAGTTGACTGTAATCACTCTTTCTTCTCCTTGGCTGACTGTAAGACATAAAATTCAGAGTGTTACTTGCCGAAAGTCACAGAAGAAGCGCATGGCAGGTGCAAGCCCAGAACTGAGAGCTTCCCTGACCTCCCCAGTCACCAAAGGAGCATCTCTACCCTCGTGAGCTGTTCTTTATCTTGACAGGCAATAAGTTCCTGTAACTATTGCTGCATTCAGTAAGACCTGCCCTCTTGGGCAGCTGCCACAAAACCTTTTGGCCAATTGCTAGAGCACGTCAAAACAGAAAACAGACTTTTGGAAAGGATTATGCAGCAAAATAAAAATGGTATATGTGATGTAGAGAATAAAACAGAAGTTTAGGGAGGAAGCAGGTTATGAGCTGCTGTCCTTGCTGCCTCTCTCACACAGCCAGCATGGGCTAGCAGGGAACATGTCACCATTTCCAGCCCCGAAAATGCCAGTGTTGAGGCCACGTGGCTATTCCTGCACCTCGGAAGAGCAGAGGAGAGCAGGCAAGGGGCTCCCTGAGGCTGCAGGCTGGGCCAGCTCCCCAGTTAGCTGTTTGCAACCACCAAAAGGCCACAGGACGTAAGGGAGACAGGCCACAGGGACAGCAGGGGATAACGAGTAATTGAAGGCTTCCCTTGCATTACAGTTTTGAGTATCTAGAGTAGCATGTGCTCCTCAGAAACCCAGCAAGAGTCACTGCTCTGAGGAGCTTGCAAGTCCGAATTCAAGAAAAATTTGCCAATAAGCAAAAGAGAGAACACAAACGCTCTGCTCACTCGACATGTGCTCCATGTTTATGAATGTCCTTCACAGCAGCAACGCAGCACAGGTCACTGTAAAGTGTGAGGCATCAGCAAATACTGACCAGTACCTCAGGAAATAAAAGGGGAGACCTTGTCCACCCCAAAAATGCTCTGCTTCCTAATCAAACAGCATTGAAAAGACAGCACTATCTTCATCTTTTTCATTAGAAGCTCAAATGTGCACTCCTCAGAAATCTGGTATCTTACAGATTTTTATTTGTTAAAAAAAAATAAAATGGCTTTCCTTCTTTAGGCCTAGTATTTGGGAATCACAACCAAAAGATTTCTAGTCTTGAAAACATGCAGCCCCTTCATCGCTTTGTCCAGGGAATCTCTTTCAACATATACCAGTGTGAAGGGTAATCTCCAGCAAACGCTGGCTGTAGCAAGGGATTTTCTGCTCCACTACTTCTAAACATCTCTGAGCTAACATTGGACAAATTGCACAAGTAAGGGGTCAGTGCCATGGTGAATATTTCATCTAGACAGCACAACAAAATCCAGCTTGGAAACAGAAAGGGAGAAAAATCACTTATCAATTATTCTTTTATAGAATACTACTTGTTCTTTAATAAAATACTGCAGAGTGATTTCTCTTGCAATCAGGAGGAAAAAAAAAAAACTCCACTCTTGGCAAACTATTTTTGGAAACAGAAAATCTCATTCTATTTTTTTTTAATTCCTGCTTAGAGGACTTTTGTGATAAGGATGCAAGCACTGTAGGTTATTAAAAATTATACAATTAAGATTTATTTTAAAAATCTACAAGAATTGATTTTTTTTCTACTAAGCTTTGCTTTTACAGGCAACCATTGTAAAGTCAAATTTATCTCTCTTACACAGGTAATTTTCCAATTTGTAACATATGCTAGCACTTAATTCTGGCATAAACTTTCTTATAGACACATTCAGTCTTCTTGCCTTTTTTCTGTCCTGCACATAGCCCTGTCATTTGGTCTAGATTTCCAGATTCTTCCTTGATTTTTTACTCATTTCCCACTGAAGTTAACCTTCCCCCTCCCCAAATATATTGTTCCTAATCCTGCTCACACTCATAACTTTACCAAATATCTCAGATATTTGGTGATTTATCAGCATCCCACTTCCTGCAGACTGGACATCTACAAGTATCAAGAATGTCAGCTTAGACTTCAGAGTTGAATAGCAAACTTTGATAATGAAAATCTGAAAGGATAACTATCCAAACAGCAATTATTCCCTACCAAATATATTTTTATAATGTTATATTTTATCCAGGCTTCTGATCCTGCAGGGACTTGTCTCATGATCACTATTTGCTCAGCTGACAAACAGATTTATGAATTCATGTGCCACTGACAGTTGCATTTCAGTTCATATTGCTGCCAGCTCTGCTTCCTTCTGTATAGCACAGGTTCAGACCTTCCAAATGTACCATGTTCCACACCCACCTTTCACCTCTCCCAAGGTCTCTTCAAGACTGCAGATCCCAGCTGTGTGGATGATAATTGTATTTCAGAAGCACATCTGGCTATGGCAGATATGAAATGAACCTCCTCTCCTTTCTGCTCCAGAACTTGCTGATTCACCAGCCCTGTAGAAGTCCGAGCCTGACTGGTGCCAGGTCGACTAGACGAGGAGGATAACACAGCAAAGAGGCAGGATTCTGTTCTGGGCAGTCAGCAAAGCCTCTTGTCCTCAGTTGCTGAGAGTGAAGAAAGCTAGGACAGCAATAGCCATGCTTATTGCAGTGTATAAAGCATTTTGAAACGGTTGAAAAACATTATATAAATGCTAACTAAGTATTCTTAGACACTGCTCCAGTTTATGGCACCTTTTCGTTCACAGAAGTTATGCGCAAACCATAAACTAAATCAATCAACAATATTTTTGAAATCGTAGGGCATCTGGAAAACAGAAACTCAGTTGCCTTCTCCTGAGAAGGGAAAAGAATGATCCTGATTCTGGCAGCAATCACTTAACTGCATTTCTTCACAGTTGCTACCAGAATACAGGAACAAATATTAGCATGCTTGGACTCTGCACAGCAGCAACTTGGTAAAGCTCTATGGCGTGTGTTATCTAGTAAAGCTGAGTAACGGACCTGTCTGGTCTTTAAGTCTATAGATCTGTGAATGTATTTTATGAGGAGGAAAAGCACTTTCCAGGCAGCATAAGGATTCAAAGCAGGATGGCACAAATGCTCAGGCAGTCCTCTGGCTCACACTTCACACTGGAATAAGCCATGGCCCGCAGAAAGAACAAATAATCTCTTTTAAACCTAGCTGCAAATGAATAATTACAAACACAAGAGCCGGTAGTCTCGAAGAGGCTAAATTTCATCCAGCCTGAAATCACATTCTGAGCAGCTGACCACAGCAGAAACTTCAGGGAAGAATACCAGAAGCAAGATGAGTATTTCCTCCATCATGTTCTTCTAAGTGCTATCTAGCAATATCCAGGTCAGTTAATTCAATGGCCATTGCTCCATGTCTTCTCTATTAATGGTCTAATCCTTTCCTAAAAGAATCCATGCTTCTGCTCTCCACACCCTGTGGCAATAAACTGACTCTGTGCCCCCGTGTCCCCTCTCTTGCATCCCTGCACTGTGATCTCCAGCCTGCCAGGAGAGAACGGGGCAGCAGTTTGGATCCTTGTGCTTTCCGTGTCCTACAGGAAAAGCAGGAGGAGGCTGGACATATTATGCAGCATGCCCAAACCACAGGTTGGGGGAATTTCCTGCTATTCTGTCCTCTAACCTAGAATACAAATAACCAACAGAAAAAGAGCCTTAATTGCGCTAGATTGCTGAGAAGCTTTCCAAGAGGCAAAACGAGAGGATCTCCTGCTTCCAGTCCCAAGGAGCTGCTCTCCCCGTGGGACAGCCTTACAGTCAGTTCCCATGGGAAGCTGCTTTCATGGGAAAACTCGCAGCAGACGAGATCTAGCCACCTGAAGCTGAAATAAAGGCTGAGAGAAGGCTGCAACAACCCCAAGGAGGGCTGGTACCACCTGCTGAACGTGCCACCATCCAACAGGAAAGGCACCTGCTGTGGTGCCAGGTCATGGATCCTCCTCGGTGATTCTCTTCCTTCTCTCATTTGTCAGCAAACAAGCAGCTTTGCCTAACCTGAGGCTGATGCTCCACTCATCCCCATTACTCCTGACATAAAAATACTTTCCCTCAAGAGGGAAGTACAGGCTAAATGACACACGTTTGCATGGGTAAGTGAAGGTGGGGAGCATCCTGTAGCGCATCCTCACCTGTTCCTTTCGGTATGAACACTTCATTCAGGGCCACTCTGGGCCATAAATTGGAGATGACAGCAAAGTAATCAGGAGAGTATCATACTGTGCCTCCTGATTCTCTTGGGCCTCCACTGATTGTATAGGAGAAATCCAAGCAGACATAGAATTAAATCATTTCCCCTATGCTGGAAGAGCAGAAGCTGTTCCTTAAATGACAGATTGCTAACAGCTCCCTTAATGACATCACCCAATATGTCATAAAATTTCCTGCCAACACTATGTTTTTTTCTTCTAGATGGAGCATTTTCTGGCTGTGATGCAGAAGTTTCATTGACAAAATGTGGCTCAAGAAATAACCTTCACAGGGCTCTCTGTCCATAAGTATCATCACCCAAAAACTCACTGAAGAATAAAATTATCTTTCTTGGCACTGCTTTCCTGGAACAGAGCCCCACATCAGATTTTTCTAAGTGTTTGTGATTGAAATTATCCAGCCACCACCTCTGCAGGTAGCACTAAAAATCACAGCTCAGGAATAATAATCACATCTTTGCCAGATTACTACTCTTGGGTGAAAACTGTTATCTTCTCATTGCTTTCGTGCTTTCTGGAAGGAAACTTTTCCCAGATGGATATTAGTGTAGAGGCAATAAATATACTTGTAGTACAACAGCAAGGATTATTTACCTGATGTTTCACTTTTACCCCTTCACTCACAGTCTCATATCAGCTTTTCTATCAGAAACACAAATAAAATGACAAGCAGGGCATATGTAGAGTGAAGAGCCCTTGAGAATTTCTATATGACAATATTCTGGCTTTCCTCTACTCTTCAGACACCAAGGATGTAATTCAGAGCAGTGCACCACAAATGACTGCCTGTTGGCTTTTAGAATTCTAGGTGGAATCCACTTAGGAGCATCAATCATTGCTGCACAAATGTTGCTTAATTGTGTATCCCTATAGTTCTGAGCTAGCTGGATCTTCTCATGAACATCTATGTTGTATCTTATGTGAGAATTAACTTAGTTGCATAGGCTGTTTTCAGAAAGGGCAAATTATAATTCTAAGAAACTTCTTCAGTAGCTGGAGGAAATAGTGAACAAGGAGAAAGTCCTTTATTCAGACTTAAACTAAGTTCTGATTTACTGGAAAATACTGGAAGTCTCTGAGATTGGATCCTTCCAATCAAGGGATTTGATCCTCCCAGTCAAGGGATAGGGTAGTCCCTCTACAACTATCTGCAGAAAAACAATCTTGGCTACTGTTCCTACAAGTGATTTTGTAAACAGATCCTCTTCTCTCTATACACTGTCTTTCTTTCAGGCTACTATCTATCCACTCAAAGAAGTCATAGTTGAACAGGCAGAACACATAAAGGAAGGAGGGAAAAGCGAAATGTTAAATCTTGCAGGAACTCAAACTTCGTGCCCTCAGCTGAATGCCCCCAGGATGTGGTTTGAACATGTTTGGTAACTCCTTGGGTATCAACTGTACCTCTCTCTGCGTGAACTGCGCCGCTCCCTCCAGCCGTTCCTGCCAGGAGAGGGCCCGACGGCAGCACGCCAACCTGCACTGCATGCTGAAAACCACTGGTCTGAACAATCTGTCACTCGTGTAAGTTCAAAAGACAACCACTGTGGTGGCACTCACTCATACTGTTGAGTAAATGAGCCATGAGTTATATATCTGGATATGCTGCAGTTCTTTTTTGAAAGAAAAAAAAAAAAAAAGAAACAAATAAAAAATGAAGCATTATACTCTGCTGAATGCTGAAGAGAACAAACAAGTGAGCAGATAAGCCCTGGTTCTGTCCATCGTTCTCCCTGTATCACAGCATTCCTCTCAAGTCTGCCCATGATGACCATGGTCTTAGCATTTGGGTTCCTGATTTGATGCTTTTCAAGTTATTTAAAGTCAGTTAGGTCTTGCTATCCAAGGAAAAGGCCTAGTTTGGCCAAATGTGTTACATCACATGTATTTCCAGCACACAAAATGAAAGCCCTAAATAATGCCAATGAATTTTGTTCTCAAATTGAGAACTGCACTGCCATGATTGCAAAATGACAGATGTCAAAACAGAACAGAGTCCCTCATTAATACAGAAATAAACATACAGAATATGTTGTCTGGAACGACAACCGAATGTGTTTATATGTGTGTGCCACTATTTATCATCCTACAGATGGTTGCTCACAGTGACATACATCTACAAATATGCTTAATTTTGCTTTCTCCTATTCAAGTAATTACAGGTTTTCATTGTTTACACTGATTACTACTAAGATGGTCCAGAGATCTCTCCATTTTTGTAAAGGTGAGGGGTGAACTTGCACGAAGCAGACCCAGAATTTGCATGCAAAGCCCTGCAATCAGTTGCTAGTAGTCATAGACCCAATACTTGCACAGCACATTTTAAGGAGTTATCTCACCCTCTTTTTACAGATGAGAAATCTCAGAAAGGTGAAATGACTTACACAAGGTCACACAGCAGGGTTTATTCAGTACATAGTTACTACTATTGCAAATTGGGTACCTCATCAAGCTCATGTTACGTACGCCACTCAAATAAAATTCAAATAATTATTATCTTTACTTCAATTTGCACTGCAGTCAAGGCTGGAGGCCACAATCAGGATTCAGCTACGCTGGGCTCTGTTCAAACATAAAATCAAATCTAGTCCCTGCATCTGGGGGCTTATGGTCTCACTAGAGACATTACTCAGCAGGAACACAAAACCCAGCGGAAAGGGGGAAAACAGTAACATGAATGCAAGGTTTCATATTGTTTTGGATAGCAGCAAAGTTTGGGAGCTTATTATTACTTTCATTACTTAAGTGGGTAAGAAATACAAGCATGTTACTGACAGGTATCTGTCTAGTTATTCATGTAGCAGTTTATCTTCATAGACATAACTGGTCAGACACTTTATTTTCAGTCCTATGGTCTTGACTACATAGACACAGCAATTGGCTCCTACTCTTCACTCTTGGGGGACTGACTGGCATTGCACTATTCTAACTCCAGACTTACTCTACCCGCTACTTGCTAAAGAGTAATATTATACTTAATTTACAACTCCCTCTCTGATCTGCTGCAAGTGCAATTCTTGCTGTAGGCCTTTTTATATGGTATCTGCTTGTGCATTTTATGGCACGTGACAATTTGGTATACTAGCTATGAGATATGGAAATCATTTCACTCATGCTACCTTTATTAAAATCTGCAGTAGTATAATATACATTAACTTCCACCTTACTGCCTGTCACTGCACCCTAATGTGGCTACAGACTAGCAATATGTTATATACCAAATGACGATATAGCCATTCCTTTTTAAAGACCTGCATTGTGTATAAAATAGATTGTACAAGATCACTTTATGTTTATATCATTAAGACAAATTTTCCCTTGTTGTGGAGTTGCACTGTGTTTCATCTGACTGTACAGCAGGATATTGAACATCCCAAGTGTGCAGTGAGATTTGATATAATGCCATATGACATAAAAAATAACGGATTCTCTAATACTGAATGGCATAGGCACAATGGGATTATTCACAAGAAGAGGCTGCTCAGTGTTAAGGCAAGATTGCTGGTCCTTAGAAGTTAACCTATTAGTGCTTTGGCACAGACCTGTGCCAAATTACACATTACATTACAATGCAGGTATTTGTAGAAACTGTGAAAAACTGTACCAAGTACACAGGGGGAATATTTGATGATTGTTATGTCAAAGGGGTGGGCTTTCTTTGTGGACTTCAGTTAAGCCATTCAGTTTCCATCTCCTGAAGTCAGAAGTTAAGAATATACTTGAATCTGATATCTGATAAGAATATACTTAAACTAACAGATGCAGTCTCTTGAAATAAATGGACATCTTCTCACTGACACTACCAAACTACAGCTCAGCTTAATAATACTATAATGCACTCTAGAAGAACTTTAGAAATCACAGTTTAAATATATTATTTTACAAAACAAAAGAATCACCATCCCTTTACAATGACTTTCCTTCCTCTTATTCTCAATTAGCTATATCCACATACAAAGTAATGACCTATTGCAATGACCACTGAGAATACTGCAACAAAACCCAATGCATTGAAGAACTTACTTACATAAAAGGCTAATGCTATTTAATTTTAGACTGTTAAAAGTTTTCAGAAAATGATAGTTACGTATATATTACTTCCTGCATTTACTCCTGTCTGACAAATATCACTGAAGCTCAGCAAAACTAAGATATTTAATGGTTAGAACCTGACTTTGAGTGCTATGAAAAATAGAAGCAGTAAATAACAACAGCTTTGTTCTTGTCAATAATTGTTTTGCAGCTCTTTATATACTACCCACTAATCTCCTTCAGCATCAGATAATTCAAATGCTTTTATCATATTTCTGATACCTGCCTTTATAACGTTGTGACTTCATTTTCGTCCAGACGAAAACAGATTAGGAAGAACTTGTGATTGATGGTATGTACTTTTTGTTTAGAAGAAAATACGTATTTAGTTATCCCTATACTCAGTTTTATAAAACCAAGACACAAGCAGGGCTAAATTTAATAAAATCCAATGTGAAAGCATAGACTATGACTACATGAGCAAGTAGCATAGTGCCGCAGAGTGGATCTGTAAAGGGAAATGCTTGGTGCTTAGCCCCTCATATCCACAGCAGTTTAGTCTGCTTTAGTTTAGTCAGCCCAGAGTCCTGTTTGCACTCCGAGATTGCTCCCCAATGTGAACCAACTTGCTCTAAGTAGGGACGAAGAAGAGGTTCACTGTAAAAGTGCACTCCTGATCCAAACTCAGACACTGCTGCTCACACATGGTCCCCTGGCAGATCACTGAGGCACACTCAAGGCTAGGCTCTCTGAACTCCTACCCACACCACACGTCAGCGGTGCCCCCGGTGCGGAGCGGCTCCATACAGCAGAGCTCATACCCAGTGCTCACGAGCTGCGCGACCCAGGATGGTTTCATAATCGCAGAGGGTGGGATTCACCTCCAGATTAAGAGACCTAAATGGAAGAGTCTCACATATAAGCTAAGAATATAAGTTTGGCTTCAATTCACGTGCCAACACATTGGTGCATAATGGCGTATGAGCTGTTGCACAGTCTGAGACATCTGTGCAGACAACAGGTATGATGGGGGAACTATAGAAAGCCTGTATCACTCTGGAAAGTGGTTAGAGGTGAGACAGGGCAGTTAAGGCATTTCAAACACCACAAGAGATTGGGATGTAGGCAAAATTTTGATGGTTTGGCCTCCATGGACTACACTGATTCTATCTCCATTGACCAGAATGACAATTTAGATACTGCACAGATGCCCACACTGAAGGCTTTCGTCTCCGACTGCCCTCTGTCCACACCGAAGCCTCTGTACTGCAGTCATCAGCCCTCTGCTTTCACAAAGTCTTTATCTCCAGAACATTACTGAACTAGATTGAAAAAACTGCAGACAGAGCTTGGGTCTGATACCACACCTGAACAAAGACCCTGAATAGTATTGACTTTGTCCAGAAACACTCAACTGGCCTTGCAAGAGCCACTTTAGGTCTGCCAGGGCTTGCAGGGATAGCATAGATACAGATAATATCTGATGAAGTCCAACTGCTCTTTATTCCCAATAAAATAAGCTGACTGTAGAAGTGCACTTTGCATTTGGCCCAGACTTGATTTAGGCAAAAGCAGTCCCAAGGGAAAAAAAAATACACCTCCTTTCAGGAAGAGGCAAATTGCAGTTACAGCTAACCAGGCAATCTCCGCTTTGCCTTGCCACAATTCCTTTGACACAACACATAATTAAAAATTAATTAAGTGTGGTGTTGTATCTTTAACATTTTGGGATCAGGTAGGAAAACACTGAATTCAGGGAGCCTAAATTTAAACTCAGATACTAATATCTGCAGAACTATCACTAAGGCTGTAAAATCCTGACTGCACATTTTGTGTTTATATGCCAACTCGCAGTGCATTTTTTTCTGCATAGTTTATAGACAGTTGTTCGATCCACTGAACACTTGTTTATCCCATGACAAAGTGCTCTCTGTGCCTGCTCTCTGTGCCTCAGAAGAAAATATTCAAATGGCCACAGAAGAAAATATTTGAGAGCCAGAAAAGGAAGCAAAAAAAATGGAATGTGGGATTCGGTGCAGCTCGGCTTTCCATCCTGCCTGCTGGTCAGCTTGTTCCTTCTATAGTGTGCAATGCATTTGACACAGACCTGTTCACACCAAAATATGGAGCATCCAGTAAAAAAAAAAACATGTTGAAGAGATTTTACATGTCTCTTAAATGAGATATTTAGGAAGATCATTTACTTAGCAGCTGGGGGGGGGGCCACAAAATGACTGCATGAATTAAGAGATGACAAGGGACAACATATTCAAGAAACTTTCTTAACAAAATTATATCCTAGGTCAGCCACAGATTCGATAATTTGTAAACTGTTTTTTTACTGAAACCTTGATATTTTAGAATATTTAAAAGAGTCTTTTTCCTCTATTTTCATTCTTAAATATCAGTGCTTAGCTCATTCCTGACTTTAATTTTGTTAAATGAAATTAAATAACCAACTTGCATGAAAATGGTGAATGTGAAGGGAAAATGTGAAGCACATTGGTGCAACAGCTGTTGTTTGTGACACTGTTTTACTGTTTTGCTGAGAATTTGAACAAAATAATGGCTTGTTTGGTCAGCACGGCAGGCAGGATTGGAGCGGAGTGTGGGTGGAGCGGAACAGAGCCCCACTTGACAGATCGGCAGACGTTGGTCACTGTCTATTTTTAATCCTTGAAGATACTCGAGTAAGAGTGATAGTGTTTAAATAACAGAACAAATGAGACTAGAATGGAAAAGGACGTGCACCTAGATGAATTGGTTCTCAGAAATGAAAACCAGAAGAACAGTGCATGCTGTTACAAGCATCTCATCGTGTAATCTCCTTCAGACACTCATCAGTTGCTAGTGAACAGCTCAGTATTTTGCCAATTCAATTCCCATAAGCTACTGCAGAACACTGCTGCTCTAATAACAAGAAACTTCCTTTTAATTTCCGGGCTGAAGTGATATATGTCCAGGTTATACTTATTTGTTCTTGTCCCACTGTTAGCTCCAAGTTTAAAGTCATTGTTTTTCAACTTATGGTCCACGGACCCTGGAAGGGCACATAAATGACTTCTAAGGGACTTCTAAAAGGTCATGCAGCAAGACAGGCCTAACAGGCTGTGAGTTGCTCTACAGCATATGTAGCATCAGCTTTGGAAAAAGTTTAGGAGCCCACAAAATAGATAAAAGTGAAAAACAGTTGCTTAAGCAGTACTTATCTGCTCAAGTCCTCTTGTCACTCACTTGTTCTCAGCTGTGTGGCCCTTTCCTTTCGCCCTCCTGAATTCCACCCTCCTTCCATCGCCTTGCTCCTCAAGGTCACCAAGACCTTTCCATGTGGTTTTCCAGACTTCCTTTCACTGCACCACGAGGGCATCCGCCTGGCACCAGAGAAGTGTCAGCTTGGAAATTGCAGGGGTGAGCCAGCTGATGCTATTATACTACGTCAGGAACTCAATCAAATGCAAAACGTCACACACAAATTAAATGCAAGCGATTAGATCTGGCACATTTGGACTAATACTAAAGAGGGGAATTTCAGAAGAGAAGCCTTGTTATTCCAAAGCCAGACAGCCACTAGCAGACTTCTAAAGGAATTCAGTTCCAATTTAGGCATCTGAATGGGTTCTGATTCTTATGAAAACCCAGCAGTATGAGGACACTCCCTGCTGCAGCCCTGCTGTGCTTCCTGATGCTACTATCTAAGCAAAAGCAACGAAAGAAAATGTGGCCTTAGTTAGAAACAGGGTAACCATCCAGTATTTTTTAAATAGTCCAGGAGTTAGTCATGTAATTTCTATTAGCTAGCAAAAGGTGTCTAATCAGCCCATCTGAAATTATATGCAGTTGAAAAGTCTTGGTTAGATTTCTCCTCAGATTTAATCTTTGTTTCTTCTTGTCCTATGCAGAAAAAGTCAGACTTGGAGAAAAACTTCTAGACTCCTAATACAAAAAAATCATATTTTTCTAGTGTACTGACAATGAATTGCCATTTCAGACTTTTTTTTTTTTTTTTTACTAATGCTGCCATGTTATTTCACCAGATAGATACGAGGCCTAAATATCAAAACATAACAACCAAGTAACAATTAACTTAAAAAGAAAAAAAAAAGTAAAATAAAGCTACAAAAATGAATAACTTTATATTCATGGAAAGTCTAATACATGTGGAATTAATCTTAAAATTTTTAAGTAACTCTTTGGGAAGCTATACTGAATGTCTCTCACATAAAGACTCAATGCAAAATAGTTTTAGAAAATAATGTTCAAAGATTTCTTAACTGAGTTGAAGATACCTGAGGAAAATCTCATTTTGAAACATACTGCCTACATCACAGAGAAGACTCAATTAAGATTTTTATGCTCATCACACTTTCTCACTAACTCAATGTCACAAACTTGTTCATGGTTTACTCTTCAACATTTTTGCTTGCTTTTTCCTTCTACCAAAGCTTAAAAGCATTTTTCATTTTCAGGGACCAAGTTTAATTTCAAAACTAAATACAATTCATAGAATTTTTTAATCCATAGACTTTTATTATTTAAAACTATGAAAACCACGAATGAGAAATGAGTAGTGAGACTGTAGTAGCATTACTAGTAGTAATGTGACACTGAGTTAGCATTAGAAACTGATTCAGATTGAAGGAACAAATCCCGTGCCACCTCAAGTTTCCAACTTTTCCCAACTCCCCATTTTGAGACTTTATTGTGTATAGCCCTAAATTAAGATGTGCCAGGGAACATTCCCAGGCGTGTGCTATCAAACAGTTAGCCTTGTCCCATGGCATGTGCCACAGGCCTGTTTTTGGCATGTTCCAACTAACATTCTTCCAAAACGTTGCCAGAGGACCGTCTGAGACCTAGGACCTGCCAGAAACAATTCCCAGGAGGCAATTTCAGAGCAGTGACCCAGTTTTGGAAAATAAAAATGTGTAATAGTGTGGACACCGGCCAGCGTGTGCCAGCTGACCCTGCACCAGAGGATGGTTCTGGCTGTGCTCGATTTAGGGGTCTCAGCGTTGCCATTGGGGTGACAGGATGACCTGCGTGCGCTCAGCTGCAGGAATGGCTGAGCTTAGATCTGAAGACTGAAGTCTCCAAGAATGTCTCCAAGAAGCACAGTATGCAGATACTTTATGCTTTCACACTGTCATCTATACAGTGTGAACCTCTCCAAGGCTCTTTCTGCCCACACCAGGAGATTCCCCATCACAAAAAGTTCATCACAACGAGTAAAATACCAAGTTCATCACGAGGAGTAAAGTACTGTGAGACTGCAGATCCAAAGACACTTGTAAAACATGTGATGGTCACCTTACTCACGTGAGATTATTTTCCTTTTTCAGTCAACTTTTACAAGAGAGGAGCAGGAGCATTGACTTTTAGCAGCAAACAAAAAGTCCTTCCAAGGTTTCACAAATGGCATTTTCTAAACAGCTCAGAGAATATTTGTATCTGACCTTGCAAGTATAGTGTGTCTATCCTTCTTCCCCATAAACTTCTCCTTTCTGAAAGACAACCAGAAAAATAAGGAAAGTGGAATGTGTGACACTCATCAACTGTTTGCAATAATTTATTTTAAATCATTTACTCTGTAGCTCTCTTTCTGATGCAGTCACAATTACTTGATTGAATAATATTCTCTGAAATAGCACATGATGTGCTTGTGTCAAAGAGGCTCTCCACAGAGGCCATCAGCTACCTTTTAAAATCAATGAAATTCAGAAATTTGCATCTGTCTTCTCAAGGAGAAAATAAAGAAACCTTTTCCCTTGGTATGTATGACCTTCTCATTCTAAGGCCAGCTTGTTTCAAGCCTTCTGCATATCTGAATGCCAGCATGAAGATGGATAATACCTTTCTTAGAAGAGATAGATCTTAAAGTCTATTATATTCCCCTTCTTAAGGATTCTAGCCATAATTCTGTCTTAGTAATTGGGACTTGCACACTGTTCCACACAGTAATGCATATTCTAGCTATGCACTCTGTCATGCTGCCACCGCATTTTTAACAATGCTGATAGCAACTGATGTTATCGAATTCTGCAGACTTTTCAAGCTTTACGCGTGTTCGGGTCTTTTTCTCATTTCACCATTTCCGAGCAAAAATGTGGTTTTTTTTTTCCCTTTGTGATGCCTCACCACTGTGACCCTGCCATTCCTCACAGCTGGATCTTGTTAGTTTTCAAATATTGAGTCCACACTGTCTGATCATGCCACAGATTTTCTGTCCTGATATGTTTGCTGTCTTTATGTTTGCAAGATCAAAGCTAATGTGGTTTATACTGCACTGCTAAAAGAAGTTCACTTCTCAAAAGGTAAAATAGCCTTAGTGCTTGAAAATCTAGCTTTGCTTTATAAAATGCCTTCTTCCACTGATAATACCCATATGCTTCATTTTCCCGCATAGCAATTTTCTTCATGGACTTCTAGAAGAAATTTTTAAAGAACTCAGCAGCAGCCTTAGTCTACGTCAACAAAGCTCCTTCCATTTCAAGAAAGCAGATCTCTCCAACAGCACCAGCTGCTTTTGAAAAATCCACTCCAATTTCTTTTTCCCAACTGTATTCAAGTTCTTAGCTCACCACATTTCAATAGGTACAATTCTCCTTTAAATTCTCTCCTTCCTTCCTTCCTTCCTTCCTTCCTTCCTTCCTTC
>VZSV01000101.1:2761486-2795765 GCA_013398735.1 Nothocercus julius
CGGCCCTCCCCGCGCCTCAGGCCCCGCGCTACCCCCGCCGCCACGTCACCCCAGAGCCCTTGTCCCGCAGGCCCCTCGCGACACCCAGGGCCGGCGTGATGGCCACGCTGGAGCCTCTGCCCCACTAACAACATAATTTAGGCCCATGAGGTGGACACGGGCCCGGGCCCTGATGGTGCCGGGGGGATCACAGTGGGCTGTCCCGGCTGGGTTGCCCCCAGCATTGCTTGTTGTCCCCACAGACATGCTAAGGTGAAAGATTGCAAAAGTTTTAAGCCTGTTTTTAAAACCCATCGTACGTGTTCCTTTACAAAACATCAGTACGTACGCAGCTGTGGAGCAGTAACTCCTAAATTCGCTGTGGCAGGTTGGCCTGCAGCCTCCGGCACTGGTACAGGTGGAGCCAGGAGACGCTTGTCTCCTGCCTAAATCAAACCTCTGTCAGGGCAAGCGCTGATAAAAACAGTTACTCTTGTCTTGGGGCTTGGAAATGTAAGGAAACGCTCGGGGTTCCTTCTCATTTTTATATAAAGAGATGGCAGTGGTGGTTTTCTGGAGGAGACCATGGTTGTGAGAAGGAGGTGTGTTGGAGAGAATTGCCCCAAAACAGTGCTGAAAGCGCTCATGATGATGTGGATTAGTGAAGAAGCGGGAGGGGACACCAGTGGAGAAAAGCAGCTCAACTGCAGTCAAATGACTTCGGTCTGGCACACTTCACATGGAACATTTTGGCATGCAGCAGTAATTAGCATATATTAATGAGCAATTAGCATCTGGTAATAATCATTCATATGTCACTGACACTTGGATTCATGGTCCCCAACCTATGCACTGAGCCTGAGTTAATAACAATAATTGATAGTACATATATATAGCTCTTTGAAGATTGTTCTCTCCTGAGGTTGTTTAAAGCCAGAGAGCAAAGGAATGAGTAAGGAAGTTTCTGAGAGCAAAGAAGATAACGCTGTGCTTTTCTAGTCTAGATTTCTTCCTGTCAGTGGGAACTGTTCTGTTGATGCCAGTAGAGGGCCACACTAAATTAAATATTAGTGCTGATCAAAGCCTGGGAGAAGAAACCTTTGTGGAAATCGATTTCTGTCATTTGTTAGTTTTTTTATCAGCTTGAGACAAAGTTTGATTTCTTGGAGACTTAGAACGAGCAAAAGTATTGCTTGCTTGAAAAAATGCATGCTAGTTTTTAAACCTCAAAACTGTCCTCACACAGAGCATGCTGTTTTCCTAACCCGGGGACCCTTTTTCAGATGTCTCAATGACATTATTCTCCTTGCAACACACCTAGATAGGAGACAGGATTTGCTCCTTGTGCTCCATGTCCCCCATTGCTTCTTGTGAGAAAGTTGGAGGTTCTGGCTTTGACTGTGCCACAATTCACCAGACGAGGAGAAGGTGTTTGGTAAATGACTATCATTAGGCAAACGCAATGGAACAAACACAGCAGCCCATCTCTGGTTTTCCAGAATGGAAGACTGTGGGGCTAAGAAAGGTAAGGACTGCTGAAACGTTTCCAAGCCCCTGTGCTCCAGTCATGGACAGAGGCAGGGTTTTGAAAGCTGAAGGATGGGAGCCCATGGAGAGCAGCATCAGTTCCAACATTACTGCTGCACACACTACAGCGCTGCCCTGGGGGTGTGTGATACAGTGGTGTGCACGGCATACAGCACATCGCCCAGCCTGCAAACGGGCAGCATCAGCTGGGTGGGCCCCAAAGAGCAAACATAAATCACAAAGTAGATCCAAGCATGCAACCTACAGCTAAAATGCTCTAAGATTCACCTCATCTTTCTCCTTCTGCTGTGTGACCAGACTGCTCATATGTCACGTTCAGAGGGTAATTCAACTCGCCCCAGCTGCAGGGGGAATGATGGTCATTCCCTTTGGTGCTTGTTCTCATTTTCTCCAGCCTGAGGTTAACTGGACATCAGGGCTTAGTGCAGGATGGGTCTCTCCTGTGCTCTAAGGAGCCATCGATTATGAAGACAAAGAATATAAGAAGAACCTTGAAGGCAGGAGAAAGCTGGAACAAAGAATTTAAGGATGGACATCAGAGCATAATTTGGGAAGGAATTCCTGAAAGCTCAAAAATAAAAGGCGGGTTGGACCAAGGAAGCAGCTTGGGGGTAGTTGTCTGTGAATGTCCACATGAAAAAGATGGACCGTGGAGTCGTAATGGCAGGAGGAAGAGAGATGGACCTAAAAAGGATCCAGGAGAGGTGAGGAGAGGTTCTCTCAAAAGGAATGGGGCAAGGGAACAAGGAGGTTGCAAATACTGAGGTTGGAGGAGAAGCTCAGAGGGAGAGAGCCACACTGGGATAGGGAAGGAAGCATGGTAGCCAGTCTGGGTAAGACAGGGGTAGGCCTGAAGCAGAGGAAGAAATCAGGATTGTGTTGATAAGCTGAGTAAAAGAGTGCAGGAAGGGAGAGGTGATTAGATGTGTCCAGGTAGCCACAGGCATGTGGCCACTTCGGGTCTCCAAGGGTCTCCAAGGATGTCCTCTCTGGCTTCCATCTCCTTCTTCAAAAGGACACAGATTTTTTACAGACCCTAAGTGAGATCCACTAGTCTTTCAAGGATAAAATTTAGTGCATCTAAAATAAAGTGGCAGTAGATGTATGGATCTTTTCAGAGACTTTACTAACTCCAAATCACTCCACACTCAGAACTTCAAATCCTCTAGTCTCACTGTTTTTTGGTATCACAAATTTCTATTAAATTCACTGATAATATGTCCCATCTCCTTCCTTCTTCCTTTTGGTCTCTACAGGAATAATAAATTGCAGAAGTAAATCTTTGGTCAATTACTCTGGGTGTTCAAAGAGAAACACCCGCTGTTGGATTTGAAAGTTCCTTCCAATATAATCAATATGGTGGTACTAATATCTGTCACATGAAGAAATATCATAGGTATTTTTTTTATAAATTACAACTGGAAACATATTCAGAAATGCAGAAGAGCTTGTCTAATATTCGAAATCAAAAGTTGGAAAAAGGCTGGATTATCTGTGCAATCTTAAATGACCTCTTCTGTATTTTTTTGTTATATTCTTTAATTACATAATCATTTACCTTTCTTTTCCATAGATTTCCTTGCTCATTTGTTTCACAAGATGGTGGTTGCTACAAAGAGAAGCTATCTCTCCATTTCTTTTCCTCTGGTTACTCAATGTGCACTCTAAACTTGCACTGAAGAAAGCCTTAGGAATATTCTCATCGACTGTTTTGTGATTTTTACCACAATTACATGAGTGCTTAACAGTCTTAGAAAATACCATGTCTCTGTATGGTAGAAGGGGGATATATTAATTCTACAGAGGGTAATCTGGACAGAGAAGTTAAGGTAAAAGACCAGCACCTCATTTTTCAAAGCAGACTTCCCAAGAATTTTGGCTGCAGCAGCTCTGCAGATCAGGCCTCACTCAGTGGGAGCAACATTGAGTTGTACCTCATCTGTAAAACGTTTTAAGCATCCGACATGGCATCCCCCAAAATTTGTGACAGAAGCGGAGAGAGTCTCCAGCCCTTCTGGACAGCATTGATCATGTTAATCCTCAGATCATCCTTTCTTTCCAGTGACCCTGTCCTACTTGCACTATTTTTTGATCCAGAAAATTAACTGTTCCTGTCCTTGTGAATGCCATCTAATTTCATCTAAAAACACTGAGTCTTAAACTATTTAAAACGGACTTTTCACCAAGTGCATACAACCTCCAGCTTTTCCAACAGATCAACTGGGAGATTCCCATCATCATGATCTTTCCTTACATTGCCTCATGCCCCTAATAAAGCAGGGTCCTATTGACAGGTAAGCATGCATCATAGCAAAGAGGTTGTATATCAAGTTGCAGGGACAAGTTTTTTTTGGCACATCCTATTGAGTACTTTATTTTACATCTATAATATTTTTAAAAAATATTTTTCTGTGCATGTGTGGGTATAAAATCGGCAAGATTAAAGCAAATTATATGGTTTTTGAAAGTGTACTCTCTGACCCAAGTTCTCCTGGGATCATACTATTTCATCATTTTATCTAGCCAGAGTTTGTTCATTTTCTATGTGTATAAACCACGCCACAAAATAAAATACCGAATGAAAGTTGCTACACAGTTAATATTTCTAATGAACTAGTTTCACCATTTCTCTTTGGAACAAGGCAGGTGTTTGCCGTGGCAGAGAGCTGTGTTAGCGTGTTGCCATTTGGAGCACTTAGGGGAACGGGTGCGTGCTGTGGCGGGCTAACTACAGGGCACGGAGGGTGAGAGCAACGCAGGGAGGCAGCTCTCGGGCCATAAGGAATGGCTAGGAAGAGTGGGAAGCAGCGGGCAGTTTGGAAAGGGCTGTAGACCTTGATTTTCTTCAAAATTCATGTTGGGTGAAAGCAATAAAACAGGGAGAGGGCAGGAATGGCTGGTTGGAGAAGAGTGGGCCAGAGAACCAGAGAGCCCATGCAGGAAAGCAAGAGCCCTGGAAATTGCAGGAAATTGTGTGCTTAATTGGAAAGAAAGCCATATAGTGTCTGACAATAAATGATGTAGCTTTGGCGAGCCGGACTTCTTAGGGTGACACTGAGGGAACGGGGAAAACCAGCTGTGCCTTGGAGTCCCTTGCCATGGCTCAGCCAGGTCCACCGGCCAGGCAGCTTCTCAGCCCGCAGCTGCTCTTTGGGGGCCACGACTGCCCCATTTCGCGGGAACTTTCCTCCCAGGTTCAGTGATGTTGGTCAACGGCCATCAGGCGCTTCCAGGCAGAAGAACCCCAAGCTGGAAACGCAGCAAGTCTCGGCTCTCCTCACACCTCGCGTGCTGAACAAGGCTCGGGCTGAGCAGCACAGACAGGAACTGCTGTGTCATTTCATTAATGGCCGAGGTGCCTGAGCATGGTTTGAACTCGCCTGCAGCCCGAGCGGGCATTTAAAACGCGACGGGCCGCACCGTGGTCCTTGTCCTTGCCCGGCTGCCAGCGGGCTGTTCACAAAGGCGGCTGTGTTCCCTCCAACCCCCAGCCCCGGAGCGACACGAGTACCACGGGCATGGCCCGTCGCCACGGCAACCCGGCGCCTCCGCTGGGGAACCCTCGCTGGCGTCGGGAAGCGTTAACTTGTACACTGTGCCTCTTATTACAGTTGCTGCACGCTTGGGCTTCCTCCCTGCCAGCGGCTGCGCTGCCCTGGTGAAGTGTCCCATCTCAGGGAGCGGGAAACGGCATTTCTTTCAGTTTCTGCAGACACAGCAAAGCTATGCAGAGGGTTCCTCATGTCCGGGGTAATTGACTGGATGTTGTCGTCGCTGTGTCAGTCAGAAACAGCCCAGAATAAGTCTGCCTTAAAAGTCAGAGAGCAAGTACACTGGAAGATTTACGGCCCTTGTGCTGAATTCCGTCTTACTGTTGTTGGTGGTAAGAGCGAAGGAGGCTTATGGGGCACCATGAAATACCAGAGCACAGAGGGATGCCCAGGCAAGGCACGCCGGAGTTCTGTCCCAAAGAGCGGGCAGAGTGAGTGCAATCGCAGTGAAAAAGCCACAAATCCCAAATGTGCTCCCAGCTGAGTCAGTGTGCTGCAAAAGGAAGAGGTCGCTAGGGCTGGCCAAGAGTGGCCTGGCCGGAGAGAGGCTGCCAGGTGGGGAGCAAGGACTGCAGCAAAGCGGAGAGCACGTGAGAAATATTTGCACTGCATGTGGAGCACTGGAAGGATGGGAAGGTCCCACCTGCTTTTAAAGGAAAGAGAAGGAAGTGGGAAGGCTTTGTTTAAGATGGTTACCCATGACAAAAGGCGACTGGACTTCAGGACCCAGAAGAGGTTCAATTCAAGAGGGCTGTGAAAAAGTGGGATGAACAGTGACTGTTGCAGGGGATAACAGATGGAAGTACAAAGTAGGATGAGGAAATAAATATGGGGAAAATGGGACCATAACTAGTCGTTGAGATCCAGGGTGAAGAAGAAAAGATCTTTTTTCTCTTTGACAAACAAGTCAGCTAAGACCTCTTTCAGCTTCCTTCTTGCAACCTGCATAGAGCAGCTGGAGAACTACTAAGTCACACTGGCTAAAAAAAGACATTTTAAGGGCCACTCAGGAGCTTGGGATCTAACCTCTCCCATCCCTGCCCACCAGAAGTGCTTCCTGCCTGGGCCTGCTCAGCCATCTTCTGGCACCAAGGGTGCCTGACACCAGGCAGTGCTCCGCTAGCTCAAGCATCTCTGAATGTCAGCTCAAGCCCAGCCTCAGCCCTACAGCCTTGCTGATACAGCTGGCTTGTCTGTGCTGCTAATCATTCTGGACAATGCTGCGCTCGAGTGTTTGGCTCCCTTGGGCTGCTTAGACACACCACCAGAGACTCCTCCGAAATGAGGGAACGTTGCCAGTGTTCCTAAGGCAGCTGTTTGCCAGAGGGTTGGTAGACTCAGTACTGAAGGTGTTGTGAAATATCATGCTGCAGGCTATATATTGTTCATCTTCAAAGACAGATGTACCGGTAAGGCTGGCACCTAGAAATGTCTTTCACATAATAAAAGTTTAGTTAAGATATTTATCCTAGACTGGATTTGACATGGAGGACTTACATTTCTCTGACTGGCCTCATTTAAGATAAGGATGTAAACTCTTCTGTCAACAGGACACATTTTATCTTTTGCTTTCACATCCCCAAGCACCATGTAGGTGGCCACAATTTCCTGACCATTTGATTAAAGACTATATAACTAAACATAACATTAAGGAAACTTGCAAAATTCCTGCAATTCCTGCAAACTGAAGTACACACTCAGCCCTTAGCAAAGTAATATTACTGCAGTCGGGATGTGGCTTATGATATAAGTTGTTTTAAAGGTAGAGAAGAATGACTAAATATTTTAGCTTACACTGTGTGACGAAAACATGTCTTGACTAGTTTAATATTCGAATCCAGTTTGTATTTACATATTACATGTATTTCAGAGTATTTCTTCTTGAGAGGCTGAGGAACAGATCAGTCGGGATGTAGCAAGAGAAGGACCTCCTGATTTCCACATTTTAAATTCCAGTTAGTCAGGAATTGGCGGGTTACTTTACCCTAGTGACAAGCCAATTAGGATGCTGCAGAGTGTTCCTGCTTGTTTCTAATTTTAGAACTATACAACAGTGAGGCAAAAGTAGGTGATATAATCTCCTCTGGCATTGATCTGCTAGAATCATACTACTGCAATCTAATATGCTTTCAGGAAAAGCAAGAATATTACCACTCTTCTAATGCAAGTATTAGGGACAGTGCAGACCTTTCTAATAACTGTGCCTGATCAATACTCAGAGAGAGGAACGTGCCAGGGAAGCTTGGGAACTGCAGAAAGGGATTTTGATGCTGCACGAGATGTTCTAGCCCAAAGAAAGCCGTTGTCCATTGCATGACATGATGCAGCTCAGCCTTACTATGTTTCCAAATGGATTTAGAATAAAATGCTTAAACCTACCTAACTGACCTGCTGGTGATGTGATCAGATCATAGAAGGAGATTAAATGGAGAAAGCGTGGAATTTCTCTCTTAGAGCGTATACCTTGGACATAATGCAGTGCCATTTAGGGATATCACAGCTACCAGAAGCAGTACAGTCATATTAGCAAGGTACTAATGTGCTTAATTGGTCTTGATGGCAAGTAGGTTATACTAACCTGGACATAACATCATGCTTATATACTTAACTGCTTAAGTCTCCAGAGTCCTTGCAGCTCCCTCTTAGGTTAATGTAATGTAATGATTTAATAAGCATATAACCTATTTCATTGCTGAAGTCATTAATGAAAATATTGACTAATACCAAATGCAAGGCAGACTCCTGTGGAACTGTTAATGATACTCTCTTTCAGGAGATGAGTGAGCTACGAGTAACCACTCCTTTAAGCATTCCTTGCCGCCTATCTTTGCCTTCACCTTCCAGCAGCTTCACCTAAACCCCATTTGCTCAGCAGGGTATAAAAATGCTGCATGCAAAAGTGTTACAAGCCTTAGAAGAGTCAAGATACAGGATGCCTAGTTCTTTATCCGCAAGACCTGCTATCCAGCAATAGAAGAAATTAAATTTGACAAGATCATTCCCTGATAAACCTGTGTTAGGTGTGACTCATTCCTGTTTTTTCCTGTTTTTTTTTTTTTTCTTCCACGTATTCATTGAAAAGATTGTTTATTCCCATATGTTCCTGGGATTTCAAGTTTGGCAGAATGATCTGTAACTCCATCAGCTCTATTCTCTTTGCTCATACTCTTCCCTCACCCATTTCTAAACACAGAAACAGTGTTTGTCTTTCTCTAATCTTTCTAATCTTCTAAAACTTCTCTCATCCCATGGGTACAAAGATATTGCTTCAGCTTGTTTCCAAACAATTTATAATTGTTTCAGTAATTTCCACAGACTCAGCTGATTGGAAAAACATCTCTAACCAATTCCTATTCCATGTCCGGATTTTCACCTCTTTATAATGAGGCTAATGGAGCTAATCGTGTGATCAAATTTGACATTCATGGTGAAGCAGAAAAGCCACTACTAATTTCGGTCATGGTGTCATCTGTTACAATTTTTCTCTTTCCACTGAGAAGTAAAACAGTACTTTCTATAGTCCCTTGTTCTTTCTGTACTGCTAACAGCCTTATGGAGTCTCTCCTTGTTTTTAGCTTCAGGCTGTCATTTGAATAAATATTTACTTCACGTGTATCGCTGAAATAATCTTTGGCTCAAAAATGTCTCTAAACTAATTTTTCATCTTAATGGTGGCACTGAGGTAAAGAGCTGTTGAGCGCAGCCAACATTTTAACAGCTTTGAAAAAAAGTATGAAGATCTTCACAGCGGGAAATTGGCAGTATTACCCACTCTTTGAACAAAATAAGCATATATAAAATAGTGGGGGAAATACATGCAGATAGCCAGTAAAATAAGGAGGCTAATAAAACCAACAGGCAATAAACAATAGGAGCTTATGCAGAGTAAGTTTTGCCAAGTGTACTTTTTTTTTCAGTTAAAAGGGATTACGAGGGAAGGGCGATAGAATTCTGATTTCATTAAAGAATGTGACAGTGCGTTTTGCAATAATGTTGTCCAAAATATTCCAAGGAGCTTGGATGGAGTCATTGCCATGTGGGCTGAAAAGCTTTGGAAAGACAATAGTAATGATGGAAACCCAATCTTTAACCATGTTGGAGCAATATTTAGTCACATACGCAATGGATCCTTGTTAGATCCAATTTTATTTAATGGCTTCATTATCTGAAAGAGGCAATAAACATCATGTTAATGAAACTTACAGATTAAGCTAACTAGTTCTAATCACTACTAACAGTGGAAGAAACAGGAAATTTATGTGAATGAAAGGATAAGGAGAAGATATCATCTGGGAAAAAACAAGTTACTGTGGCAAAAATAACAGTCTCTGTAAAGGAGAGAGCACTGTGAGAAATGGTATGTTGGAAGAGAGGCACTTATTTACAGTGAGCAGAGCCTTGAGAATAATTGATTTTTCTGTTTGATGGTCAAACTGAAAATAAATTAGGGAAAAAATATTTCCAATCAGATACATTGTTACCTTTTCACATATTTTTACCATTTATCAATGATGAACTTAGATCAATTTTAAAATTAAGCACTACTATGCAACAAAAACAAGGCTATACCATTTTGAAAATGTTGGAACATTTCTGGGCTTTTTTTTCCCCCCTTTCTAGGACTTTTTTCAAAACAATGAGAGGTGTGAGTTGAATTTTGGGTCATAACGTGGTTCTTGGAGAAACGAACACGATGATAGGCTCTTTCACAAAGCCCAGGTCAGAGTCGCAGGAGCCCCGGGGCTCTGCAGCGCCCAGTTCACCCCCTGTGCTGGGCTCCCTCCTCGCCACGGGCAGGGACAGAGAAGCTGGGACAAGCAGTCGAGGGCCGCCCGCGTGGGGCCACATTGCCAGCGAGCAGGGCCCCGGGGCACCTCCGTGCACCGCGGGCAGCACCGGCGCTGGCGCTCGCTGAGCCTGCACCTCCCCGAACCTCTGCCCCTGCCCCACGGCTACGAGGGCACGAGAAATTCTGGCGGCCGCGGCCCCTTCAGGCTCTGGCTGTTTCAAATGCTGTAACTCACAAATGAAAACAATCATGAGTGAAAAACACAGCAGTAATTTCCTCCGCAGTATCCCTTGCCGTGCCTGGCCTGAGGGCCTCCGAGCTGAGGGCAATAACAATCTGTGGCAAGACCCCAAACTAGATTTAGAAAATCCTACAATGGCAACAGCTTCAGTGATTCATTTCATTTGCTGCTTTATTTGCCTAGATTCTGCTTCTAGATATTGGATTTTGTTATACCTTTGTCTAATAGATAAAAGAAATGTAATGTATCAGATGTTATCTTCTTCCCAGCTATGTACCTAGAGACTTTGATCACGTTACTCTTGCTCTTTCCAAGAGCCAAGCAGCCAGAGCTCCCTAATCGCTGTGATGTGCACCTCCCAGATTTTGGATTACTGCTCTGCCTCATTTCTGAGCCTTTGCCAATGTATCAATAATCTTTTGACTTTGGGGACAGAAGAAACATAGAGGCTGTCCCACAGCAATACTAATTAGGAAACACAGAATGAATGACACAAAAAGCTAAACATCTGGCCCAGGATCACTGAGTTATTTGTTAACACAGTGGATGTTATCTGAACTGCTCAGGCAAAGAATTATGTTTTCAGTGAGGCTGAATTTTCCCGCCTGCAATCCAGCCTTGCAGTGGCAGTGTTGCCATGAGCGCTCATCTTCAGCTGACTGATCTATCGTGACCCCTGAATATTTTCAGTGCTGTTTTTCCTAACGCAGGGCCCTAGTGCAGCATGCATTCAGTGTTTACAGATAGGTTACCTCCGCCTGACACTGTTAAAACAAGTCACATTAAAACACTGTCTCAGTCAGAGTCAGCGAGAGTTGTGTGGTTGACTGCAGTGGGGTTGTATTTTTGTCTGCAATATGCTTTCAGTTTATGTATAGGTGAGTGCTTATCATAATTTACCATTCTGATTCTGCTAGTGTGTTATTTTTTTGCAAACTTTATCAGCCAGTTCCTATTTAATGTTAGAAAGTAAAAATATTCAACAGCACTAGGCCTGGAACTCATCACTACAAAGCTTTTCAGAAATGCCCTTTTCCATTAAGCATTCTCTTTAAGAAACACCCATATAACACCCTTCTATATTCACTTAGTACTTGCGATATTAATATTGGATAGTGTCAATTTTTAAATCTAAATGATATACAAGAGGAGGTTAAATGCTGTGTAGAATTCCCACTATGACAAAGTCTGACAAAGACCCATTTTCTGTTCTTTTGCTAGGAATCACTGTAACATTGACTGACCTACAGCTAGTTGGTCATCCATTTATCCTGATTGCAAAATGGAACAGCAGTTTTGAGCAGCATTTTCATTTTTGCAAGATCTATAAATAACAGTTAACCTTAGCGATCTGCAAAGTGTGATGCTTTCAATATGTGCTCAGTAACCTCAAGACTTTTGGGAAAGCTTTGCAAATATATAATCAAATCCTGACTCTTTTGTAGAGCAGATAGCATTGAAGACATCACTACAAAATCACTTCCAATTACTTGCAGACAGCCTCTTTTGTACAGAGCTCTCTTGGATTTGGCCTCCCTCAGTCATGTCCAGCAATCCTGGATGAATGACAAGGAAGAAGGAATTAAGAAGTTCTGCAACATGTTCTTGAGGCCCTACTATGTTCTGTAACTGCTCTTTTGGTTGCATCATGCATGCACAGAGTTTGCTCCCCCACCATGGTCTGTACTCGTGGGGGGCAAGGAGTTATTTCTGTACCAAGTTGTAACAGAAGTGAAAATTCCAAAATCACAAAATAATTCAATTTATATGGGCTGATATGACGTTATTGAACCACCTCATTTTTGCAAAAAATAAGAAAAATACAAAACATGCAATGTATTTTCTTTCAAAAAATTGAAACTCACATAGTCTTCCAAAACCATTCAGCACAATTGCATTTCGAAGAGAAAACTGCTCCTAACTTTTTTGCTCTTTTGCTGTACATTCTGAAAAATTATACGATTCTTATATTGCTGTTTAAATTACCTGAGGAGCCATTACAGTGTCTGGGATCCTGATCTTCTCTTCGAAGATTTAAAAGTAACTAGTTGCCCACTTCTATGTGATTACCAAAAAGTGTTGTTTACCAACGTGTTAAGTCACAAATCCTTTGCAAACTGCATCAGCTACACAAAAATGTTGCGTAGGATGTGCCTTCCCTTCTTATGAGACACTTCTGAAAAAAGAATTCCTTAAATTTGATGAAGATGTTCGTGTAATATGCAGTGGCACCTCTGAACAGACAGAGAGCAGAAGCGCTGAGCCCCAGAGCACTCCAGCCCCTTCCCTGTAGTAGCCTTGTACCTAGTAACCTTCCCTGAGCATCTGCACATCTGCTTTTCCTCGCTCTGGGATATTTCTCCTCTTTTCCAGGCTGCACTTTCTACCAGAAGAGCTGCTTTCTCCTGCTACCAAACCTCTCCCAGGCATCCGAATGCTCCACAGGGCTGTTTCGCCCCTGAGCTGGGCTCCTCGTCTCTGGCTTGGCCCCACTAAACGCTGGGACGCACAGGGGAAGCAACACGGGCTTGGGGCCCTTCCTCGTTTCAGATGCAGCACGTCGGAGGGTTTTCCCACCCGAGCTGGACCAGAAGAGCTGTTGTGCCCCAAGCAGCGCCCTGTGCGGAGTCCCAGCCCTTCCCGGCTTGCAGACCCGGCGCAATTTCCCAGGAGCAGGACAGGGCTCGCACTGCCGGTTGGGAGAGGCTGGCAGTAGATTGGCTGCTTTGCTACGTCTTGCAGACCCCGTAGGAGTTGTTGTCCAGCAGCTACCTGCAGACCCCAGCTGGCACTCGCTGGTTACCATTTATTCCACATTTGCCCTCCAGGCTGATACCAGGTCTTCGCCATGCTAAGCTTCCCACATACGTCGCACAACAGAGAGCTCCTGCTGTGTCAAACGGGGGTCCTTTCCCTTCACCTAACGCTGGCAGCGCCCTCGCAGGTGGCTCGCGCTGAGCAGAGCCCTGGGGACCTCGGTGCTGTCACCTGCAGGACGGTGCTCTCTGGTTCACTGCTGCCAGCATTAAGCAGAAGCCATGGGTAGCTGTAGCAGGGCAAGGCCATGGGGAGAATGAGCCCGCAGCTACCGCTGCGGGCTCATTCTCCCCATGGCCTTCCCCTGCTACAGCTACAGCCGTGTCCTAGGGGCGCACAGATCTGCTGAGCTGGCCCTCTGGGTCGACAGATGGCTAAGTCTGAGAAAAATTTATCCGTGTAACGTTTTCTCCCCCCTTCCTTTTTCAGGCGGGTTTGGAGCAGAGCAGGGAAGCTCATATAGAAATCTTTCTGGAGAGCTATTTCCCTAAAGCTCTTATGTTAGCTGCCTGTTCCTTGTTCTTTCACATGAACGGTATAGGATATTATTTGGCCCCCAAGCAGAGGTCTAAATGCCTCCCACAGGAATGCACTGGAGAGATCCTCCTTTCTGGGTTTGAAGTTTGCCCTTGTTTCCTGAACGATATGATGTCTAAATATTTCATCTTGCACAAGAAGGTTACTGAACCCCTTGTAACGGCTGTGGTTTGTACTGTGTGACTGGTAAAGTAAAATTGTTGAGGGTTTTTTTTTTTTTATTAATACCTACACATATCAACACAAGGTAAAACCCTAAAAAAAAGTCTGTAATATTCTGAAAGAAGAGAAAATACTCCTGTAACTGTTTAAAAATATACTTAGAAAAGTGACCAAAATGAGGAGGACTGTTTCCGCATATCAGATGAAAGTGAGACGCAGTAAGATTTCCTAGAATCAGAAGTAAATCCATAGCAAATATAGACTGAAAGAGCCATTGCATTTCCCCCGCTTTTCTTTCTGCAGTGTTCATCTTTTACAACGAGATTCCGAGGGCCCAATTCCTCAGGCTAAACCTTGCACCTAAAGGTCTTGCGGGTCACACAGTCTCAACAAAATCCCGCCAGCTGCCTCTCATGTAAGGCCAGCAGGAGGAAAACAAGTCCAGGTATTTCCTATGCAAAAAGGTTTGTTTTTCTTTCTTTTTTTTTTATTTTTTAATTTAAGTTTTTATTCCATATTGGAAAGAAGAACAAACCCCAAAAGACTTTGTGGGCATTAGCACACAGTTTTAGCCCCGTTCAGGTACTGCTCTGGCACATTCTCAGTGACTCCCCTGACCTTTGAAATGTTTGATCAAACACAGCTGGAAGTTTTCAAAGACTGAATCAGCCTCTAAACACTTAATCTCTCTACACAGGAAACCTAAAACAAAAGAGGGGGATTTTAATGTTCACTTTGAATGGACCTAACTTTGAGTGGTTTTAGTCATCATAGGTCTAACCCAACCGAGTATTTGTCCCCTTACCTGTTCTTGTCACATGCCTTAACACCAAAGATAATAATTAAATGGGTGGCCTGTCCCTTCCATAAATGCCAAAAATTTCAAATGTAGCCTGACAAATAAAAAGATCGCAGCAGCAGTGAAAGGAGATACCATACTTTATCACCAAAGGCCCCAATCTGTCTGATAAACAAAGATAAGGCTCGCTCACTGCACACATACATTCAGAACAGAATTTTAGTACGAGACATGATGTTGCCATTAGGCAAGAGTAGATGAAAGTTCACTGGATGGAAATTGAAGCCAGATAAATGGCTTTAGAATTCAGTTTAGAAATGTACTGCTCTGGCATTATTTGAGAGTCCTGGAGTGATTCCCAGGCACCTTGTGCATCAGGAATAGCAGCCTTTCTAAAAAGTGTTCTCTCAAATGCAATTAGTTTGCGGAAGTCTTATTGTCTTTAAAATGCAGATCAGGCAAATCCTACCCACTTTTATAAGCCCAAGTCTGGCTTGGGGTTCATGTTGTCTCTCCCAAATAATACAGTCACAAAAACATTTTACTTTTTAGTGAACACTAATATGGGATTGGGCATTTAAAATAATATTATTATATTTATTTGTATTAAATAAGTCTTCAGGAGTCAAGGACCATGGTACACAAACCCTATCTCTGTATAACATAAAGTTCATTTCAGTTTGTTCTTTAAAAAGTAGGACTTAGTAATGACTGAAAATTGACTTTTTCCAATCTTCATAAAATATTCCAAATGGAAAGAGTGAAGAATTGACTTGGGAGGGTTTTTGAAGCTCAGTCTTGTTCTTTCTTGAAAATGAAATGAATTTGGAAAGGGAAGAAAATAAAAAAAATGGGAAAATAAATGAGATAAGTACTCCTAGCTTCGTTGACTCTTTTCCACCACTGGTTTTCAATTCTCACAACATAATCTCACAACAACAAAAGTCCTCTTTTCCAGCCCCAGATCAAACACATGGAAGAAGTAGCAGCACCTGGCGTGACAAGGTGCTGTGCTGCAAGGCTCTCCTCTCTGGGACTCCCTTTGGGGGACAGTGCTTTCCTCCCTGTGAACCACATGCCAGAACTTTCCCAACTGCAAGCAAAACATCCATTTCTGCCAATTCCCCTCTTCGCAGAGGTGTGCACACACCTTGCGCTCTGCCATTTCATCCCCTTTGAAGAGATCCAGACACTCCAGATTTGCCAACTTCACCTGAACATCAGAAGCTCAGCACATTCGTTGGTGAAACAAAGCATATGGAAAATGAAAAGCTAAAGTTCCTGATTATAAACAAAGTTCTGGAAGGGGAACTATAAACTATAAAACCAGCTTCCAATGTGCTTGTCACTCTGGATTTCTCTGAGGTGCAGAAACCAAGGAAGCAAATCAGAAGTACTCTGCTCCTTCAATATTTTCCTAAAGAATCAACCTCTCTCCCATGTTTCTGTTCCCCTCGGGATAGCAAGAGTTGTCAGGTTGCCTCCTGAGTGCAAATAATTTCCTGGGGATTTCAGCGTCCTTTCCTCTTTATTTTCTAATTTAGGGGAATTTAACCATGCGACAGCTTTGAATAGCCCTTCTTCTCTGCAAGACAGCGAATGTTGGGATGCTGGGGACCACCATTTTCTCTGCAGAGGCTCTTTGGAAGGTAGATTTCCCCTCCCAGAGGGTTGGGCATGCAATGGGAATCTTTTCTTCTTATAAAATATATTATAAATCACAGCTGATGAAAAGTATTAAGTGTACAGTACCTTGGATGGTCTTATAGCATGTGAAACTTCACTGGCTTTAAGATAACACCCAGCACTAACTGCAGAGATGACCAGTCTGCCGGACTGCCTTCTCCATTGCGCTTGGCTCTTCTTAGATACTCCTCACCAGTTTTAGGAGATTTTGGCACCACAGTTACTCTCTAATAAAGTTAGAAAAGCTTTAGTGCATACATCAATGATTATTGTTTCACCTCCAGCTGCCATTTCAGAAGGAGTCTCCTATAAATCTTGAATATTGTCTCCCACCCCCATGTTTTACATGTCTAGCAGCCTACCTGGAGGAAGCTGAATACGGAGCCCTTATTGTTCATTGCTGCAGAAGAAACCTAAGCAAGTATCTATTTTATAAGATACATGTAAATCCATGTTCTAGAGAGACTCAAAAAGCAAAACTTTATTACTGTAGACTTCTATGCAAAGGCTAAGTTTGAGTGCTTTCAGTGTGTCCTGTAACTGTGAAGAGGACTCCTCAGGTTGTAAGAAAAAACAGTTTTTCTATACAAGGGCTTTGCTAAGTCTGTCAGGAGTCTGATGGTCAATGAGTTCACTGGAAGTGACTCAGAAGAAGCAATGATGAGGATGAGTAGCTGTGTTAGATCCTAGAATGTAACTTCAAGTTCCCCAGCAGTTGCTAGTGAAACTCCAGCTTATTTCTGTTCAATGTAGAGATGTACGTATTTAAAATAAAAAAATAAAAGTGACACTCTGATACTCGGCAATTATTTAGTGCTTCACGGGCACTATAGTTGCAGTAGCTGAGTCAAATTTAGGGCCCATGATTCATACACTTCACAGTTTTACATCAAAATAGTCAAAGAAAATATTGAAAAACAAAGGCTTGATCTTAACAGCACTTCAGCTGCTTTGAACCTTGACAATAGTACAAAACTTCCATTAAGTCAGTCTTGCTAGGAGAAATCTTTGGTAATGCATAGGCAGTAAATGGGCTTGTGCATTATTCTCTTCTCTGGCACCATTTAGAGCAGAGCTAAGAAACGTCAGTCCCGATGATATTGCCAAATCCCACTGATTTACGTAGTTGTAGCTGTGGGGATTAATGGTTCCTGGTCTCACTTCAGGTAGCTTTTCAGCTACTCTGGATTAGAGTAGCTGGATTAGAGTATCATCTAGGAGACGATAATATTAATGCTTCCAAATGTAACCTTACCCAACATCTGTTTAAAGTTGCATTGTCACTGCCCACGACTTCAGCCAAGAACTAGAGCCAAGTTTTCCATCTACAGAGCAAATGATGGTAAAGTCAGAAGCAGAGGAAATAATGAGGAATAAGGCAATCTGCTTCCAGAGGACATGGATCATTAGGCTGATTAGACCAGCAGATGGTAAAGGAAATTCAGTATAGAGTTCTGTAATATAATTAGGAATCAAGGAATCACGATCAAGGAAACAGCCCAAGAAAAAAAGGTGCCAAATGGAACAATCAAACAAGACTGTAATCAGGTAAGGGATCCGGGAGTTTGTATGAAAACAGCAATTGGAATCCTCATGCCAACTAATATCTCAGGAAAAGTAAGTCTATATGGTGCATTGACAAAAGACGAAGTGCAAAAAGGTGGTGCTCTTCCTGTGTAAGACACTTGTCAAGCACTATTTCAAATGCCGAGCTCTGCATCAATCGCTGCATCGATAGGTTATCACCCTGGAGAGGGTACAGGCTGGGTCAACAAAGATTGTACTAGCTCTGCAAAACAGCCTGTGAAGAAAAGTTAAAGGAGCTGCATTTATTTTTATTAAAGAGTCTTCAAGGAGGCATACAATAAGTTTTTTAAGTTATTAACCAATTAACCAAGACCAATAAAGTCAAAATAGGTAACATTTTTACAATAGTCAGAGTAAAAGCTGTTTTAAAATAATGGGGAAGCAGGGAACTCACTATGACAAAGGGTAATGCACGAAATGAGTTATAGGAGAGGATTATTGTGTCTGAATTGTAATATCACCATATCCAAAGTAGAATTGCATGCAAAGTTGGGATTCACCCTGTTTTCTCCTCTAAGCAGGCCAGGATCCATCTGAAAATTAATAGATAGATATTATTAACAGATCCTGCACTACTCATTCTGATGAATCTAAGAAGTTTGGAACAGGTCCCAGGAATCAGGCTGGGAGTCTATTCCTGTTTTGTCACTGACTAAATGAATAACCTTGCACAACTGAGTGTGAGCAGCTCACCTTCTGTGCCTGGGGATTCACCTCTGCAAAGTGCTCTGAGGTAACTAAATACAAGACGTTAAACGAATGCAAAACGAATTGCTGAATCTCTTACTATTGAAATAGCTACCAATTTCCCTGTTAAATCCTTCCATACATTTTTCATATGCACTTGCTTTTGCCTATCATAGAGGAAACCATTCCTATGTATATTCCACACCTCTTGCCATCATCTTCTTTGCTGAATATTATCTCAAAACAACCAAATTGCATAGAAAGTTCATAGCTGATGACATTTTCCAAGCCACACAGAAACAACCATGACCTACTTTTTCTAAAGAAACATGACACTTTTCTGTTTGGGAGTTCTTCATATTTTATCTATGCTTGAAATAGGGCTGGCACATAATACATGATATGCAACATTAATTCTCCAAATGAGTATGCCAGCACCTCTCCAGATATTGTCACAGGACAAATCACTTTCATGTTTGGCACTTTCTCTTTGCATTCTGGAGCTCCAAGTTTCCTGCTTCCCCTGCCTTGCTGGAGATTGGATGCATTAGTGAGCAAAGGTACAGGGATCATTGCACTGTCAAACTCGCGATCCAAAGCTCAGCTAGACCCAACACGGCGCATCCGACATAGGCAGGAGTGCAAGGGCTGTGTGATGCCTGCAGACGCTGAAGATTTAGGACCAAAGCTAGCCACTAGAAACAGTGTTTGGTAGGATCTGATCTAGATCTGCTCATAGTTTGCACAGCGTCAGTAAGAGAATCAGGAGGCTGCAACAAAAATAAGTGGTGCACTTTGCCCTCCTCTGATGCTTAATAGGTGTATAAGACAAATGTCCTGCGTGTTGGAAGGAAGGAATAGTGTTGCAGAGGTGGGAATGCAACTAAAGGCTGTGTCCATTGCCGTGGCAGTGCCAGGACCCAAGGAGCATCCCGGAGTGGGAATTCGTGCCTGGCAGAGGCAAAGGGCTGCAGCTGAATGTGCCTCTGGGCAAGGGAGCATGAAAGGGGAAAGTTTCTTGTGCTCTGCTCTTCACTTGTAGCAGCTGATCATGATCTTGTCCTGATTTTGTCACCTTGGCATCCTGCTAAGCCAGTGAGATGCTTTGCGATGCCACTCAGACGTGATTATTTCAGAATATTCTCAGCTGACACGAGAGCCTTGCTTTGAGGTACAGGGCGCTGTCGGGTTTCTCAGCCTGCGGGTTGATCCGCTCTGCTTTGCCTTGACTATATGCACCCCGCCATAACTTATTCAGGAGAAGAGGGATTGGCAGGCACTGGAGCTAAGCCAGGTTTGAATTCCCAGTTACGCCTGAGTGTCACAAAGGCGCTGATTAAGGAAAGACGAGAATCCACTCCCAGCTTCTGTGGAAATACCCACCAAAGCAAGGCTGCAGGAGACATCCCTTCCTTCCCCTCTCCTCTGCATTTATTTGCCTGAATATTCGTTCCTGGAAGCCAGGCTGGTGTTTCAGCAGGGAGCAGAGGGAGGGCTCTGTCTGTGCGTATCGCAGGGGCCCTAATGCGTCTCCAAGGTTGTTCCCTTTGTGTCTGCCTCAGTTTGCAGGTGAATGTAGAGAGTGTTTTCCCACTTTGTTCTTTAAGCAGTTTTTGCTGTCCTCAGTTCTTTTGGGGATTGACTTTGAAGTTATGGAAAATAATTTAATAAAAAGAGTATTACCAAAAATTACACAGAAAACTTGAAGTCTGTTCAGAGGAAAATCCCTTCTATTTCTGAAGCATTTCTTAATATTATCTGCACATCCTCACTTGTGTTGTTTACAGCAAGCTTAGCGCTTAAGACTAGGGAGGTTTAGGTAGAGAAACAACCTGCATAAAGAAATAAGTTATTTTACACACACTTCTTACAAATCAGTGAAATCTTGTGGTACCAGAGTTTGAATTCCTCCTGTTCAATTTTTGCTTCTGTTGTTGATTCTATGACTATGAGATTTAATCCTTTAAGACTTTTATGAGATTTTGTTTTTGCATAAGCATATTTCATTTTATATTATATGGACCAAATTCAGACTTGGTGAGCTCTGCGCAGTTCCTTTTGAAGTCTCTGGGATATTAACCTTCACAGATGTGAGCAGTAAAACCAGATTTTTGTCTTTAGCTCTCAGAATGGGATCTCCACGTTGTAGAAAATTGATAATGAAGTCCAGAAAATAAATAATGAAATCATGTAAGCACTTCAAGTTCTTTGATCTATTCCTTGGCCATTAAAAAAGTCTAAAAGCTGATTTGGATGGTTCAGATTTTTGTAGTGTTTTGCACCAGTTTGACTAATACCAGTGGGAGCTTTATGCACTTCCAGTGGATTTTGCATATTCAGGGGCCTGAGTAAAACTCCAGCTAGCAATTTTTCCAGTTACTTGTGGCAATGGTCTATGAGCTCCTAAAGTCAAATATCAACCGTCATCTACTTTCATAGAGAAGATTCAATAGCAAAAAATATCTCCCAGTAGTAAACCCTATATGCCTTTTATTGGCTGAATATTTCTAAGCACTTTAATGGGGGCCCCCCTCTATTGTGCTGAGAAAGGTGGGCAAGGAAGTCTTGGAGACTGAGGCCAGAGCAGCTGGTCAAGGGGAAGGACAAAGGGTGTGAGGAGGAGGAAGAAAATGTTCTTGAGCACCCAAAGCTTCAAATGAGCATGGGAGACCCACATCAGCGGCCTCAGCACACACTTATTTTTTGGGGTTGAACAAAATCGCCAGCACCTTCGGAACAGTTTTCCCTTCGTAATTTCCAAACCTCTGCAGTGCTCCCAACACGTTCTGCAGAAAGCTCAGCGTTTTTCTATCTTGAAACTTAGTTTACGTTTGGGATGCTGTAGCATTTGCAAAAGCTAAACTATGGAGGAAAGAAAAAATCAAGTTACCCTCCAATCACTCAGGCATCATCATAACTTTCAGTACCACCATCTTCTGTAATTAAAACAACTTCAAATGAAGCCACACGTAATTCTTGCTGTGAGAGAGGAGGGCAATAGCAATGTAAGGCGTCTTACAAGCATTGCATTATAAGGAAATGATGTGGAAAAACACCATAGTTTATCTTCCAAGAAATAAAAGACCATAAGATTCAGAGTAAAATCTTGTGCAGTTTTTGTTATTAACTCTACTTTTATATAACTGCCCCTTGAAATGCTTTTTTTTTCACAAGTTTCGAGGTCATCTCCGTGAATGTAGAGTTTCTTGATCCCGAAACATAGAGGATTTAGATTTGGGACCTAATAAAATGCTTGTGCTTTTGCTTTTGTTCTGGTTCACAAGAAAAGAGGAAAGAATAGTCCCCTTAGGCACCTCTTTTCTAACAATTTTAAGTTGTCTGGTGAGATTCAAGGAGGAATAATTGCTTTGGGAAGTTTCAAAACTAGTTTTTAAGTGAAGAATGTAGAATTACCTATTACTGGATATGCAACGAATCTAGCTGACATTTTAATATTTTTATTAAAAGATATATGAGGCAAGTGAAGCCATAATAAATATCTATACAGAGAAAGTTCATGCCTATCTGTAGGATGTTATCCAGTTAAAAATATCTTTCAAAAATAAGTAAAGATTCATTGGCTTCTCCAAAATTTTATTTTAGATTTATTACTTGGGCTTTTTTGCAAAATGTCTGTCTTTGATATAAGTGACACAAGCTAAAGGGAAATATATACAAAACAATTTTATTTCTAACTTTAATCTCCATATGTGCTTGAAGTGCTTGAAAAGTGCTTGAAGAAACATTTTGATCTCTCTGCCTTTCATCAGAGTGTAATACGTTTTAGGCTGGAGTTTTGTCTTCGTGCTGGTGCTTTTACTATACCCCTTTCCTCAGACAAATGGATTACTTTCCCCTGTGGCTAGAAAGCAGTAAATAGAGCAAAGGTTCAATTTATTTTTATAAGGCATCATGCATACAAAACCTTAGGAAACTCAGTAATTGCAACAAGGGAAAACACTGTAAAATGTAGCAATAAAAAATCCGAGGAGATGAGGGGCCATAAACCAGGGAATACTTTGGTAACTGGAAGGCACAGCATGGGGCACAGCCTGCAAGGCTATAAGCAAAATAGACTGGAGCACTTTTGAGCTGTAATTTTAAAAGGGGTGATATGTTAGTAAGGGAGGGTACAAGAGCGTCCGTGATCGCGCTGGCAGCCTGTGTGACACTGAAGGCTGCGATGGAAACGAAGGTCCAGGGTTAAGGCTTGGGCAGGCACAAGGGCTAAGGGGAGCCAGGACGGAGGGGCCGAGGGGAGTGAGCGAAGCAGGATGTACAGAGAGGATCCATTAGATCCATTCGAGGATCCATTAGGATTTCGGGATGATTAGAGGGATTTTGTAGCTGATAGGAAGGGGAGAGAGGTCTGTCAGGAGAGAGGCGGATGGAGGAATATAAATCTGTGACTCTACCCAGAGGAGCTGCAATAGTCCAGGTGCAAAGTGAGAGCAGGTAGGCACACACAGCCCGGTAAAGCTGGGAACAGGCAGAAATGGCTTTTTCTGGAGCAGATTAGCAGATTAATGTTCCCTTTCTGGATTCTGAAAGTAAGGAAATGAACAGGGTTCTGTTTGCAGTGAGTTTAGTGCGGGAGAGGGAAGAGATCAAGCCGCAGAAGATTTCAAAGAGGCTGGTGTTAGCAGCAGTAATGAGAAGTGGAGGTGATAATAGGAACCATGATACGAAATCTATCCAAGTGGAGGAAGACAAAAAAAGAGACATTAAGACTCAGGCTATATTTTCTGATCTACCACAGCCACTTTGTGTCATAGGATGGCAAATGAGATGAAGAATTAAACCTCCACTGCACAAAATAGCCACTTCCGAAGAAGAACTAAACTTCTGGAGAGGCAAAAGCAGAAGAGTTGGGGATGGCACTAGAGACACTGGTACAGGATTCAGAGCGCTATGAAAACAATCATGTTACTCGCTGGAGTGTGACACAGGGAGTGACACGAGCCCCTTGTCAGGTGGAGATGCCATCAGACCAGCCGGAGAAAAGCCTCTAAGCGAAGTTCATGCACCCCGCGTAAGACGGATCAGGGATGCAGCGGCACCGCAGGAGGCTGGGAGGGTGCAGGGAGGCTCCCCCTCTCGTCTTGGCGAGGCAGGGTGCCTTGCTGAGGACAGGGGTGCCGAGAGCTCCCGCGCCGCGTGTCCTGTTCACATCCCCGCATGGGCGCTCCCTGCTGCTGCCTGCGTTTGGCAGCCAGAGAGAACATGAAAAAGCCGGTGAATGGCTCCCGGCCCTCCTGCCTTGATGTCCTGGAGCCATGAGCAGGGGCAGACAGCAGTCTGGGCCTCTACGTGTCCACATGCGTATGCAAAGAGAGCTCATATTCCAGTGGCAACCCAGCTGTCTGCCAATAGCACCTGCTTCAGCAGCAAAAGGCCTTTCAGTGTCGGAAAACCTTGGTAATATTCGCTAGTCTAATCGCCCAGCTAAGCTTGTCTGTCCTCTTGTCCATCCGAGCACCCTGCTCGCCTTTGGCAATACCCTTCCATCTTTTCCTCTGAAGAGAACTGCAACCAGCCAGGCCAGAAACCTATTCCAGGTGCTGAAACAAGTGACTACAAGCCATGTTTGAGCTTATGTACTGCACGTTGCAGCCAGAACTGCAGCAGGGCGCTCCCTCTGAGCAGCCAATGCATTATTAACTCCACAGCCAGTGCAAAATGGGGAGACCTCCTCTCACATTCGGCTAGTGCAGACCCTGCCTTTCATTTTGCATTCAAATGCCTCTTAGTATGAGGTGCATATGTGTTACAGAATCCCATACCATGGCAATCTTAAAGTCAGATTTTCTCCTGAATAAAAGAGACAAACACGTTCTAACTGGCGTGAGTGGGCACTGGAGGGGATTCACAGAAGTTCCTCATCCCTGCGGCTCCCTGTCTCGTCTCGGCCAGTCAGACCCGACCTGCTGCAGCCCTTATCCAGGGAAGCGGGACTCCGGGCGGATTACCTCTGTGTACGTCAGCAAGGCAATTGGATTAAGGAAGCTGCCTGCACACCTGCTGATTTCACTGACCATCTCCTGGCACTAAATGACCCACACGTGTGTCCTAAAATGTTTTTCTTTGGCCTTAGACTAAAGGGGCAGCTTATCTTAGAGGCAGCAGGGCAGAGGCCCCCGCCGCAGAGGGCAGCAGAGAAGCACAGAGCAGAAGGGACTACATATCTTCTCGAATATGGATGATTCCCCTGATTTTTTTCCTCTCCTGGCTCACACTTACCCTTTTATCATTTCATACTTTTTTGCGGGCTCTATTGCTTTCTTTCCTGGAACATATTTCATATGTTTCTTTCTCCAGAAGGAAGGTGTATCAGTGATTCTAACTTAACCTTTTTTCCACAAAGCATCATCTATTCTCACTTCTGCTACTGTCTTTTTCTCTTCCTGACCTCCATTTCTTCATTATTTTTTCCTTCAACACCTGAATTCACATCTTCAAAATTAGAAAACTGACTCTCTCTCTTTTCCTCTTTATTACCCCATCTGTTTCTGCCCCTATATTCATCTCCTCCTTTCCCATCTTCCTTCATTGTTCATTAATAAGAGATCTGGATATACTTTTCAAAGTGCAAAATAGTGCCAATATATTCATACTGAAGGGAGCCATTACAGTGTATGAAATTATTAATCATTAACTACATTGATAATTCTATTCTATTAGTAATGAAATTGGACATAAAAAGTTGGAAGTCAATGTGCAAATTTACTCTGAGTATACACTGATGGTGGGCTATGCACATCCAGCTAGACTGGATCTGACGGTTGTACAACGTCGATGTGACTGTGCTCAGCTGGAATTTTTAGCTCAAATGTAGCACTTGCAGACAACAAAAGTGCTGGCATCTTCTCAGAAATATGGTGCTGGCTGGTAAGGAGGCCAAGCAGATTTGGGAAGGGACTTCCTCCAGAGGGACATTACTGCAGTGCTCAAGCAGAACGGCAACGGCAAGTGGTCACTAGCAAAAGATGCCTGCACACGGGCAAAAAGTGGGCAAGTGGGAAGACTAGCGGAAAGGTCAAAAGACAGAACCTGCCAATCAGGTCATATAGTGCTTGAACTGAGATGAAGTTCTAGGTGCAGTGGGGAGGAGACGGAAGATGAGTCCATAGACTATCCCAAGCCCTCATGAAGATTGCATATGTTTATTATTTCTAATTAAGACCATAAATATATATTCAGCTAGGCTGTCACTGATTGTATGGTGAATAAATATAGTTCTGAACCCAAGTGTGAAATTAGAAGAAATTTTCAAATGAAAGGAATGTTAATTTGCATGTGAGACAGCAAGATGTGCCTCGGGAGGGCCAACAGAGTTGCTTGCTGTTTTCATGCCTGCAAGTTAACAAAACAACACAGGTAATAAGCTGATGTTCTTGGCAAGGCTGAGTCTTCCCTTATCAGGTACTTGCGGGTTGACTCAGCCAACTTGGAAGCAAATTTGACTGTTCCGAAACCAAGAGTCTGCTGGGTCTCTCCCATCGGGAGAGACTGATCACATCACAGGAACAGAAGGTAGATGGCACCATTTGTGGAGCTGCACCGGGAATATAAATGGTGCTAAAAAAAGGACTCTCTTTTCTCTCAGTCTCTCAGTTCTCATGAGCTCGGCCAAAATGAGCGTACCTGTCTCATCTGAATTTTGGGCCAAGGCAGCCCTCTGTGGCCAAAGTTGTGTGGCAGACTAGGCTCTGATCACTGCTGCGCCACTGGGTGTGGAGGCGCCTGGGCTACTTGAGAGGCAGGGAGGACCTGGCCATGCCACTTACACAGGGGCTCTGCCTGCCTTGGCTGTGTGCGAGTGGCAGCAGTGACCTGCACCCATCCCGTGGACCTTGGCACTGTGCTGCCTGACTACCTACAATTTAAAAATTAAAAAGGCTAATAACAGTCTTTGCATTTCCTGCTCTCAAGTGTGCAGATGAAACAGCTCGATACCTTTGTGAAGGTTTTGAGGGAAAGTCAGAGAAGACTAAGAGGTATTAGCCATGGTCTTAAAGGCAAAGAAAAAGAAAATTTTTATTTTTTACCAGTTTGAATGTTACCTGTTGCTGTCAAGAATTACTGTATCATTGATGTCAATTGTAGTCTGTCTTTAAAAAACTTTCACTGGGTGTCTGTCAAGAACCATCTCAAAATGTCTGACTGTTGATCTTACTGGTGGGAAGTAACCTGATTAGAATTGTCTCTTTTACTATTCCCCTACAGCTAGTTGTACAAATTTGTGGTGCTGCACCAGGAAAACTGATCAAATATCCAAACCATTACACTTGAAGGACAGACATGAACATGGCTTATCATGAGACAGCTCTCTGTAATGCTCTGGGTGAACAGTGGAACCAGAGCCATCATGCCACAAAGCACCATCATCCTCATGATTTGCAGATGCTCCACAGCCTGTGGCACCACGCAGAGCAGTGCCAGGAGTTTGAGGGAAAGGATCCTTCCTTTCGGCTTGGCGCTGGTGAGGCCACAACTGGGATGAAACCTGGTCATACCAGAGCAAGTCCAGCCAAAGGCCACAAAGGTGATTAAGGGACTGGAGTATCTTCCATAAAAGAACAGACTGAGACAGATCAGATGTTTAGTCTGAAGAAGAGAAGGTTCAGGGGTAGAATCCCATTAAGGTGTATAAATGGGAGGGAGTGAAGAAGGGAGGGAGTGAAGAAGACAGTGCCAGGTTCTTCTCAGGGCCACAGCAAGAGTAGGCACGGTGCTGATGGGTTTACGGTTGGACTTGATGATCTTAAAGGTCTTTTCCAACCATTATGATTCTATGAGCGGAAACACAAAACACAAAACCGAAATACAGCTGCGAAGGCGCAAACTGAAGTACAGAAAGTTACTTTTAAACTTTTAAGAAATGTTTCTTTTTTTGTGAAGGTTGTCAAACACCACTAATCTCCATCCTTGGAGATACTCAAAACCCAGCTGGACAAGGTCCCAAGCAACCTGCTCTAATTCATTCTGTTATGAGCAGAGGGGCTGGGCTAGACTATCTCCACCCTTCCAAGGGCCCTTCCAAGCTCAGCTATCATCTGAATCTAACATTCTGTGATTGTTTGATTGTTTGCATTTTCAGAGGCCTTAGTTAGGAGAAGAAAGGTATTATGTGTCAGCAAAATACTGCAAATGCTTGGCAAAGGGCAAAATATACGGTATTTTTAGAGATAAAACCATTTTGCCAGCTGCACTTGGCTGTAAAAAAGGGCTATGTTAGCTGGGTTTCATCACTTCAGGGTTCTTTCTCAAAAGAATATAAGTAATTCCAATTCAAGCCTCCACCTGGAAAGCCGAGGAACTGGTTTGCGCTATCCAAGTGCTCACAATGAGCTTTATTACCCATTCACAGAGGGTCAGGGGGGTCACAAACAGAACTTCAAGATAGGAGAACAAAGGAGATATTTTACAAATCTGAATTAATGAAATAGTAGTACTCGGTTAACCTTCTATCCAAGTGCTCTAGTCTCCACCGACTGTCCCTTTGACGGATGTTTGTAGCCAACAGTTTGCCTACCCAGGCCCCGCTTCTGATAGATCCCACACATGGGCTTGGCAGATTCAAAGACCACCTGGGCAGATCCCTTTTCCACAGCTAAGAGAAGTGCGACTCTTTATGGCAGATTGAGTAATTATTACTGAAGGCTGGATAAGACTGGCTCTGACTCTGGTTGCCTTTCCTAGCTCCAGACACAAAGCAGTCTCTTCCTTACTTGGCTTTGACCACTGTTTCAAAGCTATCTGCAAACTTGCTAAGTTCTTACCTGCAAGAGAAGAGTTCTTACTCTTCTTTTGAGCATCTCAAGGACACTTTTCTCTTACCCGCTCATGGTGACAGTAGTGACTTCCTGACCTTCCAGGGCCCCAGGCCACCAAAGGCGGGTCACAGTGATAAGCAGTTTGCCACATCTGACACATGGGTTGCACAACTCGTGCTCTGCACAGAGCTCTGTGTGTGTAAGCATTTCAAAAACCTTGTTTGGGAGGTATGTGCAGGACATTTTCATAGCTGCTAGAAGCCATCAAAATAGCTTACGTAATGTCTATTGCCATTTATTCATGTTTTTAGAGTAGGGTTCCTCAACTTGTTTTTTTAGTTAAAGGCCAGAAAGACCTGTCTGGCAAAGAACTGGCAGATCAGCCTGTACAGCGCAGTTCCAACTGTGCGCATTTGCTGTCAGTTAAAGGCTAGTTATGTTTTGAATCCTTAAGCATTACTTTTTTTTAATGCTGTTGTGCTTACTCCCTTGCATATACAGGGATGTCATGGCTGGGAGTGGTCTGTCCACCTCCTGTGTCCTTACAAACAGATAAAGAAAGAAAAGGTGCTAAGCTGCCAAGAAAGTGGCTAATGGGCAGATGGTTTCAGTGATTTGGGCAACTTTGCGTAACTGCCCCCTGCTACCCCAAATTCTGCCCTCAGCTGCCTCGCAGGGACAGTGAGTACTACGCAGCTTCCTGAACAGTTCTCAGTGCCAGCAGCTCTCACAGAAAGCTGCCATTTGAAGCTGTTTTCCTGACAAGCATGAACAGGACTTCTTCCCGGATTCCCAGTGCACGGAGACTGTGGTAATTCTTATTTTACAGCTAAATTGACACCCGTGCCCACCAAAATCCAAGGCAGGCAAAAGGAAATGCAGGAATGGCTATTTTGTTCTGGGAAGATAACAGGTCCTTGAGTGTCGTTCCTCTGGAAGTTACGCACCATCTGCATCAGCCTAGTTCTGTATAACAATTTCATATGATCATAAAATTTTATATATTCAGAACGTGTTTTCATTTCTTTCTGTATATGCAAAAAGCAAAAACAAGGTTGCACTTGAGTCATCTCAATACTAGCCCCCACTAATTCCGTATTTCTCATCATTTCAGTTTTACGTGGTACAAAAGGCTGTGACACCTAGTTGCCTCTGTGTGCTATTGCGCACTATTGATGTGCTATTGATGCCACAGGTACCGTCCTTGCTGTGATGGATGTGAGCTCTCTGTAGGCAAAGTGCAAGCATTGTTTTGTGTGCAGATGAATGTGCTGCATGTCCACGCAGCGTGCAGAGAGTCTCCCGTGACAGGTCTCTATGTGTGTGGCATACACAGCAGTGCAGGAGCCACCCCGAGCCAACTGCTTGCACTCTTCCACGGCATAGTTCAGAGGGGCAGCACCTCTTCGGCTTTTTCCCCCTTTTCCCTCTTTAGATGATCCAGATTTGTGGTGAAAGTATCCCACGGTTTTGCTATGTGACACCAACGTCCCACACAGTCAAGATACAAATTTCTAAATACAGAATAGATTCTAAATGCACACACAAAAAGCAAGATCTCCTACTCTTTCTAGATTCACTTTCTAGATTCAGCTTTCCCATCCCTCCTACATTTTGTGCGGTTTTTGCTTGTCAAGCTCCTCCACATCAGCCTCAGGCTCACCTAGCCAAATTATAATTGATCTCTAGCAGCTAAAGAGGAAACTGCATCCTGCAAGGATGACTTCTCCCCGCTGAAGCTCTCATGGAAATGTATTTATGTTGCTGCATTTGTTAAGGGTCACCAAATCTGGTACACACTGACATCCCATAATGGCTGATTCCCAGGAACTGAGTTGTCTGGGTCTCCTGCTGTTGTTCTTCCGATCACTGTCTGTTTTGAATAGCAGTTAGCCAGATACAGTCTTATCTGGGGCTCTTGATCTCACACATGTTCAGGCTTCCTGACCCTCCTCAGAAACACTAAGCTGTTTGCTCCTATCCTAGCACCAGTCTAAAGAAAACCAATTGACATCACTGGCAGCAATATTTTGATGTGAATAAAAGAGTGGCCTGAGCTCAGGTCTTGCACCTCTAAGTAGTACAGATGCTACCAGCATTTGAGCACCTGAAGCTGTTTTTCTTGCAGTCCTTCAGAGATCTATAGCAGGTCTCATGGTCCTGCATATCCCTCTCCTCCCTAATACCAAGCTGCTGTACTGAAAGAGACACTCTCGTTTCTAAGAAACCTTTTAGTAGAGTGTGTTTAATGTGGTATGTTCATAGAGATCCCTGAAGCTCTTAAGGCCAGAGTTTTGGTCAATATTAAGAAGTTTTCAAAGATGCAAAAGTACAGAGTCAGTTAAGAAGAGCTCTTACATACCTAGAGCCAGTCAAAGCACACGCACAAAGACAGGTCTGTGCTGGCCAATGCAGAAGAGCAGACTGTTAACCTGGAGCTCCTGCCAGCAGCAGAATGTCCCAAGGGCAGCTCAACAGGCCTAAGCCCATCAGAGACCTCTGAGAGCATGAGAAATCCCAGCCTATCCACACAGCCAGCTTTGTACTCTACGCCTCAAACAAGCAAGCGAGCACAGCAAATTGAAAAACTGATCAGATGCTCACAAAGAGACCATCTCTCAGAGGATCTTTTCATCACTAACTCTGGCTGCTGATTCTTTGGGGAAGAACACAGAAAACATTTATTTATGGAACCCTGAAATAAAGTATTTTATTTATCCAAGAAAACCTTTATGTTTATTCTCGGATTCTGTGAAATAGTAGCCATAATCTGCTCGTGTCATTCATTTTTCCTTGTTTTCCTTTGTTTTAGGGATATTCATCTGAACAAATGCAAGTGTCCAGACTGTTGACATCTACATCTGAGCATATGACCCGAGTGCCTTCATACTTAATAGAAGCCTAGCCAGTGAAGCCCATAGCATAAGCATGTGCTTCTTATCACATTAACTACCCTCCTACTTGTCACCAGCTACACTGACTAAACTGCCACTGGCTGCAGTGGGACCCCGTACCATCAAATCTCTCTGTATATCTATGAATCCCACTCTAAATTTCCCTCTTCTCCTTGCAGGCTGTTATTATTTGCACTGACATAGTTCCTAGGAAAACACCTGCTGACAGTACGTCCCATTCTTGCCTCTCAGTTTTCAGACCACCTTCCCCAGGCCAGGCTGTTCTAGACTGGGTGAAGATAGACCTCATCATCTTGTCCATTCTGCTAAGAATTTGGTAAGGATGCGCGCTTTTTGGACTTTTGAGCATTATGGTGTTTATATTGCACAGTTTGAGTACTGCTACTTTACGGCTACTGCATAGACATATGTAGACCTATCCATTCTGCAATGAGGCGCCAGGCAAAGAGCTCATTTCTCTCTCCTGGCCCTTTGATACCCATTTCTCCCAACCTGTCTTTCTCTGCTTTCCAGCAGTCATTCTTTGTATTCTGCCCATTTTTGATGACTCTTCTTAAATGTAGTTTCCTGTTTGATATCCTTTTACAGAAACATGTGTAACCTGACATTGTAGATAACTACTGCAGTCCCAACTGTCTGAGCACTGATTTTTCTGTCTCTGAACTTGTGAACCACATTAAAAATTCAGGATTTATTGCAGTTGTTTCAGGAATTCCTGACAGACGGATGAGTATGATTTCAGAGGAAATAGCCCGCTTGTTGTCAGTCTCTTCTGTATTCTCTTTGGCACTCCCTGGGATTGAGAATATTAAAAGTGAAAGAAAAATGTCTCACAGTTAACAAGGATTAATGAGAATGCATTACTTTTTAGCAAGCATGGAAATCACATGCAATTGAAAAACAGTATGTTTTCATTAGTGCTAAGCAAATCCATTTTAAGATTATTTTCCTGAGAGGAAGGAACTATATGAATTCCCCCTGTAGTAGACAGCCTCCTAAACCCATAAAGGTCCTTTACTACTTATTGCCTGCTTTAATGGTGTATGCCGACAGCTTTGCAATTACTTTGGATTGCCTCCAATGAGTGTGACAGAGGGGTATATGTCTATATCAAATTGTGAACTCTCTGTAATCCTGTGTGCTGAGCACACACTAGAAGTTGTCTGTAGCAAACTGGTTTATTGCATTGCAAATAATTCCTTAGCCAGGAAAGATGACTGGCATTTCGCTAAACGACTCTCACTTAAGTGTCTTTTAGAAGCTGGTGGAGGATCAGAGACTCTGAGGCTCTTTCGCTCATGGCTCTGTTCCTGTGGGACATGTTTTTTCCCTAGGCTCACAGAAAGGATAAGCAGCGCATCTCAGGACTCATGTGGAGGTTCATCACCCTCAGAAATGACAGGGGCTGAAGGGGCAGCACCCCTTTGCCCTACCCATGGTACCTTTTTGCTGGGTGATTAGCTGGAAGATAGGAAAGCTCAAACCCAACTAGAGTGGCAGAAGGGCATGTGCCAATGCCCAGAATCTCAGATGCTGACTGGGAGACTTGGGCTGGTTATTTGGTAGAACCACTTGCAGTAGCAAGGGCAACACATTTCTTCTGTTTCTACGGGCTAAATAGGTGCTGCCTTGTCCTACAGAGGCAACATTTTCTGAAGGAAAGAGTGTGAAGAGAAAAAATTCTCAGAGGGGATGGACATGGGCATCGGTGTGAGGTAGATGTATGGACCGGACAGATCTGAGGCTCCAAATTTTCACGTAAAGAATGAGGGTTTTCAGATTCCTCCTTCCTTGGCTATGCCCTGTCTTACTCCATGTTCACTCTCATAATTCTACAGATGTATAAATGGAGAAAAGCAGTGAGTAAGAATATTAAGTTTTTCAACAAGGTTGGCATAATTTAGTACTATTGATGAAATCTGCCTTATTTCATGATTACAGCTTTAGGGACCTTACCAGTTTCTGTTTAGATCTGCTTTATAATTGTAACTGCTATCTTGGCTGATAGCGATTCCAGTAGCTGTGTCAGGCATTTTCTAGCTCTCTGTTATAAAAGAATTATGGCAGAAAATAAAAAAAATATTGAAGAAACCATGACATGTTAAGGGAGACACCAGCAACAACAGGACAAATCGTAAGAAGGCATAAGAGAAAGAGAAGAAAGTCACTCCCTGGGTATTAGCAACCACAAAGAGTTGAAGAAGGTTCATGTCAGAAAGCATTTGCTGAATGTGACTGCCATCCTGGTATTCACCTCATCTTGCACTTTTAAATCCGTCTTGAAGAATTAAGCTTTCATATTGTTATAAGACTGATCAACAGATATGTATGCATTGTATTACCAGACCCTGATTGTACTGCCTAAGAAATATCACCAGGCTGAGACCCTTCTTAAGAGAGGAGGATTTTGAATTTGTTTGACTTTTCAGAGCTGGATTATTGCAATTCTTTGTTTGCAGGAGTTACTGACCGTGTTATCTGCAGAATGCAGCTTATACAGAATGCAGCAGCTCACAGGCTTTTGGGCACTCAGTTGTTTCAACATAACATTCCCATTTTAAAGTCTCCCAGCTGGCTTCTGGTGAAATTTCATATCAAGTTCAAGGTCTTCCTACTGCTTATATAGAGTGTGTTTGATGTTATACTAGTTCCTTTTGCTGTCTTGTAGCATGTTCCTCATTGTTCAGCAAGACCCTAATTACAGTCATACCTACAGGCTAACCAAATGTGTGACTCCTCTGTGCTAAGGACAGTATAAATGTATAAATAAGGACGGTAATACAAAGTGGACAGTTCCTGCCTGGAAGATTGTAGACAAAGCCAGCACTGGGTCATGGAAGAAGTAAAGCAGAAAAGCAGAATAAATAACATGATAGCATTAGATTTTTCAACTTACTTCCATTTCAGCAACAAGACTCTGTGTACTGGGTCACGGAAGGAGGTTATGTGGTGTGGCAGAACCTGTCAACTGCCTCTGGACTCTTGCATTGGGCGCACTCTGGCAGCTGAGGTTGTGTCTGGGAGAACAAGAGCAGTTGCTTTATGGAGGCACCATGTGCTGCTAGACCTAGATACAGGGCACTCTCCCACTATAGCAGAACACGTCGCAGCGTCCTGACTGCTAATAACAGATAGAGTTGATGAGCTGCGCACATCCTGGGCCAGTGGGTTTCATATTATAGAATTAAGGTTGGAAGGGACCTCT
>VZSV01000101.1:2796640-2814987 GCA_013398735.1 Nothocercus julius
GTTTGGTATCATCAGCAAACTTGCTGAGGGAGCCCTCCATCCCTAATCATATGAGCAAAGGTGTCAGCCCAGCGGTGATCTGTGAGGTAGGGAGGGGATCATGAGGATGCACTGGGGTTTATTAGCCTCCTGTGGCAAGGAAGGGTGGTGGTTTAGGGAGCCACTGGAAGGGAACGCAGCCGAAGAGAGGAAAGGTGAGCAAAAGCCTACGGGGATAGGGGACCTGAGGGCTGAGAAGAGCAACCCCTTCAGGATCCTTCAGCGGTGTGGGAAAGGGCAGGTTGACTGGAGGCCTGGAAGGAAGGCTGGTGGGCTCAGAGAGGCTGTTGTTGGCTCTAGCAGGCAGAAACTTGTGAAAGAATGGCCAGGAGGGAATCGACCTATTTACAAAACCAACGTAAGGGAGGAGATGTTGTCCATGGAGCAATGGATAGGCAGGTGATATGAGCGTGAAAAAAATCATGAGGAAGAGGTGGAAACCTGGTGTATCTGTGTGTGCCCAGCAGCACTAATCCTGTCCCCATTAGTCTCGTAGCTACGTGCTATGTCTGGACCTGTCCTGCTGGACAACTCAGACCAGTGATGTGACTTGTACAGTAAGAGAGACGTAGCCTCTGGTTATCGAGGTAGGAGAAGGTTTGGAGCCGAGTGGGCAGCAGGGAGCAGAGACGTTCCAGGCAGGGCTGAGGAAGGTTCCTGCTGTGGTGTGGCAGAGTCTCTGCAGCCTGTCCCCAAAGCCCCACAAGGGAGGGGGCTGGCAAAATCACAGTCCCTGTTTCTATCTCCTCGGTATCCACAAGCTCCCTGCATGTGACAGCTATCATTTGTCTTTCAAAATTCATGGAGATGTCTCAGCTTGCTCTAACTTTCTATCTTTCTTTTACTTTTTCTTTTCCTCCCTTTGGTTGCTTGTTGTTATTGTTTCACCACTTTAACATATCAGGAATAGCTTCTCTCAGAACTTATGCCCATAACCAAAAGTTATCAAAAGATAACTCTCAAAGACACATTTAAGAGAGAAAGGTCACAATTGTTCTCCTCTCCTCCCCACCTTTATCAGCAGTCAATTGCTTCTATAGTGTGCTGCCTGGTTTGGCCATAGATCCTTCATTTGTGTCCTTTGTACCTAACAGTTACAAGTACTGACAGAGGCCTGTGGTATTTAGCTGCTGAAATCAGCCAAAATTGAATGCATTCAGCAAAGTACAGTAGAGTACCATGTGAAAAGCACCGAATAACTTGCTCAGGGTAGTTGTTCAAATTTTGCCATGCATGAAGTACGATTTTATCAGGAAGACCTCCATATCCCCTTTTCCCCAAACCCTACAAGAATGGCTATAAATATTGAATTACACTAAATATGGAAAGCTACCTATGCACTTCAGAGGAACTATTGCCCCTCTCCTTCAGTACAACAAAATTGTTAAAAGGGAAGCTAAGCCATGCCTTTCTAAATTACACCTATTTATCCTAAATTACTTTTTTTTTTTTTTCTTTGCTTTTACAAGAAAGTATCAAAGCAATTTTGCATATTCCTAAGCAAACAAATGTGTAGCCCTCTTAAAAGTGCCAGGGCTGAAAATGTGAGCCCTTGTTGTTGCAGAAACAGTAGGCAATCCTGAGGATAGTTTAGTATGCACTAGGACTGTGTCTTAAAACATGAAGACAGAGTCTAGCTGATGAAGCAGCTATTTTATACTTCAGAAAACTGCTTGCTTTCAGATTCTATATCAACACAACTAGTCTTTTCAGATGCCTTCCGAAAAGGGAATGCGAAAAGGTGAAAGAAATTGGTGTCCTGGAAAAATGAGAGAGATGAACAGAGCTCACGAGGAGCGCCTCAGGGAGCCGGGGTTATTTAGTCTGGAGAAGAGGAGGCTCCGGGGAGACCTAATCACTCTCTACAACTACCTGAAAGGAGGTTGTAGTGAACTGGGGGTTGGTCTCTTCTCCAGAATAACTATGGATAGGGCAAGAGGAAATGGCCTCAAGTTGCACCAGGGGAGGTTCCGGTGAGACATTAGGAAGAATTTCTACACGGGAGGAGTGGTGAAGCACTGGGAGAGGCTGCCCAGGGAGGTGGTGGAGTCACCGTCCCTGGCAGTGCTCAAGCAACGTGTAGATGGGGCACTTAGGGACATGGATTAGCAGCCATGGGGGTGATGGGTTTACGGTTGGACTTGAAGATCTTAAAGGTCTTTTGCAACTGCAATGAATCTATGATTGTTGATTGTATTTACAAGTCATTTGATCCCATGTCCTGGCCAGAGTGGAAGTTGGTATTTTAGGACTGAATGTGTATGACTTGCATAAGAGACCATAAGATTACAAGCAAAGAACCCAACAAAGCAGAGGCAGGAGTGCTTTCTCCATCCTAGCACCCTCACAAAATCATTCAGCCTTTCCATTCCAGCTGCCAGTCTCAGTCTGCTCTTTCCAGAATGTGAATAAATCTCTAATCTAATTTGTTTTACAAGAGAGTGATTTTATTTCCTGGTGTAAGGGACCTCAGATCAGGATTTTTTTGTTGTCTAGCTGGCAGTTATGTTATTGTGAAACAGATCTAAGGCCAATATGAATAAAATTGTATGTTCAGTTTTATAGGAGGCCAGACCTAATCATTCAGCAGTCTCCTCTTGAAGTCCTGTCTTGGTGTCTCACACCTCCCCTTGTGTCTTCAACTCTCTAAATTCCTTCTTGTTATTTTCCAGTAAGTACCTTATTCTAACTAGCTTGACGTGCTTGCTAGATATCCTCATTCTTCTCCTCTACAATTTTAGTGACTCTCGCTTTCTCCTCTGGAGAAGTAACAGGGAAGTGAAAAGAAATGTTTTAAATTATTTTCATTTGATGTTTAGTTGCATATTTATATTTTTGCTTGATACTATGATTTAGCTTATGAAGTAGCTTTCCTCTTTGGTCTGAGGGGAAATGCACTGCAAATTTGTGATCACGTACTACTTGGAGGCAGTTTGGTAAATAAGCATAGATGACATAATTATTTACAACCACGCAGTTGCCATGAAAATGCATCTCGCTTCATGGGTGTACGTGCCATAGGGCTGGAGACAACTGTCGCCTCACAGAGCAGAAACATCCCTTGGTCGCATACAGAAATCAGAACAAAGAGAAGAGAGCAAGAGAAGCTGATGTGTAGCCCAAAATAAACATGTCATTTTCTTAAGTCTTTCTAAAAGTAGAAATTCACCAGACTTTGGCTGTCTTGACTGCAGTAAAGCAATACCATCCTCCTCACACAGACACAGTTTTCATAAACATCAGGGAATAACAGTTCTGGCAGAATAGACACACACATACTCGCAATATGCACCTATAGTAGGTGTCTAGTGATAAAACTGCAACCATAAAAAAAAAAAAAATCATTCCAGTCGATTTAAGTGTTGTCCAGGACCAAGTCTTACTGATGTAATTGCTTTGGGAACTGAAAGCAATGGAAGACAAACTATACTCTAAATATTTTCTGACAGCAAAGATTTCTAATCGTTCAGGAGAAGAGACAGGCATCACCGTCTCAGACTATGCACAGTTTCCGAGTAATCACAACAACCCTCCAGGGAAGAGAAGTCATTTCCCACAGAAAGACACCTGAACATCTTTTCATCATTGAGCATGTACTGCTACGTTTCCAATTTTATCTGGTAAGGAATGCTAATGAAACTTCCTCAAACACTTGTATCCTACACGTCTGACAACAGCGTTTTTTGTTTTTTTTTTTTTTAGTATTAGGTAATGTAGCATATTTATTAATACTTTCCATAGGAATATCCAACAAGGACCAGAGTTTAACTGCAAGAGATGCTATGAGAAGACATTAGATGCAACAATTCCTGTTCCGGTAACCTTAAAATCTAAAATGACCAAGCAGGTATGTGAGAGGACACCAGAAGGCACAGTCTTAACTGGCAGCACTTTATGTCATCTTTAGCAGGCAGATGCGAACTTATCTCAGTTTGGAGTCCGGAGTAAAATCTGATCCATGTTAGCACCAAACCTGAGCAAATCTGGCTCTCCCTGCTCAGGGTGCACGTGCATGGGGGAGAGCTCTGTGTGGAGGCACAGTTTCTGCCGGGACCCAGCTCAGCACGGCCTCCAAAATTCTCATGTTTGCTCAAGTGGCAAAACTGGTGAGTGACAGATGAGGAACAAAAACACAGTTTCTCGTCCTTTGAGTTCACATCCTACCTGATAATCCATGCCTCTTCAATGGGGCCTTTGGTCATGCTGAGAGGTAAAATAGACGTTTCTTTTACTTAACTGGCAGTAGAAGAGGGACAAATCGCTCTACTGGGGTACTACTGGGTCCTTTAAGTAGTGAAAACCTAGAGGTAAGCAATCTGAGTATTGAGAAATGTACCATTAAATAAAGCTTTCCAAGACAATCAGACAGCAAGAAGAGTTTCCAGAAGAAAATCAACTTATAACATGGTAGCAATAGGACATCAGAACAGGCAAGGAAGGATGGTATTTCTTAACTCTAGAGACAAGGCTTGTACAGCGAGCTTATATCTCATTCTGACTCTGATATAGCTGGAAACACAAGAGCTTTCAGGCACAAAAGCTCTTTAGGTAAGATGAAAAGCGCATCCATTTTACACAACTTTCTACTGATCTAATAATATATTATACTTCTCTCAAAGTCCCACCTTGCTTCTATCCTTAAACCATCACAGATACAACTGTTATCTAAGCAAGCCTTCCTTTGAACATTTCACATCAAAGTCTATTGAACCTAAAAGAGGGCTTCTTAAGTCTCAAACAAAGGAGTATCAACCTCTCGGTAGTCTCAAAAATAAGTAGACTCATTCAGTTGCAGGTTTTAGCATTTAAGAAGGAAACACTTATTTTTTTCTTTCTACGGATACAAAAAAAGAAACCAACAACTGTTAGTTCTGAATACCCCAACTGAGGCTACAGGGAAACTTTCACATCTTCAGTTCTCTCACACTATCAAAGATAGGTTGGAAAAAAAGGGGTTCTGAAGGTCCTAGTTCTTTGACATCAAGAATACAGGCTGGTTTTTATTTCCTGACTACTGAGTGTGAACCAGAGGTCAATATGAATCTGAGCTATTAAGAACTTTTAAAATATGCCAACACAAATGTGATGACTTTTACTAGAGCAGTTCAGTAGGCTGAAACAAAATAGAGGAAGTACCGAGTTTCTTATGTGTTCTTCAAGCGCAAGTTAAGGTGAGACTCCAAATGCTGGAAATGAGTCCAGAGTTTCTAAATAAATAGCTCTGCATTAAAATACTATTGCATGAGGTGCACAAATGGACCAGGCTGCTGAAGCACAAGTCTCTGGCCAGCCGACTGTAGAGCCCTAAAGCCTCTGCGATGAACTTTTTTAGTCTTCATGGTATCTCTTCAACAAAATCACTAGTCACCAGCCCTTCCTTACAGCTGTGGTTAGAGAATCATATGAGATAATTTGCAAACTATTATTTTTCTCTCCAGATTACAGTGAAAGTCAGCCTTTTCCCAAACCAGTATCTTTGTTCAGAGGCATTTCTACCTCCTTTTGCCTAAACAAGACGTAAGACGTAATATTTCTGCAACTGAACCATACTTGGAATTTACATTACAAATACAGGATTACTGATGATATAAGAATTATGTTTTTCTCTTCCTTTCTGCAGATAAAGACAAAAGAGTACATAATGCAGGTGTGGCACCTGCATTAGGAAGCTTATAAAAGGGTTTTTTTTGACTCACAGCTACAAAATACACTTGCAGGTAGGACTGCAGATACTTCCTTGCGAAAATAATCTCCAAATATTCTAATGTAAAAAATAAATGTAAGTCAGTAACCATGTCTTTAGACTAAATTCGAAATTCTTCATGGCTAAGTAGCAAATGATGAGTAACTGCAATATATCTTACAGCTTCAAATTACTAAATGTGCAGAAGTATCAATCAAAAGCTATTTTAGCATTAATAATACCTAATGCATTACTCTTGCAGAGTTTTAAGGACAAATGGCTACTGAGCTTGTGGCTATTTAGGCCATTTGTACCCAGTGTCTGGATGAACATAGCAAATACCTTTAAATTTGTCAGGCTTCCTATCAAGTCTTTGCCCCAGAACTCTGCTAAAATGAAACTATCGTGAATGTTCTTGGATATGGGGCACTGTTGCCCTTCTGGAGATTAGACAGTCTACAAAATGATTTAGTGCCCTGCAAGAGAGACCAGTTCAATGCCTTATCCACCCCAAAACATTGCTTTCTTGTCACGGTGCTGCAAAGCCACAAGAAGTACTTTTCTTAGTATGTGCTAAGACTCAGTCAGGTCTTGAATGTTCAATTATACCAAAATCTTGATAAAAGATGGCACTTCCAGTGCTTTGTGCAAACACACAAACAGTTGGCTTGACTTCCCTGATCTATGAGTATTTTTAGCTGGAGCTCCTGAACTGCAGTGTATGGAGTCTGTGTTGATACAGAGACTTGTGGAAGTTCCTTTGATTCTAAAATTAAATTTGGAGAGTTTTGTTAGAGTTTTGAGGTTTAGCTTAAAACAGGCTGAAGTACAAATAAGATACTATTCCCGTTTACAGGGAATTTAACTGCAATATTATCAGATATTAAGAGAATAGGGAAGACAGACTCATGTAAATATTAATTCATTGTGCTCATGTCAACTTTATTCACAGCCAGAGAAATACAGGATGCCCCAGAATATGCCTATGGCAAGCAGTCCAATAACATCCCTGCTACTAATGGGAAACTTGAATTTCTTAAGGGTTATTTGAAATTCTATGAAGATTTTTCACTTTTTTGAGATTTTAATTTTATATGTTCAGGCCCCTTCGTAGTATTTGAGGAAGCATAGTTGTCAAGAGAAGTGAAAACTATATCGTGGACTCTTTTTAAATTGCAGTATGGAGCTTGGTTTAAGGAAGACTTAAAAGTTGCCATGAAAACATCCTCATTATATTCACCTGTCTCTGTTCATGTTCCCTGTATTTTTTGCTCTGCCCGTGATGCTAACAATATATTCACACGAACCGATTATTGCTGTTTTCTGGCTGTTGCAGAGAATAGTAAATTATATGCTGCTGAGCGTTATATTTTTTGATAGGATATTTTTCCGGGAGTTAGAATGGAAGCTGGCCATGGTTTCTGTTACAGAGATGATCTGTAGAAGATGATCCCTGTGAAAAAAATTGCTGCAGATAGATACCTGATCCATGTGGCGACAAGAAAGAGCATCTGCTGTCAGGTTCGCTCGCTTTCGTGGACACTCACAGAGCACCCCCAGCAATTGTGGAGAATGCGTGGGAGAAGGCAGTTTCATTTTGGATAAGTTGCCATAGGGATTCTGCAGCTGGAGTTGCGGGAGAGCCGGTTGTCGCTTGCCATTAACTCTGTTTTGATCGCACAGGGCAGGGTGCGTCTCGGCGCTTCCCTTGTTCACTCCTCTCTTGCTAACGCAGCCCTGGAGCAAGGGAGCTGGGAGCAGTTCCTGCCTCCGGTGGAGACGGCCTGGCCTCTTGTGCTGCCTCCTTGTGCCTTGGCTGAGACTCAAAGCAAGAAATTATAAACCTATATTATAAGAATTAGTCAGTATACAATGGGCACTGTGGCTGGAAAGCACAAAATTTTTTAGTTATTTTACTTACATTTCCCTCAGATAGCATGTTTTTAATTAGGCAAAATTACACTGCTATTGACTTAACACATTTTGTTTTATGGGAACAAAATCCTGTCTTCTTTTGGCTGTTTTGGCAAGTGGAGCCTTTGGGAAAACTTCCTTTGTTGGAGTGGATGGAACAAGGCTTGGGGGAAATCACTTAGCAGATCCTACATGCTGTCACGTGCAGAAGCCCAGCTGAACCGCTGCATGGTGGGATTTACAGTACAGCTTGCCCACTAGCTGCAGGACCCAAGAAAGCTGTAGGAAATCAGGAATGTGTTGCAGCCAGGCTAAGGATCCCCAAGGGCCAGGACTCACTGTCAGGCCTTGGAATAAGAGTCCTGCAACAAAGTGAGGTGAGAGCTATTAAAGTGCTGTAGTTGATGTCCACGGGTTGAAAGGGAAGCTGGAAAGGGTTTATAATATTTTATTAAGTGCTTGTTCCTAAGCTAGACTTCGAAAGCTCTGTTTCCAGGTACGCTCTGAGATGCATGTGCAGAAAGTGTTTCCCTTTATTAGCTCTGGTAAGAGAAATGTCCACATAATCTAGGAAATAGGAACATGGGCTGCCAAAAGAAACACGGCATGTAATTAAATTAGAATGGCTGGACTTGCCTTTTACCACTCTCACTTCAGTTCATTTTAATTGTATTTGACACTCAGCATTTTGCATGTTTCTCCAGAGACCAGACTGGATGTGTGCTGGACATAAAATGGTCACAAAACCTGGATCTAAGGGAATGCTTGCAGGCAGAGAAATCCCAAAGATGAAGAAAGTTGGAAGTAATATACTTTTTTTTTTTTTTTTCCCCATAAGACTAACTCTCTGTATGGGAACCGTGCAGAGTTAATTCTGCTTTCTCAGGTATGACACATCAACATATCCATGGATAGCTGAGTAAACCCAACGTCAATGGGATTTTGGCAGAGGGCAAACTATTCCTAAGGACATAAACAACACCTAGATGGTGCATCCATTTTCAAATACCTTGCTTATGCTAATGCTAAAAACCAATCCCTTCCGAAATATTCCCTCTTCTTCTGAGGCCATTGTAAAAGGGGCAAACCTGGTGGAAGGCAGGAGCTCTGAGCAGCCTCCCGGACGAGATGGAGAATCCAACACAAGTTGCTGTGTGAATGGAACATGAGGAGTCTTTCCCATGCCACACATACTTCATGCTGGCTTCCTTCCTACAGGATTTAGCAACTGATATTGCTGTTTTAATGCAGTGTAGCACATTAAAAAACGTGTTCATCACAATAAGTATTCAAGTCAAAGGTGTAAGAACCACACAGTGGTTCGTCAATACATGGAAACCTCTGTAGGCAATGCACATCAGTTTGGACTAGTTGGTTTTTCAAGTGAAGATTTGTTACAATGAAGGTGCTCAGTTCTGCAAAGATTTAGGCATCCTGGTGACATTTAAGCATTGGTTTATGTTAAGTATGTCATTAGATAGAACAGTCAGTTATAGTCATTTCCTGAAGATGAAGCAAATGCTTCCTAGTTTGCTTGTCTTTAGCCATCTTTCCTAGGATGAAGCCTTAGGATAAGGAGAAAAGAACAAGAAGAGTTTTCACTCCACTTGAACAGGATGAACAGAATTTAAAAATAAGAGAATAAGAGAGACCGTTATACTCTGTGCTCAGTGAAGCTATTGCCAGCAGGGAGCCAGCACCATCAGGTACTGTTGCCCCCAAATCCGTGAGCGGAGTGGGAAAGCCTGCAGTGTGCCAGAGTCTGCAGGAAGCGGATGAACTGCCGCAGAGAGCCTGGAGCGATCTGGGCTGAATCAGTTTTCCTCTCTCCTGGTTGCTCACTTTGACAGACACAGCTGAGCCAAATGCTTCCGAGCTGGGCACGGGTAGAGCTCTGGTCATCACTAAATGTTGTGACATGTTGCCTCCTGTCACATCTACGTTTGTTAATGGTGACTACTGTGCAAGCCTTGAAATGTCAAACAGTTGCTAAGTGGGCTGTCAAGAAGCTGATAGCCATGTAAATGCTGTAATAAAAATGTTGGAGAGGTTCTTTCCACTCCCTGCATAAATGCACCTCGAGTGAACTATTGCAGTATTAAAAACTGACTTGCAAATATATTTCTGCGTCAGTGTAAGAATGTCCTTGAGGGGAAACCTGGCTTTGGGGTAGCCACGAGAGCTCTGCGTAATGCACACCTGTAGGTCCTGAAAGGACCTGTAGCTGGGAGCGCTGCACAAAGATATCACGATACTCTTCAAACTGGCTTTAATAACCCCATTTTAATTTGCCACTAACAAATCTTCGTCAGCATGTAGGCACTAGAAAGCACTGCAATAGGGGGTCAATAGTAGGAGACTTATCTCTACTCCAGACATGCAGAGTCTGCAATTCTTTCTGTCCCTTACTGCTTTCTCAGTTCTTGTGGCATTTCAAAAGTATCCACTAATTTCTAAGAAATGGCCTCCACCTGGAGCAGCCCCTCACTAATGATTTCACTCCTGCCTCCCGATCTATGGTGCTGTGTATTTTGAGAAGCAGCAGCAGACAGGCAGGCTTCTTTTTAACCTTCTCTCATCTTCTGGGAATTCGCAGCTATTTATAATCCTGCCAGATGTTCCAAGGAAGCTTTCTTGCAGCATCTGTTCATCTTCGATCAATAATTTTGCATACAGAGCGTGGGATTGCCCTTGCAATCTGCGTTAAGGGTTAAACCCCCGATTTCTTATTTCTTGATTTATGTCTTCGCATTGTGGAGTCAAAAGTGCTTTTTTAAGCCAGCGATGCTTGTGCAGAGACACGAGAAGGCTCCGTTTCTCTGAGGCTGCTTCTCTACAGAAGGCAGTAGGTTGTGGAGCCAGGAGCCCCTGTAGCTTCACGTTGACTCCTGCAGCACCAGCCCAGATCATGGGGTGCTGCAACTGAAGCAGAAACTTCCTCTTCCTTTAACAGCATCATGTCCTCAGGAGGAAGGACAAAAAGAAGCGGTCTCTGGGCTCACGACTGCTTTTAATGCATGTGCTGCAGTAGAGGAAGAAGGAATCTGGAGCTGTCTGCATCTCCTGCCTTCTCAGGGGGTCTCTTCAGTCACCCATTGTTTGATGAAAAGCCTCTGCATATAGTTCTGTAACTTAACTAATGTGTGAAGTATAAAGCGTGCCTTTTTAAAAAGCATAGAAACAGAGAATTGGTTCTAGTAGTAGGTAAAATCTGTCAGCCTTGGCTTTCAAATACTGAAGTCAGTAAGTCCAGAGAAGATAAAACCGTAATGCATGACTCAGTAATGAGAGTTGGTTTTTGGATGATTAGAGAATCCCAGAATGGTTGAGGTTGGAAGGGACCTCTTGAGATCATCCAGCCCAACCCCCCTGCTCCAGCAGGGATACCCAGAGCACGGGGCACAGGGCGGCATCCAGGCGGGTCTGGAAGATCTCCAGAGACGGAGACTGCACAGCCTCTCTGGGCAGCCTGTGCCAGGGCTCGGTCACCCTCACAGGAAAGAAGTTCTTCCTCACATGGAGGTGGAACTGCCTGTGTTTCAGCTTGTGCCCATTACCCCTTGTCCTGTCACTGGCCACCACCGAGAAGAGTTTGGCCCCATCCTCCCTACATTCTCCCCTCAGGTACTTGTACATATTGATCAGATCCCCTCTCAGTCTTCCCTTCTCTAGGCTAAACAGGCCCAGCTCGCATTATATTTCAGTGTTTCCAACAAGAAACATTTAAGGAACGTGGTTCCTCAAAAGATGAGTGTTGAGGCCATCCTGAAAATTCAGTTCTTCTGGGATGTCACAAGAAAGTACCAACAATCAGTTTTTATCATTTTTTTTTGTTTGTTTGTTTAACACAGGCCTCAGGGCTGGTCATTTGGTAATACCAAAGGGTACAGGTTAAGATAATAGTTTAGCATGAGTAAGTTTGAATCTTCCTTCAATACAGCAACATCCCTGAGTTAGCAGATTAGCAAATTGCCAAAGCACAATTGATAAAAAAAAAAAAAAAATCTTTTATTATAAGATCAAGATTTAAGCTCAGCTCTGTGTAGACAGTCCGCATCCTCTGGTAGGATATCATTATGATTGTAATGCCAAGGAAGGACCACATATTGTGAAGGATCATAATGGAGAAGAGTAAAATTACAAATAAATTGTGTGATAGACTATTAACACTCTCTTAACTGAGATAATTTGCTTGCAAAAACTGTAGACTTAATGGAAATTATTTGTTGTTGATTCTCATGGCACCAAAGGAAGTGAATATAAAAATCTGAGGTTTTTCTCATATTTTGCTTTGTTGCTGTTGTGAGAAACCAGCGCTTGAGATCAAATGTTCTGTATAAACCAAAGTAATCAGGTCCAAAAAAACTGTGATAAACCCCAAATGATATGATTGACCATGTGATCAGGTCTTTGTGGAGACCAGCAACAGCAGGGGTAAATGGCTTCATCATTACCCTTGTAAATTTACTTCTATAAATCCTACCATGTGCTAATGTACATCAATTGCATCAAATTGTCAAAATAATTAACTAAATGTCTGAAAATAGGTCCCTTAACTCTAAAATAATTTAATAACAATAACAACAACAACAAAAGACACATTTTATTAAGCTACAGCTTTTAATTGGATCCTTGGATGATCTGGCCTTGTTCATAAGCTGAATCGATGCTTATTGTGATGTAAATTTGAGAAAAATAAAGCTCTAATAAAATAGTAAGAGGCTATTTCATGTCTTGTCAGCCTGAAGGTGTGATAACATGGAAGACCTGTTTTAGGAAACTCAGAAAGTGACTTTTCTAACACTAGGTAATGTACAAACACTTTGGTAGTTACCTTTTGCCAGGAGGTTTCTATCCTTGCTCAGTCTGAGACACAGCAGTGCTCTAAGCGCCAAGGCTCTTCATGCCTGAGAGTCACTTTTCATACCTGGCGATCTGGGCCAGCTCTTTGTACTCCGGCTGGGCTGAGGAGCTCAAGCCAGTGGCTACTCAACGAAGCATGGCACAAAAGTGAGACAAAGGTAGTTTGGCACTGTTTTGCCCCTTCAAAAGTGTGACATATTGCAGCTGCTTCCATGACAATGACTGAGGCCTCTCTCACTGAAGCTGTCTGAATTACACTTACACCTCTTGTCTGAGGATTCTGGAATTAATGTTTTCTAGGTCAAGGCTATTTCACCGCCACTGTCTGAGCTGTCACCAAAATGAGTTATGTCTTTAATTACAGAAACACATGGGATATCATGTCTTTTGTTTGGACTTGCCTCAGAAGTCATGGAAATGCTGTCAGGATTAGGTCCATTCTTACATGTTGGTATTGCTTCGTGAATCCTAGAAGCAAACTAACGCACTTCATAACACAGGAACACTGTTTCGCTGCGTGATTTGCCTCTCCATTGCTCTAGAGCTGGTGTCCTATTCCTATATTTTTGTTAAAGAGAGTGTACAAACTGTTCTAGTAGACGTAAAGCTATGTAACTGCTGAAGCTAATTATGAGGTTAATTACGTTTATGCTCCCTAGGGATCTCAGTGGTGAAGGAACACTCTTGGGAAGAGGTATATTGGCTGTATTATACACATGAAAAATCACAGGAAACATCACTTAACAAACAACTGTGTCTGGTAGTGCCTTTCAACACACTGTAGTACCCCCTATGGGTTGTTTTACCGCTGGGAACTGAAACTCCTGCTCTGCGAAGTGGAACGATTTGATGGCCTCCTTTCAAACATGTCTTAGAAGGGTTCTCCCAGGTGGAGTTGACTTTTTCTGATTATTAACAAAATCATTAAAACTGGATCAAATTATCTGAAAATATTTGTTAATTTGGATCAAATCGGGATCAAATTATGTTTGGATCAAATTACGTTTTTGCAGGTTAAAAGATTTTTATGATGATTTCACAACGGTTGTAGAACAATCCTGTCCAGTAGCTCAACATCTTGCTTTGTGCAGCTTTTTATTTTTTTTTATTTTTTGACACTGACAACTGTGGGATTTAAAAGCAGTAACTTGTAAGTGCTGGGCTCATGTTTTAAAGTATTGCTGCCAATGAAAGAGAAGTGGGTTTCCATTAATTGTTCACACCTGGTCTCCCTAACAAATTCTCTATTACTTCTTTCTTATACATAAAAACATCCTTGGTCCTTCCTATCTTTACGGTTATAATGTCTGTCTGGACAGCTAAATAAACAGCATTTTGTAAATAACACATAGTAAACATAATAACATACACTTCTGCAATGAGCCAACCCCCTTATTTAGGGATAGCCTACATTTTTCCTGACTCATAGCTAGGAACACAAACTCCGCACTGCTTTCCATCTGCTAGCCCAGAAGAGGGAAGCCGCACACAGTTCCCAGGGATGTGCCAGGGGATACATGTCGCATCTATCACTGCACTCACTGCATCGTCTGTTCCTCATGTGAGGCTCACGTCTCCAGGACTCTCCATTACAGCCCTGTTCCACTGCCCTCTGCCTCCAAATATTCTTATGTGCTACTGTCTAGAGTCCCTCAGAATTTCTCCTTCATGACCCATGTCCATCATAGATGCTGTTTTCCTTGGTACAATTGTGCTATTCCTAAATCAGCCGACAAGTTGTGCAGTAAAATACATGTAGCAAGCTTAGCAGGCTGTCAGATGCCCATCACTGCTATATATCTTTTGCAGGTTCATGAGGAAAGGGAAAGTGGCAAAATCCCCAATTCCTAAAAGTTCCATTGGAAGTAACAAAAACACACCAAGCAAGCACGTGGCACATACGAGGCTTTTGGAGTATTTTGTGAATGTGTGACAACCAAAAAGGAAGTACGTGAGGTTTACAGTGATGTGAATTTTGTTTCATGCTTAGATTCAAGAATCACTGATGCAGCTTGGTTTTATTGCTGTAGCACCCTTGGTAACGAGTGACAAGTTAAAAATGAACAGCTCTCACATATCAGTTGCTGAATTATGCTGGGTTAGAGTACAGATCAGCAGTTCCCTTTTCAACCATAGTGGTATTTTGATCAAAACAGCTTCAATATCGTGACTCAATTCATGAATAATTTATGTGGGTGTTACACAGTTTTTCCTCTGATCTTTTCAGAACGACGCAGGACATGCAGTGTGTCTTAATACAAATAAACAAATAAAGCTTCATGTATTCAGCAGAATACATATTGACACAAAGGCAGGTTTTGACAGTTTCATCAGCTTCCCTGAAGAAACACACACTGTATTCTTAAATATATCCGTTGAAATGTCCTCAAATCAGAACTGTTGTTTACTCATTGTTGGGAAAATTCTTCTCGATAAAGAATCAATAGACATTTGAATCTTCAAGAAGTCGTAAAAAGATGCCAGAACACCATATGTGAGATATGCAGTTAAACAGAAATGGAATTGTTTGGATCAGGTTCTGGGAGATGGTATCAACTGTAGCCTGTTACCTTCCCAAATTTCCAGTAAAAATTGGCTGTGTTCAGCAATTTTTTTTTTTTTTTTTTTTTTGGCATATATATCCCATCACCTCACATATCTCTTGACACATATTTTATCAGGAAATGCTGAGGCTCTCTCTGGTGGGTTCGGGAGGTCAGCCAGGACTATCCTTCCGATCAACATTCCCTCCTTAAACAGACTGTTATACCTGTGAGCAGAGCTTTTGCTTTCCAGGCCCTCCTTAACACTGTCTTTTGCCATAATATCTAACAGAAAAAAAGAAGATTAAAAAGGCAGCTAAAAAGGCAACTGTCAGGATTCTGCTGTTTTACGGTCATGCTTGATTCTGCTGACCAGCGTGATCTCTGTCTGTCTCCAGTCTTCTAGACTGCAAACTAACACATCCATATAGGAACAGAATATATATGTCATAATTATGAAGTATGTGATCATACCTTGGATTGAAATGACAGTATCAAACACTGTGGGGGAAGGCGGGGAGAGTCATCAAGGCTAATTTGTGGTCCTAGCATGTGATCCCAACTCCTAGCATGAAGCTGTAGATACTGGGACAAAACCACTGGACCTGAAATGGAGAAGGTAAAACTGAAGCATGAAATTGGAACGTGGTGCTCAATGTACAACATCAGTGAAATACTGCATTTGGTTTCAAAACTCAATTTAATTACTCAGTTTTAAATTCTAAAAACATAACAAGAAAAAAAACTGTTTACATGCCACAGGCATAGGCTTTACGTGAATATGCAATGAAAAATAGTAATGAAAAAAAAAGGATAAACAATTTTAAGGGCAGAAATTCTCAAAGACAGCACAGATTTTTCTTTAGATAAAAAATGAATATGGATTGCGTAGGTGGTTAAATGATAGAATGCTCTGAGGAACACTACATTTGTTATAAATACTGACAAAGTGGCTGAAAGACAGGAGAGATAAAGAGATAAGTTCTTACTATAAAAGAGAGTGGTCATCTCTTGCTGCCTAAAGCAAAAGCAAGGTAAGGTAAGGAAAGGCAAAAGTAAGGGAAAAAAAACGTCTACCAAGATTTGTGCAGTCTTTTTTTTCCAAATCACGTATTAGTTACTGTAGCTGCATGAAACCACAATGTTGTAGAGATTAATGCAGTGAGCGAGCTACTACCTAAAACTATCCTGCATGTTTGATTTGTTTGATTTATCACACCAGAGACCTTTTTATTAGTGTAGTAAATTAGAAATGAGAGATTTTTACATTATTGCTGTGTTAATGGTTAATCATTTTCATTTTGCAAGTAATTTATTACTGTTCAGTACAAACAGCAAATCTTTTTTTTTTTTTTGCTTACTGACATTAGCACTAATCGATAATTAATTAGGATTATTAAAAATTGTTAGTGCAAAATTTGTCTCCCCTGCACTTATTTAAGCACAAAATTAATTTTGTTGAGAGGTAGGCATAAGACTGACACAGCTGGATGTCCACAGAAAATAAGCTAAAGAGAAAGATCAAGCTGAGAGCTAGATAGGATTTCTTATTAGTCTCAGTAAGCAGTCTATCTACGCAGGGTAAAATTTATCTGCTTTTCTACTTTTATAGATTAAAGTTCTGATATTAAGTTTTTGTCCACAAATGTGACAACTCAGGTGCTGCGTCCTCCTGCAGCCTAGATGCTCAGTTGATTTTCCACTTAAAGATTAAATTAAATTTCAGGTGTACAGTGACAAAATGCATTGGGATCTGTCTCACATAAGTTATTGAAAGCTAGGAAAACAAAAACAAAAACGAAAACAGGAATGGAGTTGAGCATGATACTGCTGTAGCTATGAAACAGCAATGGACTCAACTGTTCTTAAGTTAAGTTTCCTTAATTAAGGAAATTTTCTTTTCCTTAAACTGGGCATGTAAATGATGAAACATTTTTTTGGGGCCAGTTTTCTTTCACATGGTCCTGTTATTTTTTAAAATTTCCCAACAGATTACACTTATTACGAATTTCAATCCCACATCGTGTATGGTAGAAACAAGCACTTTTAGGTTTCCATGTGTAAGGACAAGTATTTAGAATAGACCTATCAGGATGATGTCCTAGTGTAGATTCCACAACCGGTGTAAACTATACGCCCATTCTGGAAAGTAAAGAAGTATTGCTTGAAAATTAAGGGAATCGTAGTCTAAGTGAGAACAACTCCAGGTGTACTTTAATTTACGCAGGAATCTAGAAAGTTGAGGGAATGTGATTCAAGTAGATTCAGTTACAAAATTACTGAAGGAGTTAAGAGTCTGTAACAGTGACTATTTGCATTCCTTATGCTGGCACATCAATTAAAATCCCCTGATTCAGTCAATGTGTCTGTACAAGCCTTACCTAGCCCAAGCACAGCAGCAATAACCTGCAAGAAGTGTGGGTTACAGATTCTGCGTATCAGAAGTGCAGATAGAGCAACATCCAGTAGCGAGTCTCCAAACTCGGCATGTTTAGTTTTGGCGAATCCTTTGTTAATCAAGGTGTCTTACTCTGCTGCCGGTGCACCTAACAGCTTTTCCTTTTTTTGAGCTACAACTTAAAAAGTGAGAATGGTAGCTGCTTTTTTAGGTAAAATGCTTTTAACAGACATGTTCTGTAGTAACGTGTGCGTTAGCTGGCAGAACCGTGCCTCATAACACACATACATACATAGGAGTATATAATTATGCATTACTTATGTGTAGTATACTCATATAGTATAATCATGAGTAGCAAAACAAGTGTCTTTAACATTTCAGGCAGCGCTACACTGGGCTGAATGGTAGGGTGAACCAAACCCTACAGCTGAAAAATATGTTTTTGCTATTGAAAAACAAGCTCCCCAGCTGCAGGCCGACATTTGGCTGAGCACAGGACCCCCGTAAGCAGCTTAGAAAGTGTCTTGGCCTGCGACACAGCACTGTGGCCCTGTCCCTGTTCCTTGGCCCTTGTACGTAGGTGTAACTAGTCAGTCATGCACAGCTCATAGGGACTGGCTGCATTCGTCATGTAGAGACATGGAGTGGGCAGGAAAGCAGAGCTGCTCCGGGAAGAACCACAGAATCATAGAATGCTTAAGGTTGGAAGGGACCTCTAGAGATCATCTAGTCCAACCCCCCTGCACACACAGGGTCACCTACAGCAGGTGGCTCAGGACTGCGTCCAGGCGGGTTTGGAAGATCTCCAGAGAAGGAGACTCCACAACCTCTCTGGGCAGCCTGTGCCAGGGCTCTGGCACCCTCACTGGCAAGAAATTTTTCCTTCAGTTCCTGTGGAACTTTTGCT
>VZSV01000101.1:2815137-2826353 GCA_013398735.1 Nothocercus julius
CAGAACTGCACACAGTACTCCAGGTGTGGCCTCCCCAGGGCTGAGTAGAGGGGCAGGATCCCCTCCCTCGACCTGCTGCAGACGCTCCTCCTAATGCACCCCAGGATCCCATGCCAAGCCCTGCGTGTTGAGGAGGTCTCAAGAGTGCAAGGCTGACACTTGCCATGGGAGCCCCGACAGGCTTGCGGGTCTGTGCCAGTGTGGGGGGCCCCAGCCCCCTGCACCATTCGGGGCCCCTGGAGCTGAGTGCGGGGAGTGACAGACTTGGTCTATGGCCTCCCGCTCGCCGCAGCTGCAGCTTTGTGTCTGTTCACAGCAGCGACTCTGCCGCTCCTCCACGCCAAGCTTGCCAGCCAGCTGTCTGTAGAAGGGCAGCACTGTGCTGCTGCCTCTGAAATACGCTCTCAGCAGACCTGTTTGCCAGGAGCAGACCGGCAACACAGGCCCTCCAGCGACGGGAGAGGAATTGCATCACCTTGACTGGTCGCCTCGTCCCATCTGGACGGATACGTCTTGCACATCAGTCCTCAGATTCCACCTCTGTCACGTGGCTCAGCTGCCACATATCACAATTCTAGCAAATGCAGACACTTGGGAAAGTTAATCAATTGTGAATGGATGTTTTTCCTTTATTATGATGTCAATATTTGTTGACGATTATTATGATGTCAGTATTTCCTCTGCCACATTAGGAGGAGAACATACGTTGAACCACGGTGGCTACAGAACCCTGGCAAAAATTGCTGCATTTCATAGTGGGAATTTTAGAAACCCCATCAGTTTTAGAAACCCCAACTACATATTTATCCCCTGGGTGACTTTTTGCTGCTCTAAGTTCTGCCACAGAGCAGAACCAACTGTGAACTACCTCTGAACAGCGAAAGCTGTTTAGATGTGGTTTTGCAGTCTGACTTCTCTGGTGAATGACAAGGTACAAACTCAAGTGCAACTTTTCCTATGGCTGTTCCTAACTTTTCCCTCCTGTGAGGACTCTCTGGTGCCTAAGGGGGAGTAAGGATTCGCTGCAGGTTTGCGCTCAACAGAGCTAACAGTAGGACAATCCTCCTAATGGCTGTTTATTCTCAGTAAACTTCTATAGATACGGTGATGTCTAATCGCGACGGCTGAGCGGTGTATGTTTACCTCTCAATCCACGATGGGCACGTTGCTTAGTGCTCCAGTAAAGACCCTGGCGCAGAGATTTTCCCTGGGTAGTTGCGCACTGTGCTATTTTGAGCAGCAAAAAAAGAGTAAGACATTGCAAATAATGGCGTGAAATGGAAAATCCCTTTAATTTATGGCTTGTTAACGTGTAAAAGTATGGCTAATCTTTTGAAGCTCTGGAATGAAAACTCTGGCAAAAGAGAACGGGGAGGGACTTCCATCTCTATAGGTTACAAAAGAGACACACATAACATTCCCAAGTATGAGCTATGCTACATCCAGTTAACTAAATAACATAAGAGCAGAAACAGAAGAGCAAAGGCCTTTTCAGCTCAAGGCAACTCCCTGTTTTCAGTGTTTTCCCTCTAACTCCACTACTGCTCAGTGGAAAAGCAGGTGTCCTGATCCTGATCTTATCTAGGCACAAGAAACAAGGGCACATAAGCAATGTCATTTTCCATATGATTCCAGCAGGAAATACTGACATTATTTACAATACTTAAAAGGACTTTCAGGTAGAATTGACTTCAGCTAGAAGTGGTATCCCTTCGATATAACTTCCTGAACCTGAGTATGCGATGATAAACACAATTTTTGGTTAAGTATATGTGACAGCAGCCCTCTCCCTTGGCACTCTTGATTTACCAAGACGAAAATGTGAGGTACAAAAACTCACCAGTTTCATATGCAAAAATGATGTAATGTAATTAAAAATCAAAATATCTCCAGACTATTTATTGCCAGTTAGATGAAAGATATTTCTTTTCTCTCTTTCACTTTTTACAGCTTGTTCCCCTTAGGGCTTAAAGTCTAAGTGTTATGGCGTTATGAAACAGATTTCTGTCTGAGCAGCCAGCTGAAACTGTAGCCGTTTTTGGCTATGATATATTTATCAAATCGCTTTTGGAGAAACTCTAGATGGTTCATATGTTTCTGCCTGCAAAATCCTCTCCATTATATACTATGGAAGTATTTCATCCATAGAATTACTGTTTTTCGTATTAATGAGTTATAAATGAAAGCTTAATTACTACTAATTGCATGAAAACCCACTGTCAGTGATTATAATCACTAACAATTAGATTGTTATATATTCATCTTTGTCTATCTTTAGCAAACTTAATGAAAAATTGTGGATCAACTCGTCGGCTTCTAATTGTATTGCTCAGCAATTAGAGCACGTGAGCAGCGCCTTGTCACCATTATCCCCTCGCACAGAGACGCAGGGGCTAGAAGAGAGGCAGGAGAAGATGAGACGGGAATATATTGCATATACTGCAACCTACAGAGAATATGTGTATGTGCTATACACAGAGTTCTATATTTAGTTCAAATACATACTTCTGCATGCACGTAGAACTTAATCCTGCAGTTCACTCAAGCACATATTTATAACTTCAAGGAATGAGGAATGCTAGAAATGAGGAATCCCACTGCTCTGAAAGAAATTAATATTAATATTCTAAACAATTGCTTTTGCTGAACTGGAGCCATGCATAAGAACACTTAAATGAAAATTAATTATTACTTAAACAGAAAAAAACGTTTTAATAGACAGAAATGATTAATGTCTAATATCTGATAATGATCACAATGAGGGAATATTCTCTTCTGCTCTATTCCATCCAATATTAAAACCTGTTTACTCTTACTTCCTCATTTTGAATATATTTTATATGTAAGCAACCCATAGTCAGAATAAGAAGATAAAAAGATATGTGACAGCTTAGAATAAATTAAGAATCATTTAAAACTGTGCAGAAATGCATATTCACTGGCAACATCAATGAGATATGTTGTCGATGAAAATTTTATGTTGAAATAAAATTATTATGCTTCACATTACCAGCAAGATGGTGAGGCATGAATCTGATCTAGTAGCTGCTAGCTAAGAGTTCTTACCTTCTGAATGAAAAAGAAAAAACATTCTTGCTAAATTTAAACAGTTTTACTAGGAAGAAGAAACTTCCTGCATGAATCTATGTACACTGATAGGCATGAGAGATTTGCCAGAAGTTCTGCTGCCTTCTCTAACAGGGTTTCTTTTGCAAGAGTAAGAGCTTAGGAATCTGTATCATTTTTTTTTTCATATCAGAACATCTGAAAAAAAATAGCATTATAGTCCTATAAATTTGAATCAATATAGATAGTCTTAATCATTTTAAATCATTAATGTTATACAGATGCATTTTCCATTTGTTATCTCGTCATGGCATTTTGGGCTAATAATCAGCATTATCACTGGTTATTTTGAATACCAGAACTAAAAGCTAAATGAAACACTACTGGCGGCTCCATTCTTTAGCAAGCGGGTTTTTTAGAAGTGAGATTGTACTTTTAAAGTAACTACTTTTTTTTCAATTTAATTCATTTTCAGCTGGACTGGTTCTCTAGGCTCACTGTATAAACACCTCAGTTCCAGGGCCAGAAAAACAGTGGAAATGGGGGTGGAAGAGGGAGAGCGAGACTCTCCCCTGCCAACTACCTGTTTAAAGATTGATCTCTCACGTTAGGATTCTTTTTGAAATTAAAGCCAGATTGCAGATTTGCTCAGTATTTCCTCAGTGGAGGATGCAAATATTGGACATCGTTAGAAACTCAGTCCAAAATATTAATTTTAACTCCTGCATAGACTACTGCAATGTGGACTTTCTCAGATTTTGTCGTTTGTTTTGTTTTGGGAGCATTGCATTTGTTTTTCTGCAACATGACACATTTGTACACAGATCGATCTGTCCTCACACATCCCACGGCTTCAAGAGCTAGGAAAAAATTATTTCACTTTGTTGGGAAACATATGGCTGGATACAGTGCGCTAAATAATTCCAAATTACGAATTTTTAACAAGCACATTTTAGCAAGTGGGCAGAATTACTATAGATTCTGCCTGCATATATGCAAACACAATAACGTCGAAAATCACTACATGCTATGTTTTGGCGAAACTGGTAAACAATACACCATTTTTAAAACAAGAATCCTACATAAATTAATATACATGAAGACAAATTGATTTTTTTTTCTGCTTTTCTTTCTTCCTTTCCATGCTGAATGGTTTTGGTCCATTACTTTACAGTATGCATCTATAGTTGTGAAACTCTATTCAGGTCAAGCTGTTTTGATCATGCATGCATATATATGTCCACATTTATTATTTATTAATTTTGTTTATATACATTTACGCATAAACACGTAAATATATAAAACCGCCTGTTCCCAGCGCCGGGACACGGCACAGCCGGGACACGGCACCTCCGCCGCCCGGCCGCCCGCCCGCCGCCCGCGCGGCCCTCAGAACCACCCCCAGCCTTTCCCGCCCTTGCCCCCGCCGGCCTCGGAGACGCTCCGGGCACCGGCTTCGACTGCTTTACGGCGCATGCGCGCGCCCCTGGCGCCTGCGCACTGGGGCGGAAGGCGGGGCGCCGGGCGCGTTGTGCGCATGCGCGGGAACTGGCGCGGGAGACGGTGCGTGGGCAGCGTGGCTGGGTGCGGGGAGCCGCGGGCGGCCGCGCGCAGCCGTGCTGGGGGGAGCGGGGCGGTGGAGGGAGCAGAGTCGGTTCGGCCCGGCCCGGCCCGGCCCGGGCGGGTGCGAGGCTGCCCACCCGCGGGGCGAGGGGTTGTCCCTGGCGGGAAGCGCCGCTGCATTGGGGGTGGGGGAGGCGGCCCGGGACGAGCCCAGGTGCCTCGAGGGGTCTGAGGGTGATTCAGGGAAGAAGGTCGCGCTCTGGAGAGGGCAGTGAGCGAGACGAGAGTCCCCTTATCCCCCATCCACGCAGCTCTTCCAGCCGCTCCAGAAATGCTCCCCCTGCCCCTCACTGGTCTCCCCCTTTGGGGATTTATGGCCTAGAAGTTTTTCTTTTTGCCTCCATGTTATCCCTTTTTCTTTTACAGAGAGCAGTCTTAACAAACTATTAAGATTTAAACCCTCTCCTTGAACTACTCTTTGAATAGACGTGGTGGACTGACCTCTTCCAAGCTGGCTTTGCTACTCTGATGAAATGACCCAGTGTATCCCTGTCTATTTAGGGAGTACTTTTCTTGGTACATTTGTTCATGCATTTTTCTTTTTAATAGCTGAATCTCTTCAGTTTCTTTTCCTTACTGTCTGCCTTGTCTGGTTTTCAGGTAGCTTCAGACTTCTAAGTTCTCAATATCTAGCTGTAGTGCTTGTTCTGTGTGATATGATTACAAATACGAATAATTTGAATTGCCATTACTTGTATTTTTAGCATTACCCATTTTCCTCTTATGAATTTCACTTTTTTTTTTGTGTTAATGATTACATAACCCCAATTTTTACTTCAGAAAGCACTCAAAGCAATGTGTAAAAACAAAAGAAAAAAAGTCTTTTACCAGATGTGTGTGTCGAAATCTTTAATAGAGAGTTGGCCCAGAACAAGTTCTTGGGGGTTGATGTATGAGCCTCCTTGTTCGAGAGCTCCTTTATCAGTGCAACCCAGTATTGCTTGCTTCTTCACAAAGTTGTGTATTTTTCCTACTATCTCCAGTCTCCTTTTGCTTAACTAATCATTTCTCATGTGGCATTCAGCTACATTTGGTTGTAAATGCATGTATTTAAATACAGCTTGATAACTTGCAGATGTACCCATCCGCTGACGTACTTCACTGAGCAACCCAAACTTCCATATTTTCACTATTATGAAAATTTCTATATAATTACTTGTAAAGTCTAATTTAATGAAGCCTCTAAGTCTAGCTTAATTTTATGATCACCTTCAGCTAGAATGTCAGGTTAGATTTTTTGTCAATTCTTGTTTGTTTTCTTCCTTTATGTATATGATAGTAAATGGTAATTAAAACATTTTATTTTCCAGATCGTTTTGTTGGTTTTATTTTGTCCCTGCACCTCAAAAGTGACATGTGTTTAGGTGACTAACTACAGGAGCATCAATCAAAATGCCCAATCTGGAACATCCAGCATATCCAGCAGCTGCCCTGCTTCGCTTGGAAAGCTTGGTGCCTTGTCGTGAATCCCAAGTGTCTATGTTGCTCTCAATATTTGGAGAGGTAGTGCTTTCTGTATTATATGTTTTAGTAGAACACAGATTTTCTTTTAGAGAAGAGTACAGAAAGTGAGAAGTTTTTATGAGTTCATTATGAACATATTTTGTCTACCTCTAATTTTATGTTACTCATTTTTAATATCAGTGTTTGCCCAGTGAATTTTGATAAGTTCAAAGGCTGAGAGCTCTTTTGCAGCTGGAAGGTACCAGGCAGCCTTATAGCTCCTTGTGCCCTACTGGCTCATGATTTTGCTCTGTCTTTGCCAATAATTCTTACCAGCTTAATGGTAGTACCATGCAATAAGTCTGTCTTTCTCCCATCTAGAAGTGTTGGGGTATTTTTTTTTTGGTGGCAATGTAGAAATTGTGTTTTTTCTTGTCAGTCTAGTAACTGTGTGCTGAGTTGTAAGTACATGATTTTCAGTAGTTCAGTTGCTGGCCATAAGCTCCTTCTCTGAAATAGCTGAGTAGTTAATTGATTCTGTTACCACTTGACAAAGTTACTGTAAAAAAGTGGTGGAGGTTTTTATTGCAACTACTCAAAAGCAGTTGTTGCATCTATGTACATTCAATTAGCAGAATACAAAATTTGGCTTTTTCTGCCTTTTTCTGGCTACATAATAATTATTATGTAAAACTTAAATGCTGTAATTTGATGTCTTGGTTGCAAGCATAGTTGTAATAAGCCTTTTTTAAAAAAATAAAATGCAGATACTTAAATCTTTTTAAATATACAGGACAGGGAATCGTGTTTCTCACCAGAGAGTTCATCTTGGATGAACTGGGTATCACTGTTCTTCAAAAGTAGTGTTTGCCCCACTTATTTTTACACTATTTTTTAAGTCAGTGTTCAAGATTGCTAGACATAAGAGGTGACACAGAAGTAAATGCACGTTCAGAATGAAATTAAGGGGTTAATGTAAGAAATAGTTCAACCTGATCATAGAATCATAGAATGCTTAAGGTTGGAAGGGACCTCTAGAGATCATCTAGTCCAAACCCCCTGCACATGCAGGGTCACCTACAGCAGGTGGCTCAGGACTGCGTCCAAGCGGGTTTGGAAGATCTCCAGAGAAGGAGACTCCACAACCTCTCTGGGCAACCTGTTCCAGGGCTCTGGCACCCTCATTGTTAATAAATTTTTTCCTTAAATTCCTGTGGAACTTTTGGTGCTTCAGTTTGTGGCAGTTTCCTCTAGTCCTATCAGTGGCCACCACTGAGAAGAGGCTGCCCCATCCTCCTCCCTGCCTCCCTTGAGCTACTGACAGACACTGATCAGGTCTCCTCTCAGCCTTCTTCTCTTCTCCAGGCTGAACAGGCCCAGCTCTCTCAGCCTTTCCTCACAGGGCAGATGTTCCAGGCCCCTGATCATCCTCGTAGCCCTAGATCTTCTTCTAATTTTAAGCTCCTATTTTTGTAAAATTGGCATAAAATATACAGTATCAGTGCCATTAACAAATAGAGATTTGATATAAACTATCGCATTATTGGCAAAGAGCAAATTTGTTTTCCCTCTCTTTCCAACAAATCATTTAATTATATTTTACTTGATACTAATGGAAAGGAAAGCAGTTTGTAACATTTGCAGAAGTTAGGGTGATTTAAAGCAACAAGCTTGTCTGTGGTAGGACAAGCTATTGTTTCAGTTAGTTCATTATTTTGGATTAAGAGAACACTTTTTCTTTCTGTCTCTCACACTTCTTTTTTTTTCTAAACATGAAAAAAAAATTTGCTCCTTGTGGAAGTTTCTGTAGTAGCTTTATGCAATGCTTGATTCATTGGGGATGCTCTGCTAGCATTTTGACAATTATGGAATCAATGTGATAGGTTTTATGTTGTGCCTTAATTGACATTTTATACTTAATGCCTCAGTTTAAAAGATAATGTTGCTTTTAGAGGAAAAGTTTATTTGCAATCCTTTATCTGTTAAATAATAATAATAATAAAAAAAGAGCAGTAGTAAAACAGCTACTATTTTTTATTATTTTTGTAGCGTCAGCAGTTTACATTTCCATCCATCTTTATCTATGGACATACATCTAGTGGAAAGACGTATGTGATGCAAACTCTTCTAAACACATTACAGGTAAGAATGTTCACATTGGGTAGTGAATTTAACATTTATTTGCACTCCTAAACTGGCTTTTCCTTTTATAAAATAACTTGTTTGCTTCCCCTTCATTTCTGCCATTTTGATTTAAAATCTGTTCCATTTGCCGTCTGATGGACACATCAAACTTTATTCTCAGTAGTACACTTAGGATGGTTTGAGATAGTACACAAGAAAATTCAAAGAAAGTTAAATAAAATAATAAAAAAAGCTGAAAAGCTGCCAGTTTTGATTCTGGCCCCTGAAAAGGAGTGAACCTGAAAGAGCCTTCAGGGACAAGTGAGATATAAAAAATACCCATATAAGTTTTGCACATGTAATTCTTTTGATATCTAGAAGTGCCACTATTGTTCAGGGAACTCATTTTGCAATGTTCTCTGGAGAATAAGAGACATGCAACCTACTAAACCATTCTTAGCCTAATGAATGGTAGTAGCCAAGTGCAGGAGAAGCTATGAAAGAAGATGAGAGTAACAGTGAGATGACTTTGCAGTAGTGGAATTTTGTTTATATTTGTTCTGTGCTAACAAGCTGAATTATATTACATTAAATGATTTATTTAAATGCCAATGTAAAAGCATGCATTCTAGTATAAACATTAAAAGTAAACAAACATAAAATTTGACATGTTTGCTCAAATTTAAAGAAAATTGAGTTTATGCAGTGGTGAAAATCACTGGCTGAATACCAGGCAACTATTGTTCTTACTGATACTGCTAGTGTCTTTATTTCTCTGTATTTGGCTAGTTCTGGTCAGCTCCCTTGTAAAAGCAGATGGGAATCTCTCTTGCTTTGAAGAAATAAAAAAAATCAGAAAATCTTGAAATAATGTTTGTAGAAACAGCTGATGTAATTCCAAAGCAATATATGGTATTTATTTTACTTAATAAATCATTTCTCAATGGCAAAATACTGATAAATCTTTTGTGTGCTATATTTTCAGAATCTTTTTGGCAATAAGAATTCTATATGTTTTAAGTCTATATCCTCAAAAACAAGTTGTTAAAAACAAGTTTGAAAATGTGGAGACAGAATGTCATAGACTGTTTTTTAATGAAATAAAAATAGTTAGATTATTTTTTCATGTTTTTGAGCTATTGAATGCCTTGAATAAAAATTTTTAGATAGTGTTATAGTTACATGGTACCAAAAAGTGAGTATATGAAGTAATGGGAATCAGCATTTTTTTTTCTTTAAGGTAAGTAGAATACAAATGTAAAGCTAAATGTTAATCAATTTATGTAATGCAGGCAATCACAGCAAGTAAGTATATATGCATATCTTTCAGACTAAGACCTTTTAAAAGATCTAATTAAATGTTTAATTAAATGTATCAACCTTGAACTTTATTTTTAAAACAATATATGGGAGGAGTATAGAGTATATTGCAAGTTTCTTACTAGATTACTAATAATTTTGCAATCTAATTGGAGTAAATTAAAACTGGTCAAACGTGGAGTTAAAATGATCTGTGATGGGCTGAGCAGGAGGTCTGCAGTGCACACGAGCACCGACCAGAGCCCTGCAGCTTTGGTGCAAGTAGGGCCTGGCGTTAGATTCTGACTGTGTTTAACAGTCAGGCAGCTGTTCAACTTTGCTGTGAACTTGGACCCATGGGCAACTGACCCCGTCAGCAAGGATGCCCCTGCTGTCAGCAGAGTGATGAGGAGACAAGGGGGGGAAATTGGACCAGAAAGGTGGCCCAGAAGGGATGAGAGCGGATGCTGTACTGTGCACCTCCTGTTAGAGAATTCAGGGAAAGCAGTCCTGGAGGGTGGCCCACAAAGGGCACCGTGGTTGAACTGTAAAGCTCTGATAGAGGTATCTGTTTTCAGTTCTCTTGTATTTCTGACTTTGCTATACTATTAGCTTTGTTATAACCTCTTATCTCTAATAGATTCTCACACTTTGCAAATGCTGTTCACTCAAGTTCAGCGCAACCAGCTGAACCAGAATCCAAAGGAACCCCTATGCTCCTCTAGTGGCACATCACAAACCTTCTTAAAAATAATTATCTTTGAGGAATTATATAGGGAGGTCCAGCGTTAAGTTCACTTCAGGCTGGAAGTGAAAGTTCAAACTTAGGCTTTTGAGTCCTAAATTCTTGCCTCTTTTGTGGCCCGTGGTTTTTTTTGTTTTTTTTTTTTCCCTCTCTCCTGTTATTAAGTGCATATGTTGTTACTAGTTTTACCCTTTGTTTTAATCTTTCATGAAGCAGGGTTTAAATTCCTCCAAAGCTGAAGAGTGCCATAAAACTTCCTTCCCAACCCATCAATGCCTAATCTTTTGACATAAAAGACATAAAAGTGCTTGGGGACCTAAATCCAGCCTGCCTCATGCCTAAACCATATCTAAACTCACAGATTTCCACTGCTGTGTTCTGATAACCCAGATGCTTTAGGCTTTTTGAGGGATTTATTGCGTGTTTGTAGGACAGGATTTTATGGAAAACATGGTGATCTTGTCCCTTCCATTAAAAAGCCTACAGAAGGAGAAAGGTGGGAGGATGGTCATGTTGCTTTTCATGCACCAGTCCATGTTTGTAACATTGTGCCCCCCAAACGAATAGGATTTAAGCAACATTTTTTTTCTTCAGAGCTTGTTATTGCCAGCCAAGTACACGTGTCTGCTGCTTAACGGGCTGAGGAATCCACTTTGAAGCATGTGCCATATATTGTACTTTAAGTAGAAAAACTAGAATGAAATACATATTTAGACTTTTTTTTGTATCTGAAGTTTAATTTTGCAAGTAATGTAGGTGTATTGTAGTGACTAAAGCTTTCCAGAGGTTTTAATGTTAAGTATCAAAAAGAACATACGTCTTACCAAAGAGTGTGGACTCCTTTTTCCAAAAGTTTTTTGGAAGATCTGTTCTTTTGAGCTTTATGTTATGTAATATTTTGACTAGATGCATAAGT
>VZSV01000101.1:2826659-2843165 GCA_013398735.1 Nothocercus julius
TATATATATATATACTGAAAGAGCCAAATTAAGTTGTAGCTTGTTTTTATCCTCTTCAGCTTCCTCATGTGTTTGTGAACTGTGTGGAACACTTTACTTCAAGACTTCTTTTAGAAGAAATTCTCATCCAGTTGCAGAACTGCTCTTCTGAGACAGCACCAGCTTCTCGTCTGCGTTGTGATACTTTCAATGACTTTGTGCGTCTCTTTAAACAAGCTGTTAGTAGTCAAGATCTCCAGGATCAAACATTATACATTGTAAGTAATTTAATTTTTGTGTTCCAGTTTCATTCTGCTTGAGAGAGTGTATTATCAATAATTTATATGTGAAATTATGCATAATCTATCAGTTTTCATAAAATATATCCTTGGGCTTTATTCAGAACCAGTTGATGTTAATTAGATCCTTTCAGTTGGTTTACTTGGTTTAGATGTAGTTCTGTATTCTTCTGTTTATATAACTTATATGCAAATACTAAATAACTACCATGACTAATAACTGCCATAAATGATACTGAATACATATCAGTGATAATATTACAAAATTTTTAAACCTAGAGAAGCTTCTATTTGTCTGATACTTAGGTAGCAAATCATGCTGTTCTGCTTCTTTGCAAAGAAAATTCAAGTAAAAGAAAATAAGGAGGGGAAGAAGGGAGAAAATGAAGTGTGTAGCAGACAGGTGACAAGAATAGGTTGAGTGGAATAGAAACCAGTTGGAAGTTGTACTGAGGAAGCAAAACACATGATTTCCAGTCCTGCTCAAGTCTTATGTCTTCAACTAAGCTTGTAGCTTCAGCAGCAAGAACTGAGGTTTTTGAGCTGAGAGAGGAAGAAAGGAGAGCAATGACAAAAATTGATTTCTTGACATACCGAATTGAAAGAAACAGACTGTCCACAGAAAAAAATACCCAAATTCAGAACAAAAAGGTGATTGAATCAGTGTAGCACTAAAATAATAATATATTTGCTTCTGTTATAATACATCAGGGAGTCAAAATTTGCAAGTAGTAGTAACAGCTTTTGTTGCGCCAACAGATAGAAACAAATTTCAGACACATAAGATATTTGAAAAAAAATGACTCTTCAAAGCTTCCTTTTTTTTTTCTAGCTCTATCACTTGATTGAATAAGATCTGCTATTTTTTCTCTAAAACTTGACCTCTGTAGTAACAGTGGTATGCAATGATATATGTAGCAGTGATATATCTGAAAGTGAACCCACAAAATATGCAGACTGAATAATCCATTCAGAATTAAGGATTTGTTAAAAGAGGCCAGATTCCCCCCACCCCCACCCCCCCTTTCGCTAAAATTGAAAGTGATTCAAGAAGGAAAGCTTAATGATGCTGAGTATTCACTTACTATGTTTATCACAGGAATTGAGCATATTGCTTTGCTTTTTTGTAGTCAAACAAGAAGTTTAGAATTATTTTGGAAATGCTTCGTTCTGTTTTACTGGTTATAGTTACATATTTTTTATATTCATTTAAAATACTAAGTAACTTCATATTGTGTTTAATGGAAACAGTGGTAATCTCAATTTTTTATAGTTTGTAAAGTTAATACATCTGATTTACTCTTTAGAAGTTAAATGAGGAAAAAACGATACAGTATATAAGAAATTATTCATAGATGATTCATTTTAATTTATGATCATGAAAATGATACTGGTATCCTTCAACAATGCCACAAGACTGATGTTTATTGTTATAATAGCTGTAGGGAATTTCACAAAATCCTTCATTAAGTGAAGCTTTACATTCCAATTAATATCTGAATTAAAAATAAATGCTGTAAATCAGAAAAGAATGCTTCATGTTACACTAAAAATACCGTCATTCAGAAAACCAGAAAACTCTTGAACAATAACTACAGAAAGCAAGGCATGAAATACCTTGAAAGGTTCAATTGTATTAGGTAAATAGTTGCTAAATCAGAAGAACAAAGTATTTAATTAATATTTCACTTTTTTCTGGATGGGAACAGACATGAACGGGGGAAATCGATTTATGTGTATTAACCTGTGTCATCTGGATTTATAACAGAGTGATTTAAATTGAGACTGATAGACAAACTGCACGCTGGCAACATAAACTGGCAAAGTTAATCTGTTTTATTTTGGTATCAAATAATGTAATATTTCAGCCCAATTAATTCAGAGTAAATCAAGATAAATGCTCTCAAGCAAAGGATTCTAAATGTTTCTCTTAAACCAAGCTTGGGTCCTGAAAGCTTCTGATTACCTGTGAATTTTTTTTTTTTTTTTCATTCTAACTATGTGAAAAACTGGAGCAGGTGCAGCTTGGATTCATTCTTACGTTTGGACTTCTGAGCACATTACTCAAGTGTAAACATGCTGTTTTTAATGAAAGTTAGCAGTTCAGTTGTAGAATGTGAACATTTTAATAACAGCTAAAGCATAGCAAATCTTTAGTAAAACTGAAAAATGAGACAGGGGTGCGTTTTTAGGCCATTGAGTAGACTGTTTCTGCCAAGTGCTTGCAATTTTTAACAAAAGAGCATACGCTCGTGTTTTCCACTTAACTGAGAAAAAATATCTTCTTAAATCAAGAACGTGGCCCTGTGTGTGCAGGGGGGTTGGACTAGATGATCTCTAGAGGTCCCTTCCAACCTTAAGCATTCTATGATTCTATGACTATGTTCAGTAATTGAATGTTACTCAGACTAATAACCAGTATTTTTTTTAACAAAATATGTAAACCCTATTTGCAATCAATTTTGGTTTTAGGAGGTCAGTAACTTAAAGTTGTCTTCATCTATGAAGTCAGCTATCGTATGAATCAAACACAAATGTTTATATAAAATCATATCTGTTTTTCTTTGGTACTAAAGGAAATCCCAAGATGTGTGAGCTCTGATTACAGACATGCTGTTGCATTACATTTCTTTCTGTACAATTTTGAAGTACCCTTTTTATAAAATATTTGTTAGTTGTCCACATAGTGTTCTTTTTCTGAGCAGAGGCAGCAGAAATGATAGATGTCTTAATACTGCAGTGTGGGGAGGAGTTCTAAAATATAATTTCCTAGGGATCTGTAGCATCTCTTTCGACAGCAATAATCCAAAAGAAGTAATGAGTTTCAAAACTCAGTTTTATATTGGAGTAAATAAAACATAAAAATAATATGTTTTTTATTATGTTTTTTTCAAAGATCTTAAGTCTTCTGAGAATAAACTTATTTTTACTGGAAGAATAACCATTAGTGTTTTTTGTTTTTTTTTTAAATGTAGGCTCTGAAGTTCTGCACACTATAGCAAGAAAGTTTTCTCCTAAAACAAAATTCAACTTTACGAATTCCAGATAACAGCTGGAAAAAAGGAAAATACTAAATGGCAGCTCTTATTTGTTTCTGAAAAATAATTGCAGGATGCAGATTAACATTGTGTATATAATGAGTTTTTTTTTATTTTTCTATTTTTTGCCAAAAGGTACTGGACAGAGCAGAGCAACTAAGGGAAATGGAGGCAAACATTCTGCCAGCATTTCTTAGGCTTCAAGAATTGGTAAGTATTTGAAAATGTGTGTTTCCTACACATTGAAAGTAAATTAACATAGTGCATCTGTCCGGCTAGGCATACTGATAATGAAAAGTAATTCTTTAAAGGAAAAAAAGTTGTAGAGTGTCTTTTTTTTTTGGTTCTAATGGTGGTCTGGATTATTCTAATACTGTCTCAAATTTTAAACACTCCGTTTAGTGATAACCTTGTTTTGCAATGTCCGCTCTTCCCTATATTTTGTGGATGTTTCAGATACATAGCTGTATTTTATAGAATATTTTTGATTTTAAGAGGGATATGAAATTCTTCTGCTCTTCATTAAAATTTTATAATCATTGCCTAAACTCCTCAAAGATAAGTCTCAGGAGGACTATAATCTATAATGAGAAGCTTCAACAGAGCTCCGCTTGGCTTGGCATCAAAAAAAAAAGAGAGAGAAGCCTTTTCAGAGTCTGTCAGATGTTTGTGTGGGAGTCTATAGTCCATTTCTGAGTCAGCTGCTGATTCAGGGAGCTCAATCCAAATTCAGTGAGTTCAGCAGTGGTAGCTTGAATTTGCAATTCAGGAGACATCTGTTTTCTTCCAGTTTCTGCCATGTGAAACTTCAGATATCCGTGTGTCACCAGCTCTTTGGATGCTGCTGGACCTGCAACTCAAAAGCTGAGAATGTGCTTTATGATGGCAGACAGTTTTTGCACTTATATTGTGATGGCAATATAGTACATTTCTGGTTGGAGTAAAGCACTATGTTCTTTCCTTATTTTGAGTGTCGTCTATGCTTTCCTCTCTGTGCTCGGGGAAAAAAATGGTGCATTCTTTGAAAGTAGATTGAAAGCAAAGCCAGAAGATGGTGATACTTTGAAATATCTGAGCATCTAAATTGCAGATATTATGTTTGTTATCTCATATTATCTCAAGATTTCTGAGAAGTATTCTCATAGATTTCTGGTGATGTTGGTTTCTCCATTGGTTTCTCTGATTGCACCATTTACTGAATGAAGGCTGATTCACAGCTGTGTTTTTAATCCTGTCAAATGATGCAATTTCTGGTCCTTTTTAGCTGTTCTGCCTGTGTTCTCTAGGTTGGTACACCCAAACCAGCATCAACCTGTCTGACAGAGACCAAAGGCAGAAAGTTTGGGATTAGGATTGCTGTTCAGGGACTAAAAAAGCATAGCCTAAGAATTATACAACCTAAAGCACCCTCAAGTTCAAAATTCCCTTCTAAATAAGTTAGTCCACTTTCTACACTGCTGAGAGTCCAGGTGCATAAAATGTGGATTCTGGACTGAAGTATTTTAAAACTGTCATGCGGGTAAAGTTGCTTAGAAATGCACAGTGTACAAGCGTCACTACTGCATCACTTTTCACATGCTCAGAAGAGAAGTTTTCATTACTGATAGAAGATTTCGTGCAAGTTGGGGGTTTATATATGAAAATGGGTCGTAAGACACTTGGACTCTGTGAGGACTGTGGTAGGAGGTAGTTGGTTTGTTCACACTGGAAGATATATCAGGAGTTGAACTGAATGCACCTTAGGCATTCTCTCAGCTAAAATTTTAGGAAACTTCTGATCACAATCAGAAAAAGTCTCCAGAAAAAAATTTCTTCTGATAAAAGGAAATTGCATAAAAACAGAGTAAATTAAGCATTCAAGAATATGGGTGGTGTTATTTTGAGAAGTGACTAAACTAGATACGAGATTTTTTTCCCCAAATTTCACAAAAAGCGATTTTTTTTTTTTTTTTCTGTTGAGGTGGTTCGCACCTCATGTTAGAAGTATTATTATACATAAATCAGTAAATGCATTAAAGGCACCATTTCTGGCATGTTCTGTCTAGGAATTTAAACTGCAGACTTCAGTATTCTCAGAGCTCGCAGAAACCTGCATTGGAGCTGTGTGATATGGAGCAAGGGAAGAAGGGCAGTTTTCTAAAATCAGCTGTTCCCACTCACTGAGAAGAAAATTTATCTACTTTCTAAGTGGCATATTTACCTTGTGTAAATTCATAGCTGTTTTTGCAGATATGTTGCAGTTAAAAAGAGAAGTAACGCCCCCTTTTTTTTTTTTTCTCTCCAAGTCATTTTTTGAGTTCGTGTTACACTTTTTATTTTTGTATTGAATTTTAAAATTTTTTATTACTTTGGTATTTTGAAAACTAGTTCCATTGGATTATTACTTTTTTTTTTCTTGTAAGTTGTTCAAACAGTTCTGAAATTTTTTTCTTGAAGAACATTTGAACACATCTTTTTGTTTTAATGCTCATCTATTGAACGAATTTTTTTCCATATGGAGCATATGGAACAACATACTCTGGGCCAGTATGTTCTTGTTAATAACTTCTTAAAAATGAATATGCTAGTATGCATGAGCAAATAGCAAAACGGTTGGTAAAACTACACAATATTGTGTCTGGGTTTTTTTGTTTGTTTTGTTTTTATTTTTAAACCCAACTGGCCTCTAAAATAAAGTAGAAGTTAGTGGTGTTTCAGAACACGCTGACTTTTCTTTGCCTTTTTAACTCCTGCTGAGAGCCCTATTGCAAACCTGGGTTTACAAAGCAAAAAACGTGGGTTACCAAAGTGAAATGATGTCTTAATTTTGGGTGCAAGGTTGGAAGCCACTTGATGTTGTCTAGTAGCAGAGCTTTATCACCCCAAGTAGCTAAAATGACAACAAAATGGCAAGAGATGCAGGGAAATTTCAGATAATTATAAAAATTGTAAGTGTATGAGATTAGGCCATCTGAAGCCTTATTACTGCGCTAATATTGTATTAAACTCTTTTTTTTTTTTTTTTTTTTTTTTTTGAAAAAACAAAATTCTCATCATGATATTACGATTGTAAGGTCACCTTTCCTCTCTTCCCCTTCACTCTTTTTTTCCCTCCTTGTAGACTGACAGAAATGTGACGGTTGTGTTACTCAGTGAAATAGTATGGGAGCTATTCCGCCCAAGTACTGGATGCTTTGAGCCATTGACCTTGTATTTCCCAGATTACAGCATAGGTAAAATTAACTTTTTAAATCTTTTAGGGGGTTAAATAATGTTCAGACTCTGTTAAACAGAATTCAAATGCTTTCTCATATTAATCACTGTGCCTTCTAAAGACTTGGATATGTATAATAGCTGCTGGAACATAACTCTTTGTTCTCACAAACTTTCTGATTGCCATAACATCCTGAAGTAATGTTTTGTTCTATTTGTTGATTCTTTTTAAAGGATCTTGGGAGTTTGTTTTCAATGAGGATTATACGTTTTGGGTTTATTTATTTATTTTATTTAACTTGTGGAATTTGGTCACTTTATGAGGTTAGCTATAAATAAGCAAAAATTAATTGTATCTAAACAGGGCACCTGCAGAAGATCCTGTCTAACAATCATCCTCCAGAATATTCTGCAGATTTTTATGCTGCATACATAAATATTCTGCTCGGTGTCTTCTACATGGTCTGCAGGGACTTGAAAGAACTTCAGCATCTGGTGAGAGGAGTTCCTTTAGGCTTTTTGATTTTTTTTTTTCTTTTTCTGAATACAAAACTCTGAAGAACATAGATTTGTTGTTGAATAAAACAAAAAAAAAAAAAAGCAGATGTGTGTTGGATCAAAGTACGGTGTCCCTACAAATCCACGGTCCCATAGTAAAGTGTGCAGTTCTCCTGGGGATTTTCTGATTTTCTCCACTGTCTTGAACTGAGCATCAGGCTTCGTATTTTAGCTTAATATTTAGCTTAATACCTACTGGTATTCTACTGATAAATACAGTAGAGGTTTTGCTGCAGCTCTTTTTGAGTAACAACTCCTTTACAAACTTGATTAATGATATTTTGTTTGCAATTGAGTTATAGGAAGTACAAGTTACCTTTTTAAACACTGTTCTTCCCTTCTTCAAATTCTTTTTTCAGATGTGATTAAGTATTATGTGAATTCGCTCTTGGTGCTACTGTCTTGCTAGCCTGGCCTTCTGTACTCCCTAAATAAACTTCTGTTGTAATCCTATCCTGGGCTGTTCAGCGTAATCCTGCAACAGTCGCTTTCACCACGCGAAGGAACAACTTCCTTTAAGTGGTCTCTGATAACCATTACATGTCCAAAGTTTCTACTGTTCCCTGTGTTTCCTTGTTGCTTTGCTCAACGTTCTTTAAATTTAATTTAAGATTTGGAACATTTTTCTATATTATTTAATAGTGTATTTTCTCCCTTGATTTGCGACCTATAAAGGGCTTAAAGTACTCAAGCTGCTACAAAGAGATTTGTCAAACAGCTTCAAAGAAACATAGTATATTAATTTGATTCAAGGATCTAGAGAAGTGAGGACTCACAGAAACACTTCATGGTGTTTCTGTTGGAATTAAGAATAAGTTGGGTACGACAAATGCGTCTGAAATACGGTCGTGCCTGAGGAAACAAAATTACATAGAATATTTTTTGAAAAAAAAATGACCATCTTTCAATTGGTAAATATAATACCAAAGAAACTAATGGAAAAAAATCTAATTATTTTTACCTGTTGTGACCTTTGCACATGAAAAGTTGAATAACCAGTTATTAGCTCATCAGATTAGTATTTAAATAAATGTACTTACTTGGTACCAGGAACTTTGTCTTGGTGAGAGAACTTGCAGTAATTGTAAAAGTTTGAAGTAATCAGTGGCTTATGGCTAGTCCACTAAGCTAAAGGAATGATAAATTAATATTTAAATATAAAAAGTTTTATTTTTGTTAATATATTTTCTTCACTGAATCCAAGGTAAGTGTGGAAGGAAGGAGGACGGATGACTGTTTTGTTAGATGAGGTTTTTCTGTTAAATGAGTATTTATTTCAGTTATGCGTGTCAACTTCACTGGTTTAAGCATTATCTATATGCACTTCTGTTTTGTTTGCAGCACCTTTATCTCTTTCCCTTTCTATGAATGTTGTAATCAGACCCCTGTAGGTCTAATTAGCTTTTGAATCTATAAAAATGATGGGACTGCCTCTTGCTCTCTTGATAGCTACAGCACAAAATTGCAGAATATTATTGCATTTCACATTTTTGTTTTTCTTGGGAATATTTGTATTGAGTTATGATTAAATGGGAGAATTGATAGCATTTGGGAATAACGCGTTTTGAAATTAAGTTTAACTTCTGGTTCTTATCAGTAACAACATAAACCATGCAAGCTAATTCACAGTGGGTGTTAGAACTTACATATAAAAGACTGAATCAAAAAGTAGGGTCTTTATATAATATTCAGGTCGCTTTTAAGTTCTGTGCATTGGAAGATGCCCAAGACTTACTTTTGGGTTGTCTGTTACACAATAGCATCATCCTGTTTATATTGGCAGTACTTCTGCTTTCCATTTACCCAAGGACATTTTACTTATTTCTGTTAATTTCTGAATCTTCATGCTTTACATCAGATCTTTGGTGTTGAAGGTTTCTGTAGGGATGCTGCTGGTGCTGTCTGCTGCGCGGCGGCTGATAGATCGAGGGAAGGGAAGAAAGTTCTTTCCCCAGCATTCGAACAAATTAGTGCCAGTGAGACAGCCTGAATGTTCTGACTGCATTTCCAGCAGGAAAAAAAAAAAAAACAAGCGCTCATACCTAAACTTCAGCTTAACTTACCTGCTAGCTGCACAAGCTTTATATTTAATAGGGATTGCTCAAATCTGATGAGAGAGAAATACTAAGTAGGGACACAGTCCTTGCAGACGTGTACTTGACTCTGTTTATCAAAATACTTTCGTCAGCTTTAGGCACACCGAATGTGTGTTTGGGAAATACTAAAATATGAAAAGATTTAAAAAAAAATGGATCTAAATTCTTTTTGTCCATGAGAAACCTGTTTTGTATAAGGTAGTGATAGACAAATACAAGTATCTGTAAACTCTGAACAGCTCTGTAATGCCTTCTATAGACTCCAAATATTTGTTATTGTGCAAGGATAATATAATTTCAAAAAAATTATAATAAAAATTGTATCTGGAAACTACTACCTTAAGTGCTGTGTACCAGCATGGAGGATTATAAAGTGTAGTATGCTGGACAAAAGGAGAGCAAACTGTAAAGATTTTTATTTTACACTTCTATGTATTAATGGCTCTGTTGGTTTATTCATTTTTGGAGAGAAAAAAAAAAGTCTGAATTAGATTTGTAACCTCACCAAAAATCCCAGCTTTATCTGGGACAACAGGAGATCGTTTGAATGTGGAATTTGTTAGTAGTTTTCGTTTAATTATTATTATTTCTGTTTGTGTTTGTAATTATCTTTGAACACACTGAACTGCTTCTGGATTGGAAAGTTTGGTTTGAAAATGGATGAAGGGAGGAAAAATTCTGAAAATATTTATTTTGTTTATGGTGTTTAATTATTATGCTAATTAAAAAAAAAGACAACCTTTGAGTACAGCATACAAATTTTCCTGAGACCAAAGCCAAGTAATCTAATGATAGATTACTGCTGTTTGATTTGCATCCACAGAAATGATGTGGTGTTTCACAGTGTAATGTTTGGAAGCAAAGTAATATAATTACTTACTGAAAAATAATTCATTGGTTTTACAAAAGGAAGACTTGTGCTATATGGTATTTTCTGTAGCTAGATCAAAGGTATAAAACCTTCTGAATACCTTGTTCTTTTTACTTTCTGTAGGCAGCACTGAATTTTTCTAAGTACTGCGAGCCTGTGGTCAGAGGAGAAGGTAAGTAATTGTCCTGAATTTGAGTGGTAAGTAATTGTCCTTAACTTGCATGTAAGAGTGCTGCTGGACAGCAGCCCAGGGCTTTGTGTTGACCTCATTCCTGTGCTCACAACAGGAGAGCTTTGCCAGCTGCACCCAGCAGGCAGCATTTGCCCCAGTGCCGATCCATACCTTTGTTGATGTTATTTTATAGCAATAAGAAGGAAATACTGTGAAATTTGCTTCTCTCTTGTAAAACTTTCTCCTCATTCCATGACGGGTGCCTCTGGGAATTAGCAAACCAAGGTATTTTTCTGTTTAGGCTAAGAGGAGAAAACAAGGGCAGACGTTTTGCTAAAATATCTCCAAATCAAGTCAGGGAAAGATCCTTGCCTGGTGGTGTTGCCTGAAAATGGGTAGTGGTGGTGGTGGCACGTCACTGGAATACGACAATTCAGAGTCAGGGTGTTGAGCTGATTATTTCTTGCCTGTGCATGCTGAGGTGTTGAGGATAGAGACTTGGTGTTCCATAAGTTAAGCATTTAACAGAACTGATTCTGACTTGGTGCAGCAAACGAACGTGACACCCGCAAACTCTGGAAAAATATAGAACCTCATTTGAAGAAGGCAATGCAGACTGTTTATCTCCGGGAAATATCCAGGTAATCCCTTTTATTTATTTATTTTTTTTAACATTAGCAGGATTCCTCCTTAAACATTTACTTAAAATCTCAAATAAGTTTCATGGGAGGTGTTTCTTTTTAGCAAGGCAGAATATTTTTTGCTCTTTAAACACACATTGCTTTCTAAAAGTTATTTAATAAGTAAATCAGCAGAAGATTGACTGATACTACAAAAGTTCAGCAAAGAAGATTGTATTCAGTAAAGATCATGCAGACAGATCAGCCTTGTCGTGTGTGGGATTAAGTGTGGGAATGCAGCATCAAAATACATGGTGAAAACACAAAGCTGTTTGCTTGTGAATTGCTATCGGGATGAGTTTTTTATTAGTATAGTTTTAGATTCTTTGTTTAATTTTATCTTGCCAGGGTGTTAGAAAAAAGATATTTTTTTTTTTTTTTTTTTTTTTTATATGGTAATAAAGGACTCAGGCTTAATTTCTTCTCCATTTTTAAGATTTGTGATTCTGATGTAACACCATGCAAGCAGAGACAGTCCATTAGTACTCAGTTTCTCTATCTGAATTCAAACATGATGCTTTCTTCCCTTTGAATGTCATTTAGGCTGTAGAAAATTCTGGTAACTGAAGCTGGAAGTGTAGTAAAAGCCTTTACTAAAATCCTCGGAAAAGGGATTGCCCTTTCAAAAGACAATTGATTTCCCTCTCTGAGTTAGCCTTCACTCTATAATGAGGTGTCTTTCTGTTTACTTTAAACACATATTTACAGTAAGTATTGATCATCATTACACAGTTTACTCAGGATCTTTCTAACTTTTTATATTCTATAATTAACTTCTCTAATTAGGATGTTGTATACAGCACATTATAAAAACAACTTAGGAGTTGTTTCAAAATAACTAGTTTTCCCTCTTTGATGTTTTCTTAGATTATAATTCGAGCTTTCTGCATAAAAATCTAGGATTTGATCTACATTTTAAGTGCTTGAGGAATTAAAACAACTATGTCAACTTTTCTGGCCACAAAGCTATGGGGTTTTCTTCAGTTATAAGATGTGGCAAGAGAACTTTGTTATCAGCTCCTCTGCTGCTGAAACTGAGATGAAAATGAAACTTTTTCCCTACTTGTAAGAAAGATATTGGATAAAAACTTTGTTCATTGATAATTTGGTTGCTCAAACATTAGGGCTATGTCAGTTCTCATTAATCTTATGGGTCAGGGCTGATAAAAATATATTACATGAGAAGTAAGTCAGAGAGATTTAGCTGAGACACTGTGAATGAAAGTCTTCATAAATCAGGGGTGCTTTAACAAAAAAATTCCCTTCTTACCCAGCCCTGAGTGATGTCTGAATATGTGAAATAAAATCATGAAATTTTTAACCATGTTCTTAGAAGCTTTTTCCAGCTGTCTAGGGAAGCACCAAACTATTTGCAGTTATTTGTTTCTGCTGACAAAATGCTTATTTTCATGTCTCCAGAGGTGTACAGCAAAGAGTAAGCATATTGTTTTTTACTTAGACTTCAAAATTTTGTTATGACATAATTATAACATTGTAGGATAAGTCCAGTTACTAGGCCAACAAAAAAATCAAAGCTATCAGTGTGTTTTTAATCTAATTCTGCATTGTTCTTGCAACTTGAAAGACTTAATACTTGCTTACTGGTGAGGGTTGGATGGAAAAGAATGCTTTTTAATAATTTATTTGAGTATTCAATATTATACTCAATATTATCTTAAGATATACAAATAAAAGTATTTTCCCCAGATATGCTTAAATGTCAAGAAAGTGTAGACTTTATGCACAATATAGTAAGACTTAATATTTTTATTATTTTATTAGCTGCATTATACACTGTGCCGTGAAGTTAAAATACATGGATACTAACTGGATAGTTCTCACTAAAAGAGAGTTTTATCTAGGAATAGCATAGACATCACATAAATACTTGTTATCTGTCTTTCAGCTCGCAGTGGGAACGCTTGCAGCATGATGATGGAGATCCTGGCCAGTTGAAAGGTATCAGCTGGAGCAAACTCTGCATGGACTTGTAATGTAAAATATGTACTTTTCAGATTGATTTGCTTGCTGTAATCTGATAATATGTGAATGAAATCTGTACAAACTAGACTGCCTATTAGCATTGAATTTCTGTCTAGGGAAATTAGATTTTTTTTGAGATGACTTTCTCCAAAGGATGCTACCATCTTTTCCCTTAGCATGTTTCCTGGGAGTCGTCTCTTACAGCCCTATGAGGGCAAAATCAGCTTTCTGTAAAATCAGTGTTCTCATGTGAGAATACTCAAGTGTATATATAACATTCTCAAGGGTAAGGAATGTTTTAGAGCTGCCTGAATGTGGAGAAGGCAGTAATGAACCTGATCATAGAATCATTATGGTTGGAAAAGACTTTCAAGATGATGAAGTCCAACTGTAAGCACATCACCCCTATGCCTGCTAAACCATGTCCCTGAGCGCCTCATCTGCATGGATCTCGAACACTGCCAGGCACGGTGACTCCACCACTTCCCTGGGCAGCCTGTTCCAGTGCTTCACCACTCCTCCCATGTAGAAATTCTTCCTTATGTCTAACCTGAACCTCCCCTGACGCAACTTGAGACCATTTCCTTTTGTCCTATCCATAGTTATTCTGAAGAAGAGACTGACCCCCACCTCACTACAGCCTCCTTTCTGGTAGTTGTAGACAGCGATAAGGTCTCCTCTTCTCCAGACTCCGTCTCCCTTGGATGTTCCTTGTAAGGTCTCTGCTCCAGCCCCTTCCCCAGCTTCGCTGCCCTTCTCTGGACCCGCTCCAGCACCTCCACGTCCTTGTAGTGAGGGGTCCAAAACTGAGCACAGTGTTCAAGGGGCGGCCTCACCAGCACGAAGTGCAGGGGGACCATCATTTCCCTGGTCCTGCTGGCCACACTGTTCCTGGCACAAGCCAGGAGGCCCGTGCCCTGCTCGGCCACCCGGGCACCCTGCTGGCTCGTGCTCAGCCAACTGTTGACCAGCACCCCCAGATACTTTTCTGCTGCACAGCTCTGCAGCCGCCCTGCCCCAAGGATGCAGCTTGGTGGCTTAGCACATTCCAAAACATGGGACCTGCGTCCTTGCTCCTTGGTGAAGGAGTTGGCTGAATTGCAAGAATTCCCTTTCTGTGCCTTCCTTAAAGCAGAATAGCTTTGGGGATTTTACACTCTGCAGAGGCTTGTGTCTGTTAGCATTCAATTACACCAGGAAGGATTACTGAATCATAGCTCAGGTGTTAATCAGGTTTTAATTTGGGGGACACTTTTCCCATATTATCTACCATGATAAATAACTTCTTCCTTAGATAAAATAAATAGCCACCTTTTTAAAAACTGTCTGTTAAGATAATTGCAGTCATTGGAGTGTGCATCCTATATTTGCTTTATAATTGGTATTTCTTCTTCATTGTTGACCAAAGGAGTTTGATTCAAAGTGTTCTTATTAAATTCTGTCCCTCCCTACCCAGATGACCATGAAATACTTTTACAGCTAACAGCTACCAAAAGAGATATTTTATTTGAAGTAAGTTTTCTTGGGTTTTTAGGTATATGCAGCAAGAAAAAAATGTTGGTACCATTTCATAATAATGTTGTTCTTAAAAAGCCATTGTAATAAATTGTACCAATTGTAATTAAGCCGGTTGTTCAGTGCATAATGTTAATATTGCCAGATCAAAAAAAAAAAAAAAAAAGGAAGAGCCACAGGCACTTCTGTATTAAGATAAATTGTCCATAGGTAAGTCTCTCTAATTTGGTATTGCATTTTGTAATTAACATGCAGTACCAAACATCATCTTGATTGTAAATGAAAGCCCCAACTGCAGGTTCTTTTGTGACTATCTGAAAGGAAATTACAAGTAACTGTCATCTAGGATGCTTCTTGTCACACTAAGGGCTCTGAGTCTAGTTTTAACTTTAAAATGTTTAACACCTTGATCTTTGTTTGCTGATGTTTGTGAATTAAAGCATAAGAGTGCTGCTACTTCACAGAACAAAAAATAATTCAAGTGAAAACTTGTCCCAAAAGAGACCTTCTGGGGTTCTCTCTAGTTACACAACTGATGAAATAAGGTGGCTTGATCATCCTAATCTTGTGCATAAGTTGTGCAACAGAAGCAACTGCAGTGATCAGAGTGAGTCAAACGTAAAAGGAAAAACCACAAAAGTGAAAAGAGAAGGAAGATACTCTGTAGACTGTATTTCTTATATGCTTGTAAAATGTGACAATTTAATAATTATGGACTATACATAGAGCAGATTAAATTGCCTGAATGGAGATTAACATTTTGAAAACACTTCTGTAGAAAATAAGAGTCTTTAAAAATGATGAGATGCTGAATTGCTGCTCAGAAATCCTGCAGCAGTGGTGGTTCCTCCTCCTCTGTAGTTCATATGCTGAACTGTGTCTGGCACAGGTTAGAGGAGCCTACAGGTCAGGTCGTGGAGAAGAGCTTTGCAATGGTATTTAAATGTCTCTCTTCACCTACTTTCTTTGCCGTCCAAATTACTTTAAATGAAAATGCTGCAAATATTGCACATAGGGAGATCACAGCTTAGTGATTTATGAATCTCTGATGATTAAATATAGCTTCTGAGAAAAGTCCAGAAGGGATTTAGAGCACTAATTTTATTTTGATTGAAGAGTCACAGCTACATATCTTCACTCCTTGCCTCTGTACTGATTATATTTCTGTGGTAACAGGATTATAGTAAGTATCTGATTTGCAGGAATACATCAGGAAGAACACATATAGACTAGGGAAAACAGAATACAGGGAAGTCTGATTTTGAACTAGAGTGGGTTTCAGGACTCATAATTTTTTTATTTTATTTGTTTTTTATTTTATAGGACTTTCTGCACATGCACACGTGGAACTTCCTTACTACTCCAAATTCCTTCTGATAGCTGCTTACCTTGCCTCCTATAATCCTGTTAGGACAGACAAAAGGTTCTTTCTTAAGGTAATGGCTGTGGCTTTTGTTTTGTTTTCTTTTTCTGGATTCCTACAAACTGTTTTTTCCAGTTTAAAACTCTCAGCAGTTCGTTTTGAAATCTGTTCTGTGAGTAGCTCATTTGATTTGATCCTAAGTTTGTCTGTGGATCACCAAATGTAATTGGTAATGATTAGTCAGTCATGTTTAATAAAACCACCTTGCTCTTCAGGCCAAACCATAATATTGATAAAACAGAAGGATTGTGCCTTACATTTGGCAGTTAGTACCACTCTTTCCTGAAGATTTTAGTCAGGTGTCTGCAGCATTCTTGGATGTAAACCGCATTTGAATTTTAGAGGTAGATGCAAAGCACTACAGTTTATTTCACTGAGTTCACCTTTAATGAAGTAAAATGACATAGCACTTTTATTATCTTATTTATACAGCTTTAAGCTTTTGAAATAAAAACCTACAAATAATTGCATTTGCAGAATATATAATCCTATTAGCAAGCACTTTTTATGCTGAAGTGAATATACTACATGTTTTAGAATTAATAAATTCATTTTCTATATCAGACTGTGGACCGAGCCTTTTTTTTTTCCTGTAGGTTTTTGCCATGTACAAGTTGATCTTTTTTTTTTCTTTTTCTTTTTCTTTTTCTTTTTCTTTTTCTTTTTCTTTTTCTTTTTCTTTTTCTTTTTCTTTTTCTTT
>VZSV01000101.1:2846530-2891757 GCA_013398735.1 Nothocercus julius
ATCAGGTTGCTGCAGGGTTAGCCTTAACCTCTTACCATACTGTCAGGCATTAGAGTTCTCTTGCAACCTTCCCTGCATGTACTTGCCATCAGCACTGGTGTTGACTACTGACACTTGATTTTATATTGATTAATTTAGATGTCTAGAGAGCATTGCAGATTCTTGGATAAGCTCCTACTTTTAAAAAATTCTAAATAGCTGTAGTCTTTTGGCAGTAGTTTTTAGTACAACTTTTACCAATGATCTCAGCAGAGTACTCAGAGGAGCCAGTGTATTTCCTGACTGCAGAGCTAATCTTGCTCCCCAGGAGAAGCTGAGGGCTTTAGATGCAGCATAGGACAAGCAATTACAGGACTCTCTTGTGAGTGTTGTGCTGTGAGCATCTTGGGTTTCTGAAGGTGTTAAAGTAGGAGATATGATACTGAATTTATTCAAATCCATGGAAAGTAGATACAGATTTGGCAGCTGAAAATTAGGAGAGCTCTGCTGCACTGGAACAGACCTAACCTGCCAAGTTATTCGAGTCATGTTCTAGACTGTAAGTTTATATACTGGAGTAGTTTAATATGATATTTGAGACCAGGGATTCTTGTTTTGAAGTTACATATGATACTTTTTTGAGCAAGTCATTTAATATTTCTGAATTCTTTTTTGACAAAATAGTATTAAAAGTAGCAATAAAGCACCACACACATGCTATTATGATATAATTTAAAATTAATTTGAGCCAATTCTCCTCAAAATATACATGCCAGTAACATATTTGTGTTCAGGAAGACAAACACAAAGAGTTATTCTAAAAATGTTTGATGCTTTTATAGATTTTTTTTAAATGCTACTGTTTTATGTATCCTGTTGTAGATGCTTTTGGATTATAGGCGGACTATAGACAGTAGAATAAATCTAAACCTTTATATCTTCACTAGCAATTCTGGGTGCTTTTAAGATGTCTGACCTGTCTTACCATTGATAAACTGTGAGCAAACCTTGAGAATGCTATAAAATATAGTCTTTCCTCTTTAATCCTTGGACTGGGCAAGGTAATTCATCGGACAAACATATCTATAAATCTGGTGGCAGATAGGAAATTTGGCTCTAGGTTCTCTGTTACAGCTCAAGATGTTCCTACTTATTATGCATCGTGCAGTTTGGACTCTTGCCATGGTAGAGCTGTATATCTGTATCATTATATTGATCAATTGAGCATATATTCAGTGTTTTCTGTGATATATAAGTAGGCTTTAAGAAAGAATACTGTGAATTACAATGCCTCCCCAGACACTGAAAAGATGTGAGGATAGCATTTTATGATACTCCAGAAAAATCTGTTGAATTTTAACCTTTATTTCTATTGCAGACCAGCAATCATCTCCTTGGGCCAAAGCCATTCCCCCTGGACAGATTGTTAGCTATATTATATAGTATTGTGGACAGCAGAGTTGCTCCAACTGCAAATATATTTTCCCAGGTAAGTGTATACTTATTTTCTTTATTTCCTTTTCTTTCCAGAATTCATGAAAAGGTTTTACATTGCGTTTTGTGAGTCACCATTCTATTCGAATTAAACATTACAAGAAAATAACCATGCCAGTAATTTAAGTCTAATGCTCAGGATAATGTTCTTCTGTATTATCAGCTATGAATTTAGTATTATATATGTGTGATGGTCTGGATCTTCCTAATAGCTAATATTTTTCCTGGTCCTGGAATACAATCCATGTTGATGAGTTCCGTGGTTTCTGATGGAAGTCTGTTAGCCAACTTGCATTTCAAGTTACGAGTTTAAGTGTTCACACTCCAACATACAAAACTAGGCACCTTATAATGCATAGTTTAATAATCTGATGGTCAAGAGAAAAACAGAGGGGTAAGTTGTTTGGAGGTGAAAGCCTTTTCCCGTGATATACCCATCTTGGGGGTAATATTTTTCATTTGCACCTGCTCTAAGTGCTCGTTTGCACTCATAAGAGTCTGAATATCACATTTCACTAGATGGCAGCATAACTATGGTTTTGAGTGAAATTCAGTAAATCCAAAGTTTTTTCTCTGGAGTTCTGGGTTTCTCAGGTGTAATTATGTATTCTGTGTGTAAGTAAAGATAGTTTCCTGTTGTCAGCTTTATTCTTTTATCTTTCATGACTGTCTTCAGGGATTTCCTTTTCTTTTTGCTCTCCAGTTGCACTCAACTTCTGTTTATAGAAGTATTTTCTGCTGCTTCTTGTTAGGTCTGAAATTCAACCATGATTTAAATAAAATTGCCATCTGTGTTCAGATAAAGTTCTAGGAAAACATGCTCAAGATACCTCAAGAGTGTTGCTAGTGCTTTAATCATTCATCACAGCTTACATAAACATTTAAGTTTGCAGAATTCATCTTCCGTATCTGCAGAACACTGCATCACAAATAGACACACCTTGTACCTGAAAAATACAGGACCTAAAGTATTGTGGTACTGTATTTAATTGATGATATATAAATATCTTTGTTAAGAGTGGTTGGGACTCGGTTGCTTTACAGATGGAGTGGAGAGCTGTCGGGTAGCCTACTTTAAATTCATGTTTTCTCTCAAGCTCCTTTAGTTAAAGGTCACTGTTTGATCTGGCGGCTATCAGAGGTAGCCCAAAATAATTGCTTTAGTGTGAATGTTGTATTGATCTTTTAATTCACTGTATTACTACAGTGCTCAGATTGCAAAGACAAAAAGAAATTTTCTTGTTCCATGAGTAGAGCTTGTATAAACAGGAGCAGAACTGGGTTTACTCCAGTAAGAAACGAAAAGGAGCTTTGTGAGACATATCGGCAGATACGTTATGATCCAAACAATGTTGAAATTGGTTTCATTTGGTCCAGTTATGCTCATGATCCACCACATAGACATTTTCTGTATCAAGCCTTTCTAAGTGTTTGAGCCTGAACTCGCTGTGGTCCTTGAACATAACAATTTTGCCTGGAGCTTTTCCAAGTTTCAAGGAGCAAACTGAAGTTTGGATCGATGGTTTATGTGAGTAATGTGAAAGTGTATGATAGTGACAAGAGTGAGGAGCATTAAACAGTAAAATTATGAATAGGATATTAGCTTTAAATTACTATTATTGTTTTCTTTTTGGGGGGGGGGGGCTGCAATCATTTTCAGGTGCGTTTACCACCTTAAATGTTATGTGGTTATATAACACAATTTTATTCTATATTTTCAAAATTAATTAGTCTGCCTACGTAGCACACTGATTTTTAAATACAACCAGGGGAACAAATGTCCCAAATTATTCCAATACACAATTAGGCAGCACTGAAGACATACGGCTTCGTGTATAATTGCATGGTGTGTAATTCCCACTTCTACCATTGTCAATGAAACTGCAGACTGAAAATTTGAAGTATTTCTGCTAATTTAGAGGGCACACTAGATGGCAGTATTATCTTTTGAATATATCCAGTTACTGATCTATAAGAGCACAATAAAAAGGCTGTATTAAACCTAGCACAGGTTACCACAAAGAAGTTGAGATGAATCTGTTGATATCAAAATAAAATATTATAAATGGTGACTTTTTTGCTTTCATTTTTCTCCAATTCTGAAAATAATTTTACATTAACCTTAATTTGAATTTCTTGAACTGTCTAGTGTAAAATAACGTGAAATGTAATAGAGTTTAAAATAAATTTCAGAAATAGTGTTTAAGCTAGGATTAATGTTAAATTTTTTTTGTTTTCTTGAATACTGTAAACACATTTTATATTCCACTGATTGTGATATGAGTTATTCTATAAATATATATTTTAAAAAAAATAAGCAAATGCGTAGGAGCAGTATTACATTTTTGATTAAGTCGTGCAGGATTGTATTTTCTTGTTTGATGTAGTCATGGAAATTACTCTTGAAACTATCTTGTACACAGTTTAAAATGTTTTATATCAAATTTTTGACTTCTTGACTGATTCAGCTCATCACTTCCACTGATTCAGCTGCTTCAATAATGATTTTGTGATTCAGCAATCTGAGTTAACTGATTCTACAGTCATTTTATGAAATATTTCATTTGTAGACTCAGAAGCTGTGCATGAGCCAAATACTGTGTTCATTCTCCCATGTACTCGCAGAAAATAGCCCACTCTAGCTCTAAAACAGATTAACAATCTCAGTAAAGATTCAAGAAGTATTAGATCTGGCACTCTGCTAGTTTCTTGATATTTCTTCTTATTGTTTCCATGTGTAGTTTTAAGCCACAAAAATTCTGCTTATTAGCTTTTCAAGATAAAACTATTGCGTTAATACATAGTGTTCTGTTAATGCACTAGGATTTACTAAAAATACTTTATTTGTGCAATTTAAAATCTCAATATTTGAATCTTGATCTAATTTTTGCATTCTAATGAGAATTAGTCCTTAAAATGGGCTTATGTTTTATTCAAATAAAAAGTGAATGTCTTCCTTTCTGAAGTCTGATCTTTACAGTTAATACAAGACTAAGTTTTTCCTGCTGTAAATTGGTTTACATCAGCAATTTGCCTAATCCATTTTATTTGTCCTCACCCCTTAGTACAGGGGAGTAGCATCACCCTCTTTGCCCCCCAGGTAGACTGAACTTCTCCAAATGCAAACTCTCAATTACCACTTTGAAAGTTGAAGCTGCTGGGTTTTGTGTCATGCTTTCAAGTTTTTTTTTTTAAAAGCCATTTTGGGACGTAGAAATGTTTAAGAGGGATTTAAAATGAGATTTTTCCTGTTGCAGAATATTGATGTCAATACGTATAGTACATAGGATGTATGAATACATATTCACTTGTGTTTTCAGTGCTTGAAAAGTTTTCTATATCAGAAAATTCATTGATTTCTTAATGGTTCTGATTGGTCAGAACAATTTAACACACTTGTGGATTACTGTTCCCTGTCATAGAATTTGTTTGAATTTGCCTGTTTATTTTATTTTTTTTAAACCAAGAGATAATGGGACTTTTTTTTTGAGTTCTGTAACCATTTAAAGGACAAAATATTTAAAAGGCTTTTCATCAGTTGCACTTTTGTGTGGTAGTTGAACATGTTAACTGCCAGTATGATAGAGCTCTGTTGAAAGCGCCCCAAACCTGTGGCGTGCTCACAGCTGGAGGGAGCTAGAGGAGCATCATTTCATTTAAAAACAAAAAGAAAGAAAAATCCTTTACCTAATATATAGAAATGTGACAGGTTTTTTTTCTTTGCCTTCCTTTCTTGTCACATGGAACAGATAAAGGAATAACTAATATTATTTACAAAAAATCAAGCTGTATGCAGCAGTTTATGTGCAATACTCCTTCTGTTGTATCTTAGAAGAATACTTTATACCTTGCTTTTCTTAGAGGAAAATGTGATATTCTTGTATTTGATATATAATCTGGCTTTTTTCATGACTAAACTATAGCAAAATTTTTGCGAGATTGGAAAGAAATGTGGTTTTGTTATCTACTGCTTTCATAAATTGCTTTTATTATGGCATTAGCTTTCTGGGACATTGAGCATCCCAACTATAATGCTAACTCTGTTAATGCCTTATGTTAGATCCCCTTGATGTATCAGTTCTGATTAAACAGGAGTAGTGTCATCTTAAAAAAGCATTTCCATAATTGCTTCTGCATGGAGTTTCCATTTCCATGATTGCTTCTGCAAGCTCAGTTTGTGGAAATGCTGGAAAATCCTGAATTTTCCACTCTACACTTGACAAGTCTTGGCAGAATGAGCTTTTTTTTTTTTTTTAACTAGATCAACTGTTCCTGTCCTGTGTTCAAGGCTCTCCTTGCTGCTGTGATGGGACTGCTTAGTGATTATTTTACATCTGGCCTGACCAGAGTGTTTATCACTAATTTAAAAAAAAAATCTGTTGAAAAGTTAGAGCAGGTATGTGTTTACACACACACAGACACACACACCAAAAAATATCTCTTTAGAAATGTATGTTGTGCTAAATGTTCTCAAAAAGGCCTTATTATGGAGCAGAACAGAGAGGGGTGGGAACTGTTTTTATTTTGGAGGGTATTAAAAATATAGGGCATGCTTTTATAATGGTCCTTATAGTCCTAAGAAGATTATTTTTGTAATGAGTCTTTCTCAGAACAAGCAAAATATGGAAAATTATGGAAAATTAAAGTTATTGATTCTGCTTTTTCTTCTAAATTGCTTTTTTTTTTTTGCATACTCTCTACTGTAGAAGTCCAGAATTATTGTACTTGTCCTTTCTCTTGAGAAACAGCTAGGATCAATGATAAATTCTTTAAGAAATTAATTTTAAGAAAAAAATAAATTGGACATTTTGTAATAAGTGATATATTTAAGCACACGTGTTGGACTTTCATGGGAGAAAATACCTCTCTACTCTTCTCAGCTGTGCTTAGAGTTCACTGTGATATAAGTTATCTGTACTGTGGTGGCATTTCTTGTTTTTATGCTGAATATCTTTTTAAAAGCTTTTTAATCTCAAGGATGATATGCAAGCTGATTCAAGACCTACCTACAGCGTATCATACATCTGAATTTGGAGATTGCTTCGTAGTGTTTTAATACTCCTTCTAGGTAGTACAGAACAGGAGTGCCTAAAAATAAGTTAGCAGTTCTAACAGTTACATAGATGCAAGGATGAGGATGTATTTGCAGAATTATTATTATTGTTATTATTTTTATTAAAAAGTGAAATTATTATTGAGAAGTAGCTACAATTATCTCACTTCTGAGGGTTAAAGTGGCTAAAAGTTCAAGTGGCTTTTGGAGTTGATTAACGCTATAGGTACATAGGTAGTGTAGGTTATTTTGAGTTTTTGTTTGTTTGTTTGTTTGTTTTGTTTTGTTTTGTTTGTTTGGGGCATGTAAGCAAACCTCTTGTCCTGTATTGCTCTATTATCTATTATCACTTCTCAAGTTCTGGACTTAAATTACAAGAGACTCCATCATCAGCCTCTGTCTGTGCCTGCCTGTTTGCATTTCACTGTCATCTTGTTTCAGAGGAGAGTCAATGTAAATATACTGCTTAATGCAGTCTGGCCATGAGGATTGTCTTCCCCAGAATAGTCCTACTAAAATTTCATGGAGGGAAGAGCATGTAATCTTACCAAAAAAAAAGTGAACTACATGGAAAAAGTTTTAAAAAGGCTTTTTCTTGGGTTTCATGAAAACTATTAGCTTTATGATGCACCCTTCTGTCTAGTCAGTCAGAAAACGTTTACTTCACAACCTCTTTATGATCAGAATGATGGGATATAAACCACAGACCCTGGAGTTGTCTGTTTTTTATTACCGAACCAGATAAACTTTTCTTCCTCTTCCAGTGCATTTGAAGGTACACAGACATATCTTGCCAACACAGAGTATCAGTAGTCTTGTATAAAAAATATTGTATAAATACCCCATGCATAAAAAGTCATAGGTGATTGGGTTGTAGCCTACAAGTATTCTGCCCATGCAGGGCTATAAATGTAGCCTTTTGATCCAGGGACTTATGCTGCTCATAATAAAGAGACTTTTAATATTATTAGAATGGCTTTCTTAGCTGTTGGCAGATTTATACAGCGACAAGCTAATATTAGTACTGTTGAATATGACCATATTGTCTATGTGTTTCTGCAGATACACATGCATAAGATGTGCTTTATTTTGCTTGATTGACCTATTGATTAAAAGGGATAGCAATCTGTTCATCATTAATCTGTTAATTTCAGTACCTTTGGGAAGATGATGATGATGATAGAAAATAACCAATATAATCAATTTTTTTCCTTCTCATTTTCTGTTATTGTTCATGGGACTAGTATTTCAGAAATTCACAAGCTGAAATAGGAATTTAATGGGATGCACAGCATGATAACATAGGTTAGCACTTTAGCACTGACGATGGCAGCTTGAGAGAGCCTGCTGTTACCAGAAAGAAAAGGAGCAAACATTGCTTTCATCCAACTAGCTGACTGTATGTATTTTTTTTTTTAAGTCTCAGCATGTCTGTGAAAAATAAAACTATTTTTAGTTCTCAGCTTAAGTCCTGCTTTGTAATTAAAATTGTGAATAGGCAGACTAATATGCTTGATTCATTATGGGTATAATTGGTACAAAGAAGTTTTCTTAGAGGTAAAAAATAATTTTGTTTCAGCTTCATTATGTTGCTTGACCTAATTAGATTTTGTTTGTTTCGAGTTAACGTTTGAGTTAATATTCTTAATATGGTTTTGCAACTTGGGCTATTTTCTTAATGTAAAAATTCTTTCTTAATCATATTCTGTTTGTTTTCACTTTATTCTGTTTAATTCTTCAGTAATTCCAGGTGGAAAAACTTTTATTACATATTTCTGCAAAGAGTGGCTGGTAATAGTACCAACCTTGGCACTTAACTGATGTGTTAAAAATAGCCTAATGCATTTAAAAGAACAAATTATCATGAACTTTTGGAAATTAATTTTATGGAAGAAATGTTGGTTATGATGAGAAAGGGTATTGAAAGAGAGAACTCTAGAGATGATTCAGTTCAAGGAAGGTATAGTAAATTCCTAAGTTTGTTTTGTCATACTCATAAAACTGGACTCATTTCAAACCTTCTTGCTATTTAATTCTTTTTTTTTTTCTTTTGTCTTAGTAGGATATGTCTCTTAAGAATTTGCTGATTCCTATAAACCAGCATTTAGCTTTTCACGTTCTTTATGGTTTTACAATAAATTTGATCTTTTCAAATATAATCAGATCGGAAGATGTGATTTTGAGGTAGATCATACAGCGTTGCTAGAGCAGTAGTAGTGTTCTATATACACAAAAATTTTCACACACACAAAAAAAATTGTGGCCCTGTGAACATAACATTCTGTATTCCAGTGTACTCTGAACACCTCTGAGATTTCATGGTGTTTAACATAGGGAATTCATTGCGTTAACTGAGTTTCTTTAACTTCTGTTCTCTTTATCTCCTGTTTGCTCAAAATATTATTTGTAGATGGTATTTGAACTCTTACAAATTAACTTATCTATGAACATTTGTCAGTGTGTGAAAGAGCTAAGTATGATGCAACATGAAAGACAAAAAGTTTCCCTTCTCCCACACTCTTTCCATCCCTCTCTTCACACACACACTTAGAAATTGGTTTCACTTAGTGGAAGGAATATCACCATTTCAGACTCCAGGAGCAAATTGGCACTGTGTTTACATCAAGCAGTTGCAGCTGAAGCTCGTTAGTGACTGCCTACCAGATTAAAAAAAATCTTCACTCTGCTACATGAACTTCTATTGTTTGGAGATAAATAATCGGCTCATCCCCTCTTTAGAAAAGAACAAAGAACATAATAGTACATCTGGTTCATCTGGTAAGACAGCAAGGATTAATTAAGCAAGTAATGCAAAACCACTGTTAATAATGTATATATCTAAAAACAGCCTGTATATGATACGTTTTTTAATCACTTTCCTTTGGTCATTTAGTATATGCACATAATATCTTCCAGAATCATCAGCTATTCACAGTTTGTACACAGTATTGGGAGAGAGTTGGTACTTGTCTTTGGATCAAGTAAATTGGAGAGTTAAATAGAGTTTTGGTTCTCTCTTGCAAATTCTTATATGACATAAGACTAGAAAGAACCTGTTGAGTACTCAGATTGTCACAAATAGAATTGTTAACCTCTGTTCATAAATTTTATCAGTCTCTTTAAGTGTGTTGGTCTCTTTTGCAATCTGGACTACAAACTGTTGTGCGTTTGTAAAGAAGCTTGGTGCAACAAAATCTGATTTCAAGACCAGGACTAGGCTCTGCAGTCAAGAAATTATATTGAGTGTCCAAATTTTCTCACTCCCCTGGTGACTGGAACTAATTTTTAGTTTTGGGTTTACAATTAGGGAAGACCTGTTCTACACACAGGAACTTTAGGAAAAATTTCTTAACAGTGAGGGTGACAGAGCCCTGGCACAGGCTGCCCACGGAGGTTGTGGAGTCTCCTTCTCTGGAGATCTTCCAAACCCGCTTGGACACAGTCCTGAGCCACCTGCTGTAGGTGACCCTGCGTGTGCAGGGGGGTTGGACTAGATGATCTCTAGAGGTCCCTTCCAACCTTAAGCATTCTAGGATTCTATGATTCTATTCTGTGCTGTTATTGTCTTTTAGCCTAAACAGCTTGCTCGCCTCAGTGGAGTTAACACAATATCCTTGTTGTAAGAACACCAGTTCCAGTTCCCTGCACGTAGTCATGTAATTGCCACTTTCAGTTATGCCCTGAAAAAGGTTCAATATCAGCAGTTGGCCATAATTTTGTGTTAGTTCTACTGATGTGCCCCTTCGGCTAGTTCTCATGTGGTTCTTGTCCTCCTCTCCCTGTTAACATGTCATGACATCTCCCTGCCTTGATTAAGTTCTCTTCACTTACTTAAACCCCATCACTCATTTGGATGTGGGTGCGTTCATTGTATTATATATGAAATACATTTGGAGCATTTTATGCGTATCAGGAAACTCCTTGCAGTTTTTGATAAGGCCAGAAAGTACCAAGCCTGTGTGTGCATGCAGAGTCAGTGCACAAGGTAGCAAAATAGGATGTTAAGGGATATATAGAATCTCTTTAGTGGATATGTGTAGTGTTTCTGCTCTGCCAACTGCAGTCAGTTTTAGTCACTGACTTTGTACTTGACATCCCTCCTCCCCCAAAGACCCTCTGCTGCTTTCTGTTCATTTGTTAGGAAATAGCAGGGCTCACCACAACATCTTGGACAAAAGAAGCAGCTGCATTATAGTTAATTTGCAAGGCAGGATTTCAAAATATGAAGCTTGTTGACCAAAGAATGCCTCTTGATAGATAAGGATTAGTAAGAATTGACAGAATATCTTTTCTCCATCTGTGAAAGTGAAAATTGGCAACTATTTGGGGAAGGTGAGTGTGGAAGACTGATAGGACAGTATGAGCAAATCTCACTTAGGAAGAGTTTATATTTTTTAGTAAACAGCACCATTTTTGCAATTATTGAAAATGTAGAAGAGTGACAGAATATAAAGCCAAAACATGGCAATATCCTAGCCTAGGTCAGGCTAGGAAAAGCTTGATTCAGGAAAGCAGGTTTTAGTAAGATTCTCAGCAATTTGGATAGTCTGTGGGTTTTCTGTGAAATTACTATTGCTATTTTCAGCCCTTAAAATAGTAAATATTCCAAGGTACGTTAGGTGCTGCACAAAATCTCCATCCTTACTTAACTTGCAATTTAATTTCTCACATGAGATGAAGGAGGGATGAAGAAAAAACGATGTTATTTTGGGAGAGATTGGTCTTGCCGTATTTAGATGTCTGCATGATAAAAGTATACCTGAGCTAGTCACTTGGTATCCTTTTTTAGTTAAAGAAATAGGCTTGCAGAGAACATCACGCCTGCCAATATAGACACGAGCATCTAAAAACACACTGGTTATGACAACTTTTTGCATCTATATTAAGTTACAGTGAGCCATGTCCTGAAAGTACCCATTTTACTCCATCAACTAGAAACAGAGTCAAGGCGTCTAGCTCAGATACAAATATTTACATTGTGGACAATGTAAATACAAAAAAATACAAAAAAAAAATTCAAATATCCCTCTTGAGATCTCACGTTCCTCTCCAAAACTGTGGCAAAGAGGCAGAGGTGCTTGATGAGACATCCTACCCCTGCTCCTGCCTCCTGCGCTTGGGGGGCGTTGCAAGGTGGGCAGGCAGTGCCTTCCCTGCCCTTTTGCAAGACTGCTTATGATTTCTTCCAGAGAGCAAGTGCTGAAGTGCTGGTGTTTCAATGACAGGATTTTCCAGGGAGAACCTTACTTTGCAGATTTCTAGGAGGATGGTCTGTCGTTCTGCATCCTTTAAATTGTAACGTGAACCATGTGTCTCCCAAACAGATTCCAGTTAGAGCAGCTCAGTGCCTCTTGGAAGGCGTTTCCTGAGAGTGCTGTTATTTCACAGGAGAAGGCTCTATATGACAAGAAAGGCAGGACTTTACGTCTCTGCTGCTTTGAAACCAAGAGCCTGGGCATAACTTGTACAAGTAGTTTTCACAGAACTGTTGCAGAAATTAAAAGGGCTCTCAGCTGTTTTGGAGGTAAAACATAAAAATATAACTTAGCTTATTCAGAGTGAATTTTTGTTCATAGCTTATCAACTAAAATTAAAACCAAAGTACTTGAAGGCAGATGTATTTCAGATGAGTGGAATGCAGTTGTCAAGTGGCAGGGCACTTGGTCAGCATGTGATGGGGCAGCCTTTAACTTCCTTCAGATGTTCATCTCTTACCCTGCTAGAGAAAGTATTAAAAATATGTATTACCTGTAGTTTAATCTTCAAATTGTTATGTCATATTTTCTAAGTGTTATTTTTTCTGAATAAGGTTATAAATACAATTGATCCCATTTCTAACGGGACATGATGCTTTTTCATTATAATAATTCACATGGAGCACTGGAACCTGCTCACCTTTCATACATGCTTCTTGAAACACACCACAAATGAAGTGTAGGGCCTTCATAACTGCTTTATGAACATTTCAGTAAGAGAATATGCAGATGAAGTATCAGTGTCTTCAGAGTTCATATTTTGTCAAATTGTAGTGAGTCTGAAAAAAAGCAGGAGGGATGGGAGCTGGAGTATCTATTAAAAAGCAGAAGATGGAGCCCCAGGTTGATCTAGTTTAATAATCAAGGAGTACTTGGTATATCTCAGACCATCTGTGACCTACATAGAAAGGACAGGAGGGCATTTTATATTCTAGATATCTGGGCAAGAAATATGAAAGGTAAAGTCAGAAGATGGACTAAAGAATAATGTAGTTCTAAAAAAAAAATTGCTATAGTTTGTAATGAATGTAAGCAGATTGATTTAAGGGACTAGCACAGAGACATGAGAAGAAAACTGAAGATTGTTGATAGAAAATGTTCTTTTCCAGCCTTTCTTATTTATTGCTAGCATATGGCCAAGGAAACTGTTTTCCAACAGATATTTTCTAGCCTGGAGTGGCCTCTAATGGATCTGTAACACTGATGGTGTAGGGAAAAGCTTTTAATAATTTGTGTGACTGTAGTGCTTGTAGAAGACGCTAGGCTGACAGTCTAGAAGACTGGGAGACTGAAGTAATGGTTTCTGATTCACTGAACAGGCATAGCAGCCATCTCAGCAGCAATTTTTTTATTGCTTTTTAATTGTATCGTGAAAAAATCAACTTTTATGGCTTTTTTTTTTTTTTTTTTTTTTTTTTTCTTTTCCCTGGCTGTCTATTTAACAGTGACAGTCAGGTTGCCATTTAACATAATTCTGGACACCTGCCTTTTACAAGAAAGCTTTTTGAAGTAGCAAGGCTACTTGTCTTGTTTAAACTAGCCACCTGTCTCAAAATCTTTCATGAAATCAGATACAGCAAAGGGAGGAGGATGGTGCCTCCCTCGGAGGCACCTGATGATTGCCTGGAGCGTTGGGATGGTTGCCTGGTCTGTCAGCCAGTGCAAAAAGAGGCTCGGATGGAAAGTTAACACGTAAGTTAGCCTCTTTAGCCTAAAATATGCTCCTTTTATCACTTTCATGATTTGCTTTACACCTTCTCAAACTAGTATCTTGTTCTCAGTGTCTAACTTTTCAGTTCTACTCAGCATCTGGGATTTACTTCCATGATCCAGACTACACTGAGCGAAACTGTCTCGTTCGGGCTCTAGAGAGGCCTTCATGCACATGTGCTCAGGCCCTGGGGATGACTCCGTGTTTTGGAACTGTGAAGGAAGATATCAAACCTCTGGAAAGAAAGCAAGCGTGGTCGGGGATGAAAGATGCTGCTTGATGTCTTTATTAATCATTTTTGGTGAAAGTGTCATGCAGACAGAGACAAAAGTGGTAAAAAAAAAAAATATATATATACACACACACACACACACACACACACACACACACATAAATAATGTGCATACATAGGCATCTGTATGCCTTAGGCTTTTAGTGTTTTTAGTGAATGAAACTGCTAGTTTTTAATGCAGATGACTATTTTTTTCTGTGGTTGTGTTTGACATGAATGCAAGAGATGAGTTTAAGCCTGATGCTTTGTTAAAGAAAATTACATCTCTCAATGAAAAATACTAGGATGAACTTGTAAACTCAAGCTAATACGGATAACGGAAAACAACTTGGAACAAAGCTGCTCAGAGGAAGGAAAATGAGTGGAGAGTGGTAATACTGAGAAGTTGTAAGCATGAAGAGCAGCAAAAAATCGAGTCTAGAGGAAGATTAAAAGAAATGAACACATATAATTATTACTTATAGCTACCTGTGTGCTCAGTGATGCTTGAATGGAGAGAGATGATCCCTACACCAAGTTGGCTAAATAGCTACCAGGGAGTGATGAAAAGGTCTGCTCGCACAGATAGCCTTCAAGTACCAAGAAACAGGGATTCACTTAGAAGAGTCTGAAGAGGTCTAAGTAGGAGTAATGAAGTCCTTTGAGGGAATATGAATATTGGAGGAGAAAAGGAAAAAAAAAATAAAAAATCAAGCTTTCAGTTGGGTGTTTGATCAAGTTTAAGTGTTTAGCAGTCTCCTGTAAGTTTAGTGGTATGTCCTGTTCCTTGAACTATTTAAAATCTTTCTGAAAATAAACCTGAGGACAGAATTCTGTGTTGAAGGGAGGAGAGAGCTGATTACCAAATAATTATTTCCCATTTCTAATTTCTATGGTCTAACATGGTATAAACTAGCAAAATAAGCCTTGTGGCACACCAGTGAAACATAATTTATGTAAATTATCCTCAGAATAGGCATTAACCTTGATCCTTACTTCAATTATCCGTTAGGTCTTGCCTTTGGTACAATAACCATCTTGAATATTTCATGGTTTAAGTCCCTTTGCCTTGTTGGAGGAACAATACTCTTATCTGTATAATCCATAAAATGCCATCCATTTAAGTATTTACTGCATCACATGGCAGACTTGCTTGAGATCATATTTATACGAACTAAAAATAGTGAAAACCGGAATTTATTTAAAATTGATTCTTGTTTTACAAACCAGATAGTTGGAAAAAAAAAAAAAAAAACTAGTTATACAACTTTTCTTGCATGTTGAGTTTGAAAATGTAGTTCTAATAAATACTAAAGTCTTCCAGAAAATATAGTAAGCCTGCGTGAAGGAGGAAAATAAAAAATGATTTCAGCCTTGACAGGGCAAGTGTGTCAACACATGGTTGCCAGTCAGCATTACCTTCATAGCTCTTTCATCTTGATTTGCTTAGGTGAGAGGGTGCCTTTCACTGAAATGTTAAACGGTAATATTTTCTAAATAAGAAGGGAAAAGAATTTGGAAGCGTGGGGCATAAACGTTTGCCTGTGTGTGAGAACACTTCAGACATCATGTGAAGGGTTGGTGGTTCTGCTTATTTTGCAGCAGTTTAGGGCAAACTAGTGCTGTTTGGAAGTGCTGGAACTAGTCCCGGATTCCAGGCACATGTTGGCGCAGACGCGTGCGAGAGGTGCTTCATATAGAGGCATTTTGCAGTTGAGGTCGCTTATAAAATAGAGGCATTTTGCATCAGATTGCACACTGGTCTTAAATAGTGCCAACTGGAAAATGTCATTTTCCAGACTCTAAATAGATATGAAGTTGTCTTAATTATTTTGTAGTGCTTTGTAAACCCTTTTTTCTTTTCTTTTATTTTTTTTTTTTTTCTTGATTACATCTTTAGGAGTCTGGTTTCACTGTGTATTCAGAGGTGAATATGTTATATAAAGTGATAGACAATCATCAACCTGATCAACTTGAAAAATTACCAGTCGGCCAGCGCACTTTACTTGCTGCATGAACATATAGCAGAGTTTGTTTGAGGAAAGATGGAATATTAAGCAATAATTCTTAGAAAACAAAATATACAAGTTGTATAACTCAAGGAAGCTTTTCAGAACCCTTCTGCAAAGCCATTGAAATTGTTCTGTAGAAATAGGTTTGCTTTTTCTGAAATTACATAATTCCATATTGAGAGACTGTTCAGATGAAGTCAAACTATGATAAATCCTAATATCTGGGCTAACCCTTTACTGACTTTATTTAGATTAGTGATAATTTTATTTATGTCTCTGGGATCTTTGGATATGCTGGGAATTTGGATAACCCAATGTAAATTGTGCTTGTTTGCCTTCCACAGAGGCAAGTCTAACCTCTTGACTAAATAAGAATTTGTCAATCGCTTTCATTAGTATTTGAGACATTTTTTTCTTTGTCTCAGCTCCTTTTAAGTCAGATCTAAATCCTGAGCTGCAGGTCTGAAAGCCTGGACATCTACTGTTATCTTTATTGCTACATTTCTGGTGCTTGGAATGGGAAGTATCTCTGCTGTGACTCGTGTTCATACAATTGCAGCAGTCAGAGGGACCTGTTTAGCCATCCTTCCTTCCATTCCAGTGCATTATTGGGATCCCCAGGATACAAGTTTTGGAGGTTGGCTACATCTATTTAGGATTTGCTGGAGAAAAATGAGCACGTGAAGAATAAGTAATACCGTCTTGCAGCCATAGTCCTGCCACTGAGTCTCAACAGGGAAATGGTGGCACCTGGTCTCCCTGAAGAAGGTGCCCCAAGAGGCAGGGGAAACAGCTGAGGCTGTAGAAGGCAGGCAGAGAAGGTGCTGGGCATTATTGCTTTTGCATAAGCTATAGATAAGTCTTTTCTTCACACAATAATTTCATACTTAATTCTGTTTAAGTGTTAATTATTTCAATTTCCATCTCCTGACATTTTTAATACACAGAATTTCTGTAGCCCAGTAACTGTATCACTATAAAAATTACAAAATTCCAAGCAGGCTTTATGGAGAGCTGGTGACCAGGGAGGCTAGCAGTGCAGATACCACCTCAGTAGTTATGTATTGCCACATTTTGGTTGTAACATGATAATGCCATTATAAACTTGTCTTTAGTCAAACATTAAGGCTTCCAAAATACACTACTGCAGAGAAAGAAGTTGTGTTATAGCTAAGGTAAAACTGTTTTTGCTTCTAGTGGTGGTGGTGGTTCATTTATTCTGGCAGTTTTATCTGTTTCAAGAAAGATGGGCAGAAGTGTTTTTCTCTCTTTGAGGATACAGTACTTATTTCAAATTAATTATGACCATTTAACAAGCTTGAAGTAAAGCTTTTAACTAGCCCAATGCTAAAACTTAACACTTTTTTTTCTATATATCTACTTAAAAAAAAAGCCACTGCCTTAGTGAATTGCTCCTGAACTGGGGGGAAAAAAGTAGAAGAAAAACTACTGTCACATGCAAAAAAATTATTCTATAGTAATTATTTATTTCTCTCTACCGTTATAACACTTTTGGGATTTGTTAAACCGTTATATGCAAAACATACGTATCTGATGTTTTTACTTTTGTACAAGAATGTATTTTAAATGGTAAGCTGCTAGTTGCCTTATTAAGTGAAAACGAGGAATTGGTTGCTCAGGTTTTGGGAAAAGAGGAAAAAGACTCATGTGCAGCTATGAATAACTTTTTTTTTTTTAACACATAATGGTGCATTTCGTCAGTTCAACTATTGGAATTATACTTCCATTTTCTCTGAGAAATTCCCTTGAAGGTATCATGTGTTGGGAGAGTTGCATTTCTGGGAAGGCAGTGCCCTGAACTAAGAATTTTGCACTCTAATATAGGTGCAGCTGAGTGTGTGTGGATGTAAATTGTTTGTAATGTAAGAACTCTGCCCAAAAGAGTCAAAACTATCTGTGTTTTTTTTTTTTTTTTTTTTTTAGATGAGATCTTTTTAAAGAGTATTTCTAATTCATTTCTTTAATGTAGCCTTTAAAAACATGAATTTTATATATCCCAAACACATCCTCTTGGCTATCCTCTAACTGAACACAGGATTAAATTTATTCTTGAATGTTTTCTATTAGGCAAATCCATTACAAATGAAGTAAAACGACTGAAACAGGAGATAAAATAAGAATAATTTATCCAACTAATACATATATATGATTAGTCCTTTTCTACATAGGCTACAGGATAATACTGATGATCTTTTGGTAAAATAAAATTTTGTAGAAATTCTTGCATACGTAGCTAGGAATGTGGTTTTCATGGGAGAGCCACATAAATGTTTGTCGACATCTCTAGGTACCTTTATACTATTTTATCTCTCTTTGAGAGAGCAGAGTTTTGTATAATACATATTCACTACTCCTAAAACCTCCCCCACAGCTTCCAAAATTTCAAAGCTGAGCACAGGGATTTAGCCATGCAACTTCTATTGACATTAATTGGATTTGTATGGCTAAATCCCATGCAGTTCTTCTGGAAATATTATAGGCTCTTGTATATAAAATATAACAATATGCTCACAAACATAACTTCACAAAAAATACTTGGACAGAACAGTAGAATCAAGTTTAATTTATATTTGGAGGTGGGTAACTTTTGGTTTAATATAAATGTAAGGGTTTTTGTTTAGGTATACTGAGTGAATACTAAACATGTGCTGTTCTTGCCTAAGGGCTTGGGTTGTTTCTTTTTAATGTGCAAACCATTTACATAGGAGTCTTCTGTACTTAACTCAGGAGAGGGAAGAGCATTTCTGATTCACTAATCCCTTTTTCTTTTTGTAAGTAACTGGGTCCTTCACATCATTCACTCAAGGGGTGTAAAATGTACAAAGAAATGGGAGGGGAAAAGCAAAATGGTGCCTGCTTGGCTCTAATGTATAGATTCAAAATCTTTTTTTTTTTTTCTTTTTTCCTCAAAAGAAAAAAAAAGCAGAAGAGGGAAAAGGGCAGTGCTAAATTTACTGCATGTGCTTGCATGATACGCAGGTTTGGGATAATTATTTTCTCTTTTGCTCAATAAAGTGAGTTGTTGCCATGGTAGCATCCATATTGCACAATTTCTCTGTAATGAAATAAACTGAGAACAGTTTTTAGAGGCAGAAGAGTTTTCTTTGTATGAATGTTTATTCTGTTAATTTCTTTTTTTTTCCTTAGTGCAAGGTTGTGTCTTAGAAATGCAGTCACCAAGACTGGTGCCTTAAAGTTCTTCTTGAAGTGAGGAAGCCACAAAATGCTTCCCAAATGTGTGATGATATGCAGTGCTTCTGCAGGAATAGGTATGCAAGCACGGAAATAGTTTGGGGGGTTAGTCTGGATCACTGGTTAAGTTAAATGTTACTTCTGGTCATAAAATTGAATATAGCCTTAGGAGAGTGCAAGTTTCCAGGCACATCAAAGGGTATCTCGGAGAATCTGGCCGTCCTGGTCCAGGAGCCCGCCCTGGGCAGGAACGACCTTGCCTCTGTTTTGTCCCTAACATATCTCCTGGGACAGATGGATCTTGAAAACTTCTTTTAAAGGAGGTCTGAGCAGCAGAGAAGGAGGGAGGGGCCTTCAGGTTAAGTGGTTTTAACTAGAGAATACCCTGTAGAGCATTTATTCCCTGCTGCTTGAGCTTCTTTTAATGAGGATGATGGACATCCATGCCAATGCTTCCTGAGCAGTTGGTTCCTTGATACCTTTTTTTTTTTTTTTTTTTTTTTAAACATTTATTGACTGCAGTCGGGATAGATAACTCCCAAAGCTTATGCGAAGGTGGTCAGGATATAGCACGCTCAGTTGTGATGACAGGTAGGTTTTCATTAGGCCCTAACAATGTCTCTGCCAACTCGTAGAATCATTATAGTTGGAAAAGACCTTCAAGATGCTTGAGTCCAACTAAACCCATCACCCCCGTGCCTGCTAAACCATGTCCCTGAGCGCCTCATCCGCACGGGTCTCGAACACTGCCAGGCACGGTGACTCCACCACTTCCCTGGGCAGCCTGTTCCAGTGCTTCACCACTCCTCCCGTGTAGAAATTCTTCCTAATAACCAACCTGAACCTCCCCTGGAGCAACTTGAGACCATTTCGTCTTGTCCTAGGTATAACAACTGCTGCTTCTCTCTCTCTCTCTCTCTCTCTCTCTCTCTCTCTCTCTCTCTCTCTCTCCAGTTTCATTTCTTCCTTAGTTGTCTCATTATGGCTCTGAGTTTGGTAATCAGCTTAGGAAACCTTTTTTATGGTGATCTAAGCTTATCATTCCGAAGTTTATATATATATTTACTGATTATTGCAAAAAAATCTGAAAACAATGATTATTCTAAAAATAAAGTAGATATCACAACCATCACCTGCAAATGCAAGTAGGTTAGCCACCTAAACCTGACACTTGCGATTCTTGGTTGTGTTGATGCACAGAAACTGAAATAAGTCACCTTGTGTTGGTGGTTCTTGTGCTTTTCAATCCATTCCTGGAGTATCTGCTGAAATTGCCTTGTTTAGCACATAAATGTTTTACTCTTATTTCCTTATTGCTCTTTACGTGCTCGTGATGAGTTAGGAGCCACATTGACCATGTTTTTTTTAACTTCACACCTTTTAATTTGATGTATGCAGCAAGATGTTTTTAAGAATTGAGAGGGGGAGGAAAGGTGTCTTTGTTTCTATCCATCTAAATGCTGTCGTCACTGAAAGCTATAGAAGCAGGACAAATACTAATTAGCTGCATACTGTTCCTGAGCAATACAGTGCAAATAAACAAGACATCAGTTTTGTAGCTATTTAAATAAAATGTGTTTTTTTTTATAAATTCACTGTTTCAAAGAACTAAACAATCAAAATAATTTGTTTAGAATGTAATAAATAACGATATAAAATTAATCCCTCCTGCCCCCGTTCAAGCCTGAGTATATCCTCCCTGCATGTTACTATTCCATCAGTCATTTATCGTCAAGTACAGCAGCACATTTGTTCACTTGTTCATCTGTTGTCTTTCTTGATTGCTAACTTTCTTACCCCAAACATATACTTTGCATTTGAAACAGCATTTTTTTCCAAGTTTGGAAAGGTAAGTGGTGTGTGGCATAACTAACAGAATTTCACAGTTGTGTTAAATGATGACAGAAATTGAAAATGCAAACAGTGAAAATGCAAAGGGGGGTTGGTTTGGCTCCCCCCAGCAGATTAATTGCTGACAGATGATGTTTCATGTTCTTTATATGATAAAACCAAGACCAACTGAAGAAAAGATGGAAAATGGGTAGTTACAACCACTTTTCAGAATCGTTTCTTTAAGAGGCTTAACGTTATTTATAGATACCTCTTGCAGTTGCAAAAGGAACGTATTTAACGGGTCATTGAATTTAAATTTTTAATATTTTATGACTTATCAATGCGTGGATGACTGGAAGCTTTAAGTTCTGTAGAATGACTTGCACAAGTGGATACTGTAAGTGTATAGTCTCTGTTGTACATCTAAATACTTAAATTTTGGCTACACATTCTTTTTTTTAATGAAGCTTGTCACCGTAGGTTAGAACCACCCGTTTTGTGCTATGTTACAGTAAGAAACACGCACGGTTTCATTGCTCATCAAGCACCTTGAGGGTTGGACTGGCTTCCTTAAGCATCATCCTTATCCTTTTCTTTCACTTGTTCCTGGCAGGACTAAACTCTTAAGAGATTCACCAATGCGGAGCAGAATAGTCCCCTCCATGTACTAGTGTTGCTGTTTTGCAGGACATTCTGGGAAGGCAGGTTCCCAATGTGCCCCTTCCTGGCTGCTTAGAAGAGTGACCTTGTGGCATCTCCTCCTCTTTTGTGCTGCGGGGTGACCCTCTAGTACCTTGTCAGCCTGGTTCCTCCTTGGGTTGTGTCTGTTCTACTCGTGAAAGATACTGGAGTATCTTTTGTAAGTAGAGATTATTAACAGGAGAATAACTTCCTCTGAATTGCTCTTGAGTAAGAACTTTCTTTTTAATTTTTGGTCAGTCCAGGATCTAATGTCAGATAAGAAATCAAATTTTAAGGAGAATTTCACTTATATGGAAGTGTCTCAAATCAGGAGAGTTCTTTCCCATCTCCCTTTTTTGATAGCATAAAACCCGGTGTGACTCAGTGCTGCTTTCGCGGATCTCACCGTGAGCTGCACAGTAGCATCGTGTCTGATTTCTTTGCGTGTACATGCAGTCCCGTAGCGAACTCCAGTTCGTGGATCGGATTCATTAACTTTGGCGTTCAACAGTCTTTTTAGCTCCAGTTTTGCAATATGAAAAGAATTTTAACTGTCATATTTTAGCTAGTCAGACCCATCTATGCAAACAATTTCTCACCTATATTTAGATCTCTCATATGCAGATTGCTAAAGTCAGGAGTTAGAGCAGGGAAAGGATTTCTCTGTACTTACACTTTTATGAAATGCTTTCCCTCCTAAGGTCAGGAGGGATCTTTGTTTTGTGTGATAGTGCTGATGTGCTTCAGTGATGTGAGTCATTTCTATTTTTGTTTCTGTTGCTATTTATTCTTATTACAGAACCACTAAAATGTGCACATTTTTATGTAGTCACAACAACTGAGGGTTAATTTCTGTCTTTCACAGCACCTCTCTTGAGAACGAGCCTTGTAGCATGTTACTAGGGTCCATCTTTAATGATGAGTTTTTGTGCATTATAGTTTAGTGTACCTTACGTGATAAATAAACTTTATTAGAGATAGATTGTACACTAGGATTAACCTCTTTTAAATTGCAGGAGATTTTAAGATGAAGAAGACGCAAGGATAAGTATTTTTACATATAAACGGCATATTGGATTTGATTTAATAGTGGCTTTTCAGAGCCAGCTCTCACATCAGACTTTCGTGTGTTATCATTTGTCTAGCCTTGTGGATACTACGTCTGTTTCTTGTATTTCAAAAGTATTTAGGTCAAATCCTCCTGGGTGGTTGTATTAATTAAAAATTCCCAATGTCTTGTTTCCGTATACCAGCTTTGGATCAATATTCTTTCAACACACTTAAATTACCATAATCATCCAAAAATAGACTGCAGTTAACACACATATTGAAAATATTTTTCCTTACGGAAGAAGGCAAAGTAATTTGGTCTCAGAAAGACCAGAAAGTCTCCCAAACATCCTATTCTGAGAAGTATCCTTTGATCTCATGAATTCTGTTCATGGCATGTACACAGTGCAGATTTGTCCTTAGGACAGGTTAGAAATCCTAATTGCTTTAATTATTTGTACATGCAAAAGTGCATTTGCAAAGAAAAACCTTTATATAGCAATGGGAGGGTAGTTATTACCCTCCAAACGAAAATAGATCATTATTTACAGTTACATATTTTACTGATATATCATTAAAAATTTAGAGGCCTTTTGCAAGTATGAATATCAAATCCTATAATTAAGGTTCAATATATACTTGGAAATATATTTAAGATTGCTTTTTTTTCTGGTCTGGTTTTGTACTTCTCTTGTAATAGCTAGAAAGGCTGCCATTATGGGACAGAGATGTTATAGGAGTGAAGGTTTTTGTAGATTTGGGGATTTAAGGTTTTATGCATGGTCCCTTGCATTTTTTTTTTTTTTTTCCTTTGTATAAAAGTTCACTTCAAGAAGATCTTTGTGTCACCTTTCTTGGCTTCTGAAAAAAAAAACACCTGGAACTTGAAGCCTCTGATCCAGAAAGGTACCTTCTGAAGAAAAGACGCTTCTTTTGGCTAGGTGCTGCCCACGTCTTGAAACACAGCCAGCTTTTGTCTGGTGTCTGCTTCATGAAACTACCTGGCTTAAGGAATCAGTCTAATTGTAGGCACCATTCCCCAAGTGTTTCTTTGACCATCTGTTCTCATCTGTGCACTGTGTTAAAAGTATGTAATAGAAAAGGGAGCACTTGTGAATTACCTGCCTGCAGTTCCTGTCTGCCCTCCTTGCATGTACGGGTGCCTCTCCCAGGGAGCCTGAAGTAACCAAGGTGCAGGCACCTGCAACAGGTTTCAAGCAAATCAAGTTCTTGGTTTTGTGTGTTTTGGAGAATCAAAATAATCTCCCCCTGATCAGTTCCAGGAGTCTTAAAAATTTCTGACAAGTTTTCTAAATATACCCTCAAATTGGGGATTAATTTGATCCTCTCACAAAATACCATGTTAAACAGATTTCTAGCATGCCTTTCAGGGTAGATCTCAAAGTATTTTAATTGATCCTCAGAGTAAAGGAACTGACTCAGAAATACTGATTTATCCTGGTATCACTCCCTAGAGATTTTATCCTCCCTTTAACTGATGAGCAAGCCAAGGGTATCATGAATTGCCTTTTAGATTCCTCCTCCTTGTGCAAACTGAGTTAATGCTAAAGTAAATGTGCTAAAAGGAAAAGGGGGCTTTTTCCCAGTGAAGAACATTCAAAAAAGGAAAGCCTGAGCAGCCACAGCTTCTAAAGGACAAATGGTATCAGAGGGGTAGGCAGTTGTTGCTGTTATGAAACATTTAGTGAAAATAGTGTAACATCTGGGACTTGATAGCACATCTGGGACTTGAAAGTTTGTTCAGATTAGCTTGGATAAGTATTGATAATTTATTGTCACTATCTTTATTCTTTAAAATGCTGGTGTCCCTAGTAACCACAGCTGCAACTAGTGCCAAACTGTTTGACCTAATCTGAAAAAGTCATCTACAAAAGATGTATCAACACTGTGACAAAAATGCCGGAAGATAGTTAAAAACTGTAGAGTATGGCATGTGCTGCTGCTGAAGATGAAGGAACAGTGCCCAAGATCCTGGAGAGTCAATATAAAGTAACAGTGTAATGTTAATGTTAGGGATGCAAAAATAACAACGTAATAACTGATAAAATATTAGGTCTTTCTCAGATATGATCCCATCTGCTGTGTTTTTGCATGCCTAAAAACCTTACACAGAACATAATTCAGAAGCAAAAGTCAATTGTTAAATCTAAGTATACAGAAAAAGGATTATTTTTAAGATTTTTGTAAACTGTTTTGATTAATTACTGGTTTAAATATATAGATATAATTGTGATGTTTTATAGTTAACTTTCTGTTTCTGAGTTTAACAAGGCTGTCACACTGACCATACTCCAGATAAAATTTTGAAATAACTTTGAGCAGATTTTTTTATCCTCCCGTAATTTGTACTAGGGTCATTGAATTTAACAGCAGGAGGCTTGTTCTGCAGTTATTTTGACTGAATTGTGTTTTTTAAATGGCATCTGCTTTTCAAACTGTCTTTGGCTGCATAGCAGTGCTTTTAACATCTGTATGAATTTAAGTACCAGCAGCAGTGGATTTTGAGCAAGTGTGGTGGGTTGCGTTTTTGCTTGAAAAGAGCTGTGGGCTGATGCTGCCCACAGGGAACATATAATACATGTACCCACTAGGGTACATATAAAATTTAATATGACCATGAAAGAATATAGCCCCGCTGTGTGAGAATATTATAAGTTGAATAATGGAAGATCTTAATATCCTCATAGGTTTGAGGTTCAGAGTCACGAAACAGGTTCAAGCTGTGGTTGAAAGCAAGCCAGACTGTGGAGTTGCAATTAACAGTACCTTTTGGGCAAGATAATTGAAAATTATAGACTGTGGAGATGCAAAATCCCTCCCAGACCATCTAGTACGCCTCTGCCAGCTCGAGACGGTTCCTGCCTGTGTCTTTTTATTTGTATTTTATCTAGTCCGGTTTAAAATGTCCCCTGGGGCTTGCATCGCGTCCCTGAGGAAACAGAGTTTTCTCCGACAACCAGCATTGTTTCTCCTTGTGGTTTTACCTGAGGGATGTGAGTAGGGGCCGCGCGGTTCGGAGGTGTGTATGGCCTCGTTCCTTCACAATTTCTGCAACATTTTCCCCTCGTAGTCGGTCACCATTTACCCAAACCAAACCTGTGTGTCTTGGGTCTCCGTTCAGAGTCTGCGGGTGCTCAGCCCCTCAGCAGAGGTTGGTGGGGTCGTCTAGAGCCCAAGGCCACCTTGTCCCCATCCAGGGAATGGCTCCAGCCTGTCAGGTGGCCCCATCCGGCAGGGAAAGGCGGCCTTCGAGGGGCTCTCGCACAAATATGTTACAGGGAGAGCGCAGGCCTGGCTGATTTTTACACATATCAGTGACCCCCATTCCTTCTTGTCATTCAGATCAATAGTTTTCCTTCAGGCTTTCTCGTTATTCCTGCAGAAAATCCCATTTGCTTGTGCTGGTGTTCTGGTCCTTTTTTCTTTAACTAGGATTAAATTACTACCACATTAATTTTTATTCCCTGAATAGTTGTAGAATATTTCTTCCAACCAGAATGTCTTTTGTTCAACAGATTCTCAATAAATACACTTTTTTTATTTATGTCACCCACACCATTTTTTTAGCTAATTCTTGCTAGATACTTTTTCCAAGCTTTTGTGACAATGAAATACAGTCATTGTAGTTTGCAGCATTAAAAAAAAGGAAAAATTACTCTTTGCCAATTTTTTTTCAATTGGTTTGACTTTGCATTTCAATTTTCCCAAATGCGGTTCAAACTTTCATTATATCTTCAGTTAAGAAGCCATCACCTCCCAAGATTTTCACCACCTGAACTACTGAAGTAGTAAAATTTCAAGTGCTTAAACTATGAGCAGCACTTGGGCCTGAAGCATTAGAACATGAAAATGATTATGGGGACCTTTTTATTTTGCTTACAAATACATGTCCAAAACCCAGTTCATTCGACTGTGTTCGTTTCTTCTGATCAGGTGAGTGCCCTAACTGGGTGCAGAGAGAGTCTGTTACATGAGGTTTATACCGAATAGATCAGCTCCAGTAGGCAGATATCCCACGTCTTTTTTCGTCCTGTCCTACCCCAACTTGTTGTTAGATGAGCTAAGAGGGGCTCAAATCCTGTCTGTCCAGAGGGAATTGAACTCTCCGTGTCCTACAGGACATTTGGCTATTCTGGTGAAGGAGCAGGAGACAACCACTTCTTCTTATGAATCTGGTCTAAAATGTTAGGTTCACCATAAAATATTTCAGAAACTTGTTAATTTTTCCAGATCTAAGGAAGCTGAATATTTACTTTTAACAAGTCTGCTTACTGCAGGAGAGTCAGCTGTGGCTCAGCATAAGAGAGATTCCTGCCAGTCTCCAGGTGCAGGACAGACATCTGTAGGTAGGTTTCAAAATCCGCTCCGAAGACTCACAAGTTCAGTATTTTACCTTTTAATGGTAAGCTGTATTTTAGCAACTTTTATGGGCTGGCTGTAGTAGAACTGATCACTATTTACTCCCCTTAGATACATATCCTTTATCTATGTTGGCGCACTTTGGAGATAAAACCATTTCTTAACTTCCATCAATGGAAGATGACAGTTCTGTTGCTTTCTTAAATATTCTCAGTGCCAGGGTCCACTGTTTAAGCACTCCTTTAGCGGCAGTGACATTTTTATTAGCCTAAATAAGTAGAGCATTTTTGAAAGAAATGAGCGAAGAGTTACAGTTTGCTAAGAAAATAACTGTTTAACTGAAGATCAAAACCTTCATATATTCTGTGATGTATCGATCCAAAAACATTAATGACACACAACATCTAGTCTGACACTATCTCAGATTTGTAGAGTCAGCTTTTAGTAAGCAATTTTACACTGTTAACCTTAGGTTTCCTTTACAGCATTTACTGCGGTCTGGAAAAAAATGGTTAGTATTTGTTGTTAAAGGTGAGCTATAACATTTGTAATGTAGCATCCCACATAAAATTTGGATGGGTCTGGCTCCAAGCTGTCTAGGCTTTTGGTGTGCTTACTGGAAGCTTTTATGAGCCTCATGCCATTCCTTCTGTGGGACATAACCTGCTTTCAGTGGTAGTTGCTGAACACAAGGCCAGCTGCAAGCATAGACTGCAGAAATGATTAAGCGGTAATAGTGCACTGGGGGATTAAATGGAAGTTGTAATAGCAGATTCCACCATTGTGTGTCTTCACTGATGGGATGAAGACATTCATTGAATTAAGAAGTTGGAGAAAGGTGTTCTCTAAGTACTAAAAATAAAAATAAATTTAAAAGCGCATCAAATCTGTGGTTGTTTTCAAGTCAATTATGGTTATTCAAAGTGATTCCTGAAGTGCATTTTGAGTAATATGCCACATGCTGAGTTTAATTTTATTAAGTAGTGTTAAGTTACATTATTTGCTACTTTTTACTGTGATTTGGACCTGAATTATTTACGGAGTAGTTGTCTGTCAGCACAATTAGGCCAATATTTCATAACTAAACTCCACATACTTTGTAGAATAACAACATTCAAACTTTTGTTGTTTAATGCCATACCAAAGAAAGTTTAACACGGGCTTCCATTCAAAATTAGCACATTCTTGAGTATCATGGCTTTTTGTTCCATAGGTAAGTGTCTCTTTATAGCATGTTTACTTAACAAAACACTTTAATAAGTATTCTTACCTCCTGCAAGGTATGGATCAAGTTCACTTTAAGCAAAAGGGTAAGGATGTAACAGAGACAGATGTATTTTTTAATACTGATCAGAAGTTACTGCTGCTTCATAGTAACATGCATTCTTGAAGATTTGAATTGATGCTGTCCTTTCTGATCTATTTATTCTTCAGAAATTTCTCTTTGAATAAGTATCATTACACAGAGCTAGGTTATAGCTGGCTTTTTTTTGAAAGTAGGACTGTGGTCAGATGCTTTATGGAATCAGTGTTACATAAAATGTAACCTTGTTACACTGAATTGACAGCAACTCTAGCACAGGCAAGAAAAAATCTCTCTTCTGCTTTCTTTTCCCTCTTTCCTTCCCCTGGGGCTGAGTGGAGGCAGGGAGACAGAAGAATCTGCACCATTTCTTCTAACTGAGAGAGAACAGACTGGTTGAATTTAATGCTGACATCCCATGGTTGCACTTTGCTGATACCACTGTCATCATTTAGTGGAAAGGTGGTGGTGAAAAATAAACTGGTACCTTGCTATGCTGGCAAAATGGCTCTATCAAGGCACTGTATGTGTGTGTGTGTATATATAGGCAACTTTTTCTCATGCCCTGCTGTCTACCCACAAAATCTTCAGGCCTTTTGCTGTCCAACCTTCCAACCTCAAAAGTCTCTCTAGCCGAGCAGAGTGATTCTGTCCATCTGCTCAAAATGTGGACGAGTTGGCACAGGAGTATCCAACTTTGAATTGAAAAATTCAAGAAGAGGTTTTCAGATTTAAAGAGAAGAGACTCAAATTCTGCCCTAGCTGTCAAACAGAGATATGAAAAATGTTCAACTCCTGCTATTACACTCCACCTTTACCCCCCAGCAGCCTTTCTCTGCTCAGAACTCCTCAAGGGAGGATAACCCCTGATAGAAAGGGTAAAGGGTAAATGCTGTGCATGTCGCTGCCTGTGCTGCAAATGTATTGGTGTAAATATAAATAAATAAATACAGTTCTGCTTGCTGCAGAACTGCATGAAAATCAGTGAGAAAGTATCAGTGATTTTCCAAATAAATATGGCCATATGGTGATTTAGGAAAGATACGTTGATGACAAGTGGGGAAATAAAAGTAACTGGCTATTGCTAATCATATTTGCAAAAATGTCTAATGTTACTCATGTTTCTTGTTCATAGATCACCTCACTTGTGACACTCCAGCTGTTATCCTTGGTTGGCCATAACGACCAGCTTGATGGACCCAGATACAAATGTACTGTGTCTCTGGACTTCATCAGAGCTATTGCAAGGTGAGCCTGTTGCACACTGCTTAGTGTTTTATGTGCTCACTTGAATGAGATTTCAGCAGCAGTGTTTGCTTAATCTTTCCGTGAGCTGTCTGCATGCCACAACAGGAATCATTAGACACTTTCTAAGAATGGAGAAAAAGCTACTGAGAAATGTATTGCCTATTTGTGTATATTCCAGTAGTTGAGTGAGATCTTTCTAAAATAGATCTTTATTGTGTTATTATCTCTGCAAGCAAATAGAATAATCCTTGTCTTCAAGAGCTTACAATTTTTAAATAAAAGAAGTATCTTTCTGAGAAGTCAAGGCAAAGATATTCAAGTGTCCTCTGTCATATAAGGTGTCTGTGAAGTTCTTCTGTCTCTCTTCTAGTGATTTAGAAACCTGTAGCTACCCTTACTCTTTTCCATACTAGTTTTAATGAGGAGGTGTGTGCTGTAATGAAACTGCTGCCATGAAGGAGTGAGGAATGAGAGTGCCCTTTGCCAAGTTCAGACGGATTTTGATCAGTTTTCATTTGATCAGTCTGCAAAAGAAGTTATATATGGTGCAGCTGCCTGTGATTTCAGGGACCTCAGGAAATCCCTTTCAGCTCTAACACCCTAGAATTTATTCCTTATACAGAAATGCAGTAGTGAAAGTTTGTGTCCTTGTGTCCTCTTGGTAGCATTATCTGGCTATAATTCAGCATAGTTTAGTATATTGTTAATGAAATGGTGTGAGTATTCCTCATACTTTTGGAGTTTTGTTTTCTTTCTTTACTTACAGAGTTACTTTTTTTTTCAGGGAAAAGCTTTTGCTTGGCAGAAATGGCTCAAATTTCTTAGCTCTAGTTTTTATTTTTATATTATAGAGTTTTAAAAATTTCCTGGGAAGGTCTCCTGTTGTATGAAATACTAAGGCTAGCTCATTTATTAGCACTTTTCCAATGTAACTCAAAAATAGATTAGGTTTCCAAGCAATAAGCACTTAGGGAAGTCTTTAAATACTGAGTTAGACCTATCTAGAAGAGCAGTAGAGAAATTACTTGCGCAATAGTAATACTTGAATACAGTCTCTCTAAATTTGGTTTCCTTAGTTTCAAATATAAAACAACACCCCAAAGACTTTCAGTAGCAGTTCATTAACATTCTAAATTTCTACTTATTATTTCGTATCTGTCATATAATTGTGTCCAGGCATTCCTCTGAGCTCAATAAATACTTGTTAATTGAGAATTTCATTGGATTGCCCTTATGCATAAAGTTTTCTCCTCTTTCTGGAACGGGCAGGGAATTGATGCAGTTCTATCAGATCACAAAGTGGTTATTTCACTGGAAGAGAAGTCTGCAGGATTTGAGTATAAAGCATTTTGAACTATATTGCAGAGCTTCAGTGCACCAGTGGCTCTCCTGACCTATTAAACTCCCAAGAGACTTGTCAGGAAGCCCTATAGACACTTAATTTCCATTTGCAGTTGGACAGGGCATGGAATGAAACTTGCTCCAATTCCGGCCTGGCTGCACCTTTCTGCTGTGACCTTCACTAGCTCAGTTTGCTCTTCCCAGCAATAAAGTTTCATGTGAATGAGGCCCCCAAAAAAGCCCTCCCTGGTACCAACTACAGAGGGTCATCTGCCAAGCAGAACTGATGGTTGTGTGTTCAGACATGCCCCTCTGCTCTAACTCTTGCTGGGGATACAGAGACTAGTTCATAAGCTGTGTGCTGACTTAAAGAGTCTTTCCTTAAATTGAACAAAGATACTTGAAAGGACATCCCCTGCCCAACTGCAAATGGAAATTAAGCTGCTTGTAGTTATTACCCAGGTGTGGGAAAGAGATATTTATTTCAGGGGAAAAGGATCCACATTGCAATTTCAACCAAAATACACCCCGGTTAAGCAGATCGTCTCCTGATTGTCTTCTTCTCCATTATTGTACTGGTGCTAACTTTCAGCCACCTGAATCCTAAGATACCTCATCCTTGTTACCATGTCTCCTTACTCCCTAGCATAATTCCTAATGAGAAGCTGAAGAGCACAAAGAGCAGGACAGAAAAGTATATGCTCTCTGCTCTTCTTTACAGCACCTCATTCAAGGTGTTCAGCTTGTATTTAATTTTTCTATTTTTTTATAAAGCAAAAATGAAGTATGCTCTTAAAAAAGGAAACTGTATTTGTTTTGTGGAAAAAAAAAAATATAATATGCTTCTGGGAAGTTTTAGTGTGGTAACTTCTGCCCATCCGCTGTTGCTCTGTTGGAATACTATGGAATAGTATTCCATGGAATATGGAATACCGCGTCTAGGTCTGTTTTACTCCATATGTTCAGCCTCTGCAGAGGTATTCCTGTGCTTTTTACAGCATACTATTTACACTTTGGGCTGAAGATAAGGCTAGATGTTTCTTTACTAGAAACCTTAAATTTCTGTTTAAAGAATTTTACATGTGAGCTCAACAATTTTCTGAAATAGGAATCCCCTAACGTTTGTTGAATGGGATGGATCTCTTAACATAATCTCTAGTGATTCTAGCTGTTTTGACAGGGTAATAGTGCTGCATTTAGTTGATAAGGTCAGAAGTTCTTGGAGAGTATGATGTTGTTTCTGCATATTCTGCTTTTTAACTCGTTCTTGAGTGATAGAACATGACGTGCTCCTAACAGCAGCAGTTAATTTCCTTTAACTTTGTCACTGGATTATTAAGTAGACTCCAACACAGTATCTCTTGCTGTGTATCTTGGGAATTTCTAAACTTTTTCTCTGCCTGATACAATGTTATACAGAAACTTTTTAAAAGTGGGTTACAAAATGATGCATGAACAAAGAATATTAAATGATTGCAGTCTAACAAACAAGACATTCAGCCAGTTAATCTCACTTAGCATTGTGAGCGGTTATTTTTTGCATCATTGAATACTTAAAAAAAGACTTTTAATTTTATACTTGTCATTATATGGAGTAATTTGTGTGTTATTTATTCAAACAGTAAACCCTAAAGTCTGAATGTTAGATTGTACAGCAGAATGAATTTGGAGACAAAAAAAAAATAATTATATGTTTTATTCCACTGCCATTTCATTCTGCCTACCATCAAAGTTCCAAAGTATACATTAAAATCTTCTATCCTATTGAGTGGCATTCTTGGTATTTTTTCAAATTCAGCTATGAACGTGGGTCAAGTAGTGTCAAGACTGAAAGAACGCAGACTGCAAATGAGTACAGATGAAGGAGTTAGGCATTACATGCTAAAACAGGTGGTTTGGAAGATGAACAAAACACTCAGTAGCACAAAAGATTGCTGCTTTGCATCTCCAACTAGAGTATAATGCTTATCCGATGAAGATACATCAACTTTGATTTAAATTTTTTTTTGCTGCTTTTTGATAAGGAATCTTTCTTTTTTTTTCTAGAAGGCTTATCTTAATTTTGAAAAATCTGAGAAAGTTTAAATAATCAAAACAATGATATTGTCAATAATATCAGAGATTAGAAATTGTCTTTCATGTTTGAAAGCATTTGGAGGGGGGAACGTGTTGCTCAATTTTGCTTGTGCAGAATCTCCCACGTGTTGTGTCTCCAAACAGGTTAAAGTCTTAACACTGCTAAGATGATTGTTCTGATGTACTGTGTTTTTGCTTATAGGACTGTGAACTTCGACATAATAAAGTACTTGTACGATTTCTTGTGAAAACAAGCTTCACAGCCATATGGACACTGTGACAATGACTAAGGCAAGCTGTGTTCATCTCTCCACTTAGCTGGCCAGAAAGAAGAGTATTTTGGCTCCTCTGGATTTGTCCTAACAGGTGCCGGCCCAGCATGGAATCTCATGAAAATACTCTGATTGGTCTAGGTGGATCTGAGCGGAGGACTATTTACCAGGGACCCTGGAGTATTTGGAAGCAATGTGTTAATTATAAGCAGCAGGGTTTGAGCACAATCTGTTCTGCTCTTAATGATGTTATCTTAACACTGAAATTGCCTGAAACCCATTTACTTAGGACTGCATTTTGCTCTATGAACTCTCCCCAGTGCTTTGAACATGGCAGCAGCCCTTGTTTGTATGCCCAGTCTTTTCACTTCCTCTCCACAGGAATCTCTGCAATTGCCTGCCAAGGCAGCTTTTCCGAGGCCACCATTTTAGGAGAGCAGGGTAGCAAAATACAATAAATGTAAGAACATATTTAAAATCAAGCTGGTATCCTTTCTCTTCAGGCATATGTAGGCAGACTGTTACACTGTTACAGACGGATCACAATGATAGGAAGCTCCCCAATTTATCAGCCTACTGTCTCTTTTCAGACCATTCATAAGTTCTAGCTGTGAATCTATTTTTACCAAGTTTTTTTTTTTATTTAAAAAATCATTGATTCTAACAATTCTAACCAGATGCCAAACTTTAAAGGTTCTGTTTCTGTTTTAAGATTTGATAATCCTTTATAATTCATCTGGTTTTACTGACTACAAATTAAAATGTTTTGATCGAACACACTGTTGTGTGTTTTTGTAAGAGCATCTAGTCTGTAGGGGAGGACAGCACAGCTACCTGTCCATCAGGAAGGTAGAAATTCAACAGGTGATGGAGTGTCCCTGCAGCAGTGCCCTAGAAGAGACAGAGTAGTGAATAACTGATGTGTTGCCATACCAAAAATCTTTGACTGCAGCACACAGGTAAGAGAAGGAGGTAAACATTGATCTGAAATTGTGTATCAGGCTATAAACTTGGTCTTTGTGGAAGACATACTCCTATTATAAGTTGTGTCCTGCCACTATTGCCTAGTTAAGGACTGTTTTGGATAAAAGGTGTGGAGACCTGTTCATCTTGAATTTGAAGGTTTTTGTCTCCCTCTTAAGGGTGATGGTTTCACAGTGTTTTCCTCAGATATTGTGCTCTTAAATGCTGACCTTCGACTGCCTGGCAGTACAAGACTGGGCTATGTTGACTGTTCTTTTTTTAAAGGAAAAATGCTCCCCTTGATCTCAGGTACTGGAAATGGTCAAGTAGCCCAGAATACATGTAGTGTTTTTCTTCAGTCGTGGTTGTGTGGCTCAGCTTCCGAGTCTGGATTCGGACCCAAATGTGTGAGTTCCAGGTGAGTCAAAGCAACAAAAGGCTCTTTCTGGCCGAGCTGTCATTTCCCTCCAGCAGGAGACTGTGAAAGGGCAGGAGTGACTCATCTCCGGGATCCTCTTCCCTTCCTACCGCTGAGCTGAATCAAACCCTGCACCTGTCCATGAGGTGGCAACATTTGTCACACTTGCTGAAGTGCTTGGATGCAAATACTTGACCTGCTTCAAAATGTTTGTTGTCTGTTTTTGTTTTACTAATAAAAACATACTTAAGTTGAACTGTGATTTGCACTGAACCTAGTGGCTGTGTCCCCTTTTGGAGATGGTGATGGGGTGAGCTCAGCATCTCCCACGTGGAGACTACCTAGGGCTGAAAGCAGGAAAGTTTGAGCTTTTTTCAGCCAAGAACTTCAGTACTTCATAGCTTCTGTTATACCTCATCTTGGCTAGAAGTTGCTGTTACGAAGCATAATGGGCTTGATACTAATTTGCCAATACTAATCTAGGCTAGAAGTTGCTTGAGGAAGCATGATGGGTTCGAATCTAATTTTCTAAGTTCTACAGGTCCTGGGTGGTAAATGTCGGAATCTGCAGCTGACCCTTGTTTGGAGCCCCCAGCAAAGCGGGGCAGGGCGGCGCTGCTGGGGAGGGACAGTGCCAGCCTGTGAATGTGTAAGGGGAGTTCAAGAGAGATGAGATGCAGCAACAAGGGTTACAAACAGAACAAGAGAGACCAAATATAATGATTCTTTGTAAATATAATAGTATTATATGGTTGAACTAATTCCAGGATCTTATTTTTTTGATAATATAGATATATGAGCACTCATGTTTGATTTTAGCAGTATCTAAGGAAATAAAATACCTCTTGTTTTATTTTGTGAAATTTAACTCATTATTAGAAATGAGTCCATAGATATGGCTAAGTGATTTTTCTTCTTACTGTTGCCATAATTTTTCTTAAAAGGATTAAGACCAGAACCAGTTCAAGACTTTAGTATCTATCACAGCTGCATGGGCAATATCCATGGAGGAGACTAAATATGATGTGTTTCAGGACTGATGTTCAGTATGTGTCTTTGCAGAGAAGTATTCCACATAAGTTCTGTTTCAGGTTGCAGAGTTTGTTTTGTTTTGTTTTTCACACACTACCCTGATGATTATTTCTTATATAAATTGAAAGGAGTGATACCAGTTTTGTATAGTGCAGGTAATTTCACTGAGATGAGGTAAATTGGAGGATGAGTAGTTATCAAGGAGCCGTTAGACTGAAACAGTGCCCTTACATTGAACACACTTTTGTGCCCTTTTTGAAAGATCAGTGATATAAAATTTAAAGCTGAATCAGCAGGTTAGGAGAACGGACAAGGTGACTGGGGTGTGGATGACTGACTTAGGCTGTAACTATGCTGATGATGAATAGCAGGATTTGTTCAGACAAACTGGAAGTACTTCTATATATCCATGTCAGTGAATTTATAAATTACTGCCAAGTGTCTTATTAAGTTCCCTCGCAACCCCGGCAGTGTTACATTTGGAGACTCCGCTTCCATAGGTGAAGTCTGGCCTCCCTTAGCCTTCCTGGAGTCAGGAGTACAGCCATCCTACAGGTGGGTTTAAAACTCTGAGATGCAGAACAAGACGGTTGTTAAAGCAGTCAGAAAACCTTCCAGAACTGCACTGTAGTAGGATGTCAGTACTTAAATTCCTAATTCATCAGTCACAAAGCCTTATAACACTGTAGAAGTTCTGTAAACTTACACTTTCTGTCTTCAGCTAATCCAGACATTTGCAGGAGTTGGGGCTTGTTCTTAGAGGACAGAAATGGAGGAAAAAGTTCAGTTCATATTTTTATAAATATAGCCTGGAGATTTTCATTTTCAAAAAATGTTTGCAAGAGTGCATTGTGTGCAAGTCCTTTTTCAGCAGTGATTTACCTCTGGTTCTCCCAAAACCTGCTACTTCTGCCACCGTAATCCCTCTACTATTGCAATTTGGGGCAGATTGAGCACTTTGCAAGTTCTAGGACTTTTACACACCCTGAGTTATAGTTGGGAGAATGCACCAGTTTTTATCACTGGTTAATTTTTAGTGTCCACCAGCTGGTTTTGCCAGGACCGCTCGGACGCTGACAGCCGTCTCCAGGCCTGGAGCAGAGGGCCATGCCAGGACTGGTGTGAAGTACAGGACTCCCAGCAGGAATGTAGGAGAACCCACATGTCTGTGAGCAAGTTCAGTGTTCCTGGATTAGATATTCCCCTGCCACTTGATTTGGCATAGATAGCAAAGTGAGAAAGAGACAGTTCTTAAGAATTGCCTGGAGTTAGATGTGCTACGTGTTTTAGTCTCCTCAGATGATTTTGAAACAAGAGATTTGCTCCATCCAACAGTAAATACTACCTGAGCTAACCCATTTTTTTCAACACCAGAGCATAATCTACAAAATATTCCCATCATTTGTAGTAAATATACATTGGGATAAATATAAGGGTTTGATTAGCAAGTCTAATCATATGCAATATCAAATTGTATGTCTTCTCAGCCATTTGAATGACTGTGCTGGAATATTTGATGGATAGATGATTAATAGCAGAAACTTTTTTTTTTTTTTTTTTAATCTCAGCTCTTTAGGACGTATCCTTAACTCTGAACAAGCAGACGCATATAAATTGCGTGCAATACTAGGATAAATGTAGACATAGACTATATTCAGCTTTATGTTCTTCATTCAAAAAATTGAATCAAATCTGGAAAGAGTACAAGAATAGTTTGTGTATGCCAGCAGATTTCAAATCACGGAAGTACAATCCTTATCATGAAGTTACCCTGAAAACTCTGCATGGGAATATGTCTTTAGAAATTATAATTCAATGACAGTGTCTAGAATACAACAAAAAGTTGGAAAATACCATATTGCTGATAATTTGGCATTAGTGATAGACATGTAATTGCACTCATATAGTCATATAATTGAATAACCTTATGCTTTTTAATATCTAGGCTTCTGATTTTTTTAAATATGGTATTAAACTAAGACCAAGACACTTTAGGAGCCTGTGGTGGTTTTGTGCTCTTTCAGTGACATGCGGCTTCACTATCTACAAAGTGGTCTTGGGCTAAGAAATACCCATCTTTACCAGATCTTTTACCACATGTTGTCTGAGAATATAATATACAAAGTGCTATAGGTGGATTTGATGTTTGCTATGACTCTTGCAAGGGACTAATTCCATCAGAGGAAAAAAGAAAGAAAAAAGATTGTTCAGTGGTTGCCATTTGGAAAAGTATAGGATAACTAGGGGACCAGCTTGGAAAGAGGCCTGTTTTTTCTTTGACATGAAGTGTGGAACTTAGTTATATGGTTGCCTTTGATGTCTTCAAGTATCCAGAAATCCACAGAAACCTCTAGATTACCTCTTTCTTCTTGCACCGTCCCACTAAAATTCTTTTTTTTTTTTTTTTTTTTTTTTTTTTCAAAATGGTTTTGGCAAAGAACTGATCTACAGCCATGACCGAGTTCCTCTTGGAGAAGATTTTCCAAGAGATTAAAACCAAGAGACAAGCTCTGGCCATGACACAGCTATCACCCCCTTGCACGGGTGTCTAAGTATCCTGTTGCCCCATGCCCTTAGCTCTGCCAGCGCTTTTTTTGGATGTTCATCCCATGCTTCCAGGTGGTTGGTGTGTTGGGTATCTGAGGACAGGTGGTCAGTGTCCTCAATGTTCTTTTCAAAATCCCGGTGAAATATGTTGGACCATGGATGTTGTGTTTGTAGTATTTTGTTCTTGGTGATTGCTTTTCAAGAATTACTGGATTTTGATGAAATGCTAATGGAAAGTTGAGGTCAGTGACAGACCCAGGGTAGTATATGTGATTTTTCATTATCAAGGCAGCAAATGTTGGTATTTGCCTAAATCCATTCACTATGCCCTAGGTGTCCCTGCTTGAGCAGGAGGGTTGGACTAAATGATCTCTAGAGGTCCCTTCCAACCTCCACTATTCTGGGATTCTGTGACTATATATTTTCCCTTTTCCTGACATATACTGAATTTCTACAGGAAAAAAAGATTTTTAATATGCAACTGCTCTCCTCAGTGTGTTTGATTCTTGCTGAGAGAAGTACATGCTGCTTGTTATTTTGTGTGCTTTGCCGAGCTCAGAGGAAGGTGGAGGCACTAGGAGAGAAGCAAGGGTAAGGGTTAGGAAATAGATTTGCCAGAAAATGGGAGTTTCTTCTAATGCATCTGAAAGAAGGAGCAGGGGAGGGCACTAGTAGTTCAAGAGCTGAGCACTTCCTCCATCTCCACATAGTTCTAATAAAAACACTAATGAGGACTTCCACATCTGTCTGTCTCCTAAATCCTGTGAATTAGAGCACAGTTGGAAAGAGAGAATAGGAAGCAGCAAGGTACGCAGCCTCTCTCATTAAGATATCCCTGCTAGATGGCAGAGCAGGTTTCTACGAGAGTCAGAAAGAAGAAAGCCCTCAAGAGAGGGCGGCGGGGAAGGAAGTTGCCTACCAAGCTGATAGCAAAAATCTTGATTGTATTCATCCTGTTCTCATTGCTGCTCATTGCTAGACTTTCATAGCGTTTATCCTGGTTCTGATAACCACCCTCCCCATCAGTGCAGGGGTTCTGATGCTGCCCTCCCCATCAGTGCAGCAAATCAGTAGAAAGAGCCCAAGTCTGGGGCGTCTGCTAGGGTTTTTGAGAGCCCCGTCATGTTGGGATTTGGTAATTTAAGAGAAAATAAGAGTAACAGCCAGAGACAAATACACAGTTTCTGCAGCCAGCGTAAACAAACCTGTGGCTACTTCTGTCCTGGGCACACAGGAGCTCCCTCTCCAGCACCACGGGCCCTTTCATTTAACTTAGCCCTGTGCGGGGGCACGTGCAGTTACCTTACACAGTTCCTGCAGCGGCACTACTCACTTCAGGCAAGATAGAACATATTTGGAGCTACCCTTATGTAGCCTACTTTTATGTATCCTGGGCATGCTGTTTTGTAATTCCTTAGAAACCTTTAAAAAATTTCATCTCATTCCAGGAGTGCTTTTTTTTTGGTTATAGGAACAAGAAATATGATGGTTGTGCAAATGAGTCACAGTTATTGTCTGCAAAGTTTTATCCTCTGCAATACCTCTGTTATCACCTTTGCATTTAAAATGAAAGCAGACTGTTTCTTTTCTAGATTTTTTTTTAATTAGATTGGTAAATTGGCTCTAGACTTGATTCCATTTTTCCTCCTTTCCTATCTAATCTTAATCCTTCCTCCAAAGCACAGAAGTAACAAAACCTTTATTGAAATAGTCACAATGTTTTTGATATCAGCATCAAAAGAGAAAATTGCCCTTATTTTTCTGTCACACAATTAACTGAATTTTGGTAAAATTCTTTTACCCTCAAAATAGAGACTATCCAATAGAAGATACACTTGTCATGGGAAAACTGAGCTGAAACTGTTAATCTCTGGCATAATTCTTTGTGGCCAAGGAGAGGAGTTTTCTCATTAAAAAGTCAAATAATTCTGATATTCATGTCAGCTATAATACTGAATAACGCGTTAGCTGTTGCTGGTATACTGAAGTATCCTTATGTACAGTTGTTTTTCATCTAGACTAAATACTCTTGGTAGTAGCCTTTTAATTTAGCCAGGCATCATCTTGTTTGAAGATCAGACCCCTGAAGAGACTGAAGCTGATTCCTCTGATTCATTTGGGAGTTATTTGCAGAACTAAATTGATCTTTTCACTAAAATAAAAATGGGGAAGCAGGGGATTAGAGTGGAAATTCGAACTGATCTCTAGTGAGTAGTCTGTGGTAACTGTAATCTTGCTGATGGTTTGGGAGCCTTCACACTGAAAGAGCCAGAAGTCCTGATGCAGGAAGGTATAGAAATAAGTAGCTGGTTTATGTTTTCCTAGTGTGGCACAACTTCATGACTCTTTGGCACTGAGGGCGATTCAGTTTATTAATATGGATAGCTGTTTGCCATTGGTGACTAAAGAACAGCTCATCTCTCAGAAAAGTCGGCATTAATTCCCTTCATGTTCACAGCTAAAAAAGATAGGAAGATATTGAAGGAAGCCGGGAGATGCTGAGTTTAGTCTGTTGCTTCCCTCCCTATTCCCTTTCCTGGGAAAGACAGGATGGAGACAGAGTATAATAAGGCCAGGAGTATAAAATGCTAATCCCAGGTCAGCCCTGGGTCACCATTAGTTTTTGACGATCCGGAGCCTGTAACTGCAAGTTCCTTTTGGAACTCTCGAAATCTCCTCTGAGAGTATCCTCCTTGATCCGGCCCAAAATACCACTCATTCGGAGCAGAGGCAGAGCGCCCCTTTGCCGGGTGTCCTGCGCGGAGGCCGTGGTGCTTCCAGCGAGGCAGGGCGAGAAACGTGCGCGACAGGAGCCCCGGCTTTGCGGGTCGGGCCCACGACAGGATCGCAGCGCAGGGTAGGTGGATCGCAACGCAGAGCAGACTTGCTAATCGCTCAGCTTGCTCAAATCACAGGAGAAAACCAGCTCCAACAGGGACCGGGGTAATCCGTTTTACTGCTTTTGTTGAACAGTCCTCACTCGTTTAAAACTGGAATTTCTTTTTGTAGGAAACGAGCAAGTCAATGTGGGCTGCTTTAAGAGTTCCCACTTTCACTGCCAAGAAAGTGGTTCTTTTATTTATAGTAGGTTAAGGAACATCATTTTTATGCTAACCTTTTTTCTTTTGAATTCTTCTCTACAGATGCCTTCCAGAAATCTTTGGATGTTCGATAGGTTACTATAGATATATAGTAAAATTTTGACAGCTTTCTTATTGCTGAAAACCTGCAGTTCCCTGCAGAGACCTTTTCTTCGTTGTAGCCTTATTGCCAAGTTGTCAGAGCATTAATTAAGCTAGAAGAATAAGGCATTGCATGTCATTTCCTATACTGGATGCCTTCATGTCAGAGACATATCTCCATGGCAAGAACCAGTATATAAACAAAAAATAAGCCTGGCAGCAGTACACAAGCTTGTGCATGCTTTTAAGTGAGAAATGTGGCACAGGAAAATATGGAATTTAAAGCAAAGTATTCTTAGGGAAAAGAAGAGTTTCCTGAATAGTTAATTTCTTGAGAACAAGTGTGATGATTTCATTTAGGCACTATGTGTGCTCCAGTATTTTTTTAATCTCCGTATTTTAAATGTGTTAGGTATTTATTGCCTCAAACCTTCAAAGCTTTCTCATTCTAAAAACTCTCATTCATTATAGGTAGACTGAACATTCCTTAATGGAATTAGAGATTCTCTGTACCGGCGCATAAAATCATGGGTAGTAAAACTTTATTCTGTGTAAACTACTAATAATTTGCATATCTATTTCATTTTGTTGCATGAATCAAAGTGTCTTCATTTCCTGTATTATATTCATCTCTCAATTTTATGTACATTTACTTGACTGTTTAGAAACCAAAAAAATACAGCACACATGTTGATGTTTTTCCTGCAATAAAATGAATAGATGCTTAAGCTATAATTGCAATCTGCTGTTTGCTAATCCTGCAGGCAGAGCCACCGTGTTTAAAAATAAAATACAGGAGTATTTTTTCATTTTTTTCTGACATATTTTCAGTGGTGGGTTGTACAATAGTGGATGTTGTGACAAAATCTGGTCGCTCGTAGCCATGTTAAAAAAAAGGATAGAAATATTTTCAAGATCTTGGAGGAAAGAGCCATGTTAGAGAACTACAGGATTCAGAAGCGGTGGCTGGAGAGCATCTTTAGAACTGTCACGGGCGCGCGGGGCTCTTCCCTTCCAGCCCCTCAGCTGATTTGCAGGGAAGGAGGAACATCTTGGCTCTCACTGCCAGGCCGTGGGACCAGGGCTTGGGGCGGGGGGCGGACGAGCCCTCTGCCTCCCCTTGCTTCCTCGTGCTTGGTGGCCGATGCAGAGACCGGCACGTCCTCATAATTAGTTCAGTGTTGCTGGAATTTTAGCTTTTATTTCTCATTAAAAGTTTATAAAATGATTAGGTTTAACCGCATTTGAGGGGCAGATCCAAAGCACCTTAAAGTCTATGGGAAGTCTCTGACTCCTGTGTGTTTTGGAGGAGACCCTAAGTATTCTTAAAGCTAATGATACCAGATCCCACCTCTAGCTTGATCCCTGGAAATGGAATTGACCTTTTCACAGCTAAAGTAGGGATAAGTTTATATAAATATATTTTAACGTTCAACCCCAATCTCCTCTGCATGCCCTGGTTCAGCCCCGCCTGTGGATAATACGACCTCCTGTCAGCAAGTGGAGACAGGACACTTGTTCGAACGCCCATAGCACCACCAGGGAGCTGCTGCCACCTTGGCCTCTGACTGGAGAGGACTGGAAAGCTCAGCCTAGCTGAGCAAAGCTTTCTGCTTTAATAAAAAGGTTCATTAACCTTAAGGTGTGCTTTCACCCTTTGCCTTGTGCCCGCTCCAGAACTGGTCTCACCCTCACGAGCTGAAAATTAATGCAGCCCAAAACCAGGACGGGTTTTTGTCATGTGCACCCTTGAGAGCAAGAGGGTTTGATGGGCACCAGGGCTGACCGAAGGAGAGGCGGGATCTGCCTCCCAGGATGGGAGCGGAGCAGGAGCAGAGGAGGGGAATGGGAGCCATCCCAATGGTCACAGTTCATCGCAGTGGCTGCCCCCAAAACTGCACTGTCGCTGTATGTAGCCGCTAATATTTCCACATACCCAGATGTTCATCACGGTTGGGCAGTGCCTCAGCTTGTGAGCTTTTAGCCAGTGTCAATAGACAGAAACGTCCTTTAGGAAAAACTAGCTAAAATTAATCATCCTCAGAGTCTACCAAAGGAGGGACTGTGGAGCTGTGGGGAAGCTTATGCTGTAGGAAACAGAACCACACGTATTACATTGCTGAACAGTGCACATTAATGATATTAACCTACTCATTCCTGAGCTTTCTATTGTTTGCAGACATATATATATATATATGTATGTATGTATGTATATATGTTGTAAATCACACTACAACCTTTTGGCAAACAGAGAACAAAAGAGATATTATTCCAAGGAGACCCAGCAACCCTGTGAAGTGTCCTCTTGATTTATAGCTGCAGCAGCATGAATTCCATATAACACGATAATATCCTACAAAGTCTCAGGGCTGCACGCCGAGCCCCGCGCAGATAACCGGCTGGGCAGCGCGCAAAGCCGCGGTGTGATAACGTCTTTCCGTCAGCACAAAACGGTGCTATTTGGGAAGCTGCGCGTTTGGAGGTAGGGGCAGTAATCCTGTTATCAGCCATCGGCAACAGACGGCACCGCTGTAGAGACCCGTTGGCTGGGACTGATACACAGGGACTATTAGAAAGCAGCCTCGGTGGCACGTGGGGGTTTCTCCTGCATTTTTCACTGAGTTGCCCATCTGCAGCATTTTTTAATCACTGTAAATGAGAGGATATTTGCATTATTTTAGTGGATCTGCTGTTATTTCAGGGCAGCAGCTGTACCTGGGCGTTGATCCGGGCGATCCCACTTTCTCAGGGACATGTAGGGAGCCAGAGCTCCTTGAGATCCTCCAGGAAGAGGGGAGCAGGCAGCTCTCTCCATAGACACGTGGGTGACTCCCCTCGGGGGCTGCACCGTGAAACCTGCTGTTATTTACCTGCTGGATCTCTAGAAAGGTCTCACTGATACCACCATGCAAATAAAGAAGGTTTCATCATCTTCACACCAACGCTAGCCTTCCAGACACAGCGTATTTTTGGATTGCATTGTGTTATTTTGCACCTCCAATGAATTATTTAGGGCTTTAAATGTACATTGTCCTAAGACATGCCACTGTGCAGTACATCTCACATCCTTGCACCAAATGACTGCAAAATTTGATTAGTGGGGAAATGTAGTTTTATTGCAGCACACCATCAGAAATTATTTCTAAAATATAAAGAGTTTCTTTAAGTACAACTTCAAAAGAAACTGCATCATCCCTGTTAAGATTATATTCCCTGAGATTGCAGCCACGTTCATTTTATTAAATGGCTTAAATTGGCCATTGACCTTCCTGGGCTCTGAGCACTGAACAATGCAGCCAAATGGACACGACAGGCAAAATTCCAATTCTGCTCCTCATTAATCTGTCCATTCATACCTCTTGGACTATTAATACTCCTTTTGCTTCAATTCTTTATTAGTAACCTAGAAGAAATTTCTGCTGACTATCAAGATACAACAAGACGTGATCACTGCCATTTCTTCACCAACGAGGGGACTATTAGGGCATTAATTCAAGGGAGCAGTGTTGAAATGCAGGTAAGCACTTAAAAGGCACAATCTTTCGCAGGTAAATAAGGTGTTACCAAAACACCTGTTTTTCCCTCTGTCACTGGTTATTAGCTCTCAGAATATAAGCATAAGCTTTCTGGGTCACCAGCAGGTCTACACCAGTAAGTAGATCCTCTCCCATCAGCCCATCAGGACCTTTGGAAGACAGGAAAGGCAAAAGCTCCTTTTCTTCTACTCCAGAATTTCCTCCCTTTGCCTATTTTAGTAGCCCACATTCACTTGGGAGAAGTGAGAGAGAAAATGAGAGGAAGTGAACAAAGATGCTGGATTAGGGAGAAATGGAAATGGGTTCCAGGCTGTGCTACAAAGGCTCTTTCATTTTTCCTTCCTTCCTTCCTTCCTTCCTTCCTTCCTTCCTTCCTT
>VZSV01000101.1:2892600-2904148 GCA_013398735.1 Nothocercus julius
CCCTTTCCCTTCCCTCACCCTATCTTGTGAGGTGCTTTACAGGAGTTGGGCCTCTCTCCTTCCTCACATGGGAAAGGGAGCCTGGCCAGGGAGGACGGAGAGTGTCTGACCACAGGAGAGCTGAGCGTGGAGAAGATCACAGACGAAAGACACTTCTGCCTAAGTCCGATCAGTCTGACAGCCCTCCCATGGCCCAAGTGAGGGATGGAAGTAGGAAGAATATTTTTTAAAAGGGGCTGGAGGGAGAGGAACGTCCTGCTGCGTGCTTAGCTGGAAGCGGCACATGTTCTTACTATGTCACATTTTCCCCTGACCGCGGTTGCTTTTCCTTGCTCCTCAGTAGCACTGCCATCCCGTGAACTTCTGTCTCCCACGGGGAATGAACAGAACGCGTTCCTCCTGGCTGGTGGGCAAAGGAGCCTGCACAGACGCAGGTGCCGCTGTCCCCGGGCAGCCCCGGGGCCCGCGCCGGCCCGTGGGCTGATTTTCCCGTCCCAGCCTTGCGCTGGACACCTGCCATGTTGACACTGTGAATTCCTGTGCAGGATGACTTTCCAGAATGACTTTTTTTTGTAAAATTTGCAGTTGCCAATCGTTTAAAAATACACACAGGATCAAAGCCTGTTTGCTCCGGGATTAATGGTTATCTTATCGACGCGGAGCGGAGCCCAGCGACACAAAGGAACCGCTCCGGGCAGCTTGGCACACTGTATGTTTAGGTGCTATTGACTCATAACTTCAGTCGCTGTTTACAAATATTGGCTAGGAGGTCATTATAGATCAAAATAAATGTTGTTATCAGGGGAGATAAGATGGGGGAATCCTACAAAACTGACACTAACCTGCGCGATAGAAATGAAAATATCCTCAAAAGTAAAAAACGATGGTGAAATGAAGCATCTCTTTCCATATTTTACTTCTTTGTGACCTATGAAAGGAAGGGTTTACATTTGTCTGAGCCTAAGCATTCATTTCTATATATATGTTGTAAATGCAACCTGTAAAGCACTAACAAGGGGTGAAACTGGGGTCACTATTTAACTTAGAGATCAATAAATCTTTTCCATCCTTGAACTGTAATGTCAAATGCGACTGCCTAAAAATTCCTCACACAGTAAACCAATGTATATCCCCTATAGTTATATTCTTCTCTTAGGGTGAAAACAGCATGCACATAACCCCAATTAGGCTTAACAACTGTATATGCAAATTCTTGCTCTTAAGTTAAAAATATACTCTAATTTCCATATATAAAAATAAATATGCTCTAATTCACTTTAAAAATCCATAAGTTTCCCATTCTTGATGGATTCATTATTATCACACTCTTTCATTTCTTAATCAAAATAAAATCCTTGCCTAAACCCCTCTTATTCACAGTGACTACACAACGTTCACATCTTTGTAATTCAAATAAGTGAGATCTTCTCTAAGAAATGCAGGGGGAAAATATGCAACCTGACAGAGCAGCGTGAAGCTCCCATATGAAAACCCTGGGAGGAAATGTCTACATATTTCAGAGTCAAATCAAAGGAAGCCATTAAAAAGGGGCACGTTGTCTGAAATGTGTTGAAATGAGACATGTATTTATTCTTTCCCGGAGGTAAAAACCTGTACAACTTTGGGTTTACAACTCATAAATTATCGAGTCGTTTCTCACTTGTGGCATAAATAGCAACCCAGAGTGACTGCAGCCACACATCAGCTGAAGCTGGGGAGAGCTGACTTTACCCAACAGTGCACCAGGAGGAACGTGAGACTTGGCAAACACAAAACCCACAGCCCCGGTGAGGAGCAATACAGCTCATCAGCTGTTTTTCCGCTTTTTCGGGAGGTTCCCACGAGAGCTCACGGGTAGACTCGGCCAGCTCGGCGGCGGGGACGGGCGCCCCGCGAGGAGCCGGGTGTGCAGGTCCCCGCGCTGAGCCGCTGTGGGCGCCCAGCAGCCTCTCCCGAAAACCTGGCCCCACAGGGCATGGACTGGGTATTACAGCACAGCACGCCCAGGAGCCGCGGGCTCTGCTGCTTTCCCTTATACTCCCTGCAACAAGAGCTACCAGATATGTTGATTTTCAAGCCAAGATTTCAGGTTGCTCCTTATTCTTCCAGGCTGCAGATAGAGAGGACCTGGGACATGTCAGGGTGATGGCATCTGTGCTTAAACCTGTGGGTCGGGACAGGAGCTGGGCTGGGCGTGAGCATGCTGTGGGGGTCTCCAGCCCCCGTGGACGTGCAGCCCCGGTGTGGTGGTGTTCCACACTGGTGTTGCATCCCGGTGCAGAAACGGGATGAGGCCAGACCCATCCCAGCGCTGGGAGCTGGGGCGCTCTGTCTGCCCCATAGCTTAGACATGGCCAAACAGCAGGTGTTGAACCCGTGACTCCATGAACATGTCTTTAGAGCTTGTCAGCAGTTCCCTGGTGTCTTCTTGGCTAGGTAAATCAGCAGTCTTGGTGCGTTATTCTTCCCCAGCGGCTTCCCCATGCCCAAGGGGGCCCTGTGAGCTGGGAGGCTCGGGATGACCCATGCGAGGTCTTGTCCACTGGGAACCACTGCAGACCTCATCGCACGGTGAGCGCGGAGCCTCCCAGGAGCACAAAACTGGCCGAGAGCTGCAGCCGGAAAGGTTAATGTGAGCACAAACGGACAAATTGCAGAAGAGAAAAAAAAAAAAAAGAAAGAAGAAAAAGAAACCGCCAAAGATGAAGGTGGCGAACGTGGCAGATGAAACGTAACCAAGTGTGTTAATGCAGGGTCAGACAAGGGTTTAAAAAATCTTGTACTCGGGATATTAAAATTGTACTCCCTGGTGTGCACCTACCTGCACCTCTTCTCTAAACATTATTTCTGCTACATTTGCCTTGAATTAGGAAAGAGGCTTTTCATCTTCGAAGCAGTCAGACCTGCAATTACACAAACCCAAGTTTTGCATGAAGTAATATATTTTCCTGCCTTAAACACATTTTGTGCTCAAAATGAACTTGTTAAATAGTCTGTCATCTAACATTTCCTTCCCTTAAAATACAGACAACACCTGAATTGTTAATAAGCGGCAGTGCAGTTTAATCAGAGTGGGAAAAACACAATTTCAGACAAAGAACCAAGTGGGTGTCTCCGACTCCTCCCACAGCCCCCAGTCCCGGGGCAGCTCAGCAGAGCTCAGCGCATGGAGCTGCTGCGTATGCATTTACTGCTCGTCTTTCCATGGCCCTCCAGAGATTTGGGCCAGCACAAAGTGGGAATGAAAGCCACAGTGCTGGCTCATGTCACGGCCCCTGTGCCCGTCCCTGCTCCTTGGTGTGTAACCCCAGCTTTTCAGCCCATGTAGGGATTTGCAAGGGTTTGATGCCTCGCTGACACAGCAAATAGCTTTATTGGAAGAAAATCACACCAATGGACAAGGGCACCGATGTGAGAGCCTCTAGGCACAGCCCCAGCCCGGGTGTCACCACCTCCATGCTCTCGCTGCCCACGACAGAGAACAGTTCTGGAATGACACGTCTGCCTGCACGATGCACAGCTGTGCCACATGTAATATTGTTAAAATAGCTTTTGTGCCAACACATTGCACACGCAGAAGGAATATATTGTCTACTGGCTCCATTCTGAGTTCCCCTTTGGACCAAATACGACTAATATCAGCTGCAGGTGCAGAGCGCTGTGTCCCTGGGCATGGAATCTGCCCCCAGCCACCGCACTGCCTTTATTTATTACCTTCCTTAAGCTCTTGGAGTTATGGAAATATCCTTGTGTTTTGACCCTTCCCATACGTAGCAGCCTGCAGGAAGAACACAATTTATCAATGGCTTCTTTATGTGCCACCACAGCACGGGCAGAGATGAAATGGGACATTCTCCTGCCCGGGGGCCGGTGCACTCCATGGCCCGCTGCCCAGCGAGCTCCTCCCGGCAGGCGACGTGCCTGGGAACGCAGGGAAATAAAGCGGCGCTTCCGCCTGGGAAATAGGCATTAAGGAAATGTAACTGACTGCAGCCAGTAAAGGCACCATCCAATATTTCACACTACTGACCGGTGAGTTATTGCACGTGCGATTTCCAGAACACAGTTTCCTTAGCGCTTGGGTGTGTGACATTTGTCCCTTCCTTTGTTTTATCCCCAAAGAGCGTGAGGAGGGTGGACTGCGGCGTTTCCAGCGCTTGCTGTGACTGCAGGTGGGACTCCAGCTCCTCAGCGCTCAGGCTCACGGGCAGCGAAGCAAAGAGCGACAGCCGTGGGAGATGTAGCTGCCTCCCACCCATCTGCCAGAGGTTGCGGCTGCTCCCGCACTGGCAGAAAAAGGACATATTTGCCCCGCTCTGGCTGCTGTGCTAAGATGGAGCAGCAAAAATGCAAGTGCTGAATTGCTTCTGCTTCAGAGCCTGAGCTACATTAGCAGCAGCGAGCGCAGGGTTCAGACAGCAGCCACTTCTGCTGCTACAGAGAGATTTGCTTAAGCTTAGTGTTTAATGCCCAGAGGCATTTTTTACACTTCTTGCCCCAAGATTATGTTTTGTTAGCCAATAATCCTCCAAAGGGGGAGATACTGAATTATCCGCCATTGCTGTTATCTGAGCAAAAGGTCAAATCTGTCTTAGCGCGATGCTAATTTCATTAGCAACAGGACTAGGCTTCAGTAAACACAAACTCATACTAAATCAGAGGCATTTTCCTTAAAAGCTCCTATTCTGCTCAGAAGAATTAAAATGGCAAAAAGTGGCTACGCACAAAGAGCGCGAGAGGCGCAGTGACCAAATGACGTCCTCGTTGCATGCGACGAATGTCTGGAATTGTACCCTTGACTGTCTACGTTTTTTATTGGGGAGGGGAAGAAAATATAATGGACAATAGGGTGCCATGGGACATAATAACACAGACAGGCAGGGTCCTTATGACTCCTGTGCAGAAGATCTCTCCTCAGATGTGGGAGTGACAACAACCTGCTGCAAACTGCTGGGACCCAGCGAGTGCCACCAGCGCCTGGATCTGCCTGAGCTTCCAGCAGCAGCGTTTCGACCCAATACGCAACATCACGTGTTGTTTTGTTCTATGCCAAATATATTTAAACGCATTACCTTGACTTCTTTTTGAGAGGTCTATTTCAGCTGTTCATTTTCCCGTCTCCTCCTGCCCCCTCCCCAGGATTTGACACCACTATCTCAACTTCCACCAGAAATGACAGCAGCGCTCTGCTTCTTGGAACAATGTTCTGCTTTATCTCCAGGAGACAACAGTAGGTGGTTTGCTTTTTGGCATTTCTGTCTCTTTTTGTTACTTTCCTAGGCCGTTTGCCAAAGCGAAAGAATACCACGCTTTGCATTTCCATATCGTCTTCCATGCAAGGCTCCCCGAACACTTGACAAACGTCCTTTGGTTCGGAGCCAGGCTGCTGCCGGGCTCGCGCGCTCCCGCCGGGCCGGACGCAGGGAATTCTCCCGCGCGCCTTCCCTGGCTCTCCTGGAGGGACGAGGGCCTCCCTAGGTCCTCCGGCGGCCCTTCCTGCACGGCCGCAGCGATCCCAGCGTAGGCGGCTCCGGCTGCCGCTCGTGGGCGCGGAGCAGCCCGCAGGAGCAGGAGCCCGCGGATCCCCTGCGAGGGGCTCGGCCAGGGCGCCGCGGCGGCCTCTGCGAGCGCGGGAGACACCAGCCACTACCCCGGCGGGGCTGATTCGAGAGCCAGCGAGGAAGCCGCGGCCGGGTCTCCTCCGCCCCGGCGCAGAGCGCGGGGCGCGAGGCCTGGCTGGGGCAGGCGGCTCAGCAGGGCCAGCGAGGAGGACGGCGGGAGGAAGAGCCGCCGGATGTGGCCCAAGGGGAGCCCCGCTCCTGGCCAGGGCCCCGCGGCGGCAGCAGCGCGCGTGCCTGGAAACGCAGGACTTCCAGCGCCGCCACGGAGACTTCGACCCGCGAGTAAACCGGCAGAGGAGGAGGGAAGATAAAGCTCTTCCTGTTATCTCGCTGGAAGGAGGAGCAAGGGGAAGGCCGAGGAATTAGGCCGATAGCGTTGCCAGGAGCCGCTGAGGGCCAGCTGAGGAAAATGCAGCGCTGAGAAGCCCCTGGGCCGTGAGGAGAGCGGGCAGCACGGCGGTTTTGTAGGCGCTCTTAATAATCTTAATAATAATAATAATCTCAATGTCCTGGGTGGGCTGATACCATCTCCCATTAAGAGAGATGACCCTGAGACAGGGCGCGTCTCATTTCCCTAGGAGACGCAGGGGCAGACGTGGCAGCTCAGGGGTTTTCTCCCCCAGACTGGATCGCTCCTTCACGGTTTAGCTGTGGTTCTTCCCCAGGAATAGGATCCTGAGGTCCCATTTGTACTTCGTGTTACCCAAGGGATTCTCTCGCTGACAACCACCATCAGGAACGTCTCAGTGACCTTCTTAAAGGGAGCTGGGAAGAATATTTAACTCGTAAGTGATGAATTTTAGACTTCTAGTGGAGGATTTGGAATAATGAAAAATATCTACTTATTTCATAATAGTCTAGCTTATCCTAATGCTTTACTTTGCTGCTAATGCTAATTAAGATTTTTTTTTAATTAACCTATGAATCTGATTTTCCAAGCAGTCTCATTTTGGTTGAAAAAGTCATCTGGGGCATCAAAACCGAAGTGAAGACATCGTTCCCGACATCCACCTTGAGCTTACCTAGTCACTGCACGCTAGCCCCGTTTTATCAATCTGCCCTATTTTTGGCTGTGGCTTTGCTCTGAAAAGCACCTAATTTGACAACTGTCAAGCCACTGAAATGAAACAAAAGTAGTCCAGGATGCGCAGCCCTGAGAAAACCACATTGTGGTGGGACTTGGGAAGAAGTTGCCACCGGTTTGTTTTCTGTCCCTGTTTTTTCATTGCTGCTTCAGCCTTTTCCCTTTACATGTTTTGTCCTGCCCAGATGGTGCCGTCTTCGGGCACAGGCCCATGGGTCAGGGCCCCGGTGCCGTCACCCCGTGCGTCGCTGCCGCTCTCTGTCTGCTCCCTGGCCATGCCGAAGGCATCACTTGCACCAAAAGCACCACTGGGCTCCTGGTCACGCTTTAACAGACGCTCTTGGACCGAAAGAAAGTGCTCATGCCCAGCGCACAAGTGCAGCAGCTCCGCTACTGAGGGCAACCCGTGCTGTAACCCCTATTGCGGCTGAGCTCTCCGCAGGGCTATGGCGCCAATGTGCTGAACATCCTGATTTAAACGTTTGGTGGCCCGGTGACCCAGTCTCATGTAAGTTCCTGGGCTTTGACACCCAAATGTGTGGCTTGTCCCGCCTCAAGGTCAGCACCGTCTGCACTGAGGAGCCCCAGGGGGCACCTGCCCCTCCTCCTTATCCCCAGCTTTCACATACATCTGTAGTCATTTTAAAGGATTTAGTGTGGACTGACTTTTCCTTGGGCTATGTTTGCACCCATAGCCTAGAGAGTTTTTCTGCTGGGTCCCGCACAAGCAAACCACATCCTTACAACGTGCCTGGTCCCCAGAGATAAACGTGTCGAATCTCGGCTCCTCAAGCACAGGTTCACTGACATTTAACCACAGGTATTGTATATTTTAGGTAGGTTTTAAATGCCCAGGTGATAAGGGAAAGTCCTCAAAACCCACAGTGTGGGCTGTTCTCTGCAAGTTGGGCAATCGTTCCAGAGGCCTGCAGGAATATCTTTATAGACTTCCTCGGGATTTGCATTCCGCTTTCCTTCCCAAAGTCAACAGCAGAAATTGTCGCAGCCTGTTAGCTGTGTGTACCTGGGTCCTTGGGGTTAGGATAGTCAAGTGGAGAGATAAATTAGCTTGTAAAACAGACTAAGGGCTTCTTTTGTGGCCACTGACATTTAAAAAATTCTTCAGATAAAGGCCACCCACAATAAATATTTGCAAGTTAATGAGAGCCTTGGAAACTTAGGCAGGCAGCTATTACATGTGGAAGCAGCCAGCATTTCTCTGCAGAAATCCAGAGGAGCAGATGTATGGTGGGAAACAACAGTAATGGACACAAATATTTGTTGAAGGAGATTTTATATAAAATATGCTTATCTAATGTATGCTGAAAATCTGATCTCCAAAACAAAATTAGATTTTTAAACAATGAGAGACAGGCTGAATTTCCTTATATATATATATGGGTACACTCTTCATATCCTGTTAATAAAACACAGAAGCACAACGGATCAGAAAAAAAAAAAAAAAAAGAAAAAGGTATATTCTTATGACTATGTTGCACCCAAAGCCACACCTGAAGAGATACAACATCCAAATTAGGAATATATAGAATGAAGACTTTTAAAAGCTGTTGTGTATCTGTCTTCAGCAACTTTCATCTTTATGTATAATTGGTATTCAGAATAATTTTAAGATCAAAATCACTCACAGCACCCTCTTTTCTAAGCATGAACATAGTTTTATTATTATTTTTTGCAGCAAATTTAAAGTAATTTCATAGAAATAAACAAAATATGTAAGATATTGAAACATGAACAGTTTTCCTGCTCTGAAAGTGGGCATCCTGTTGTTAAATCAGACAAGAGGAAGTTGCTAATACTTGTTTCCTGATCTGAAGCTTTTATAATCCTATATTCTTTTTAATAGCTAGAAGAGCAGCAATAAATGAAAGGTTTTAGGCTCACCTATTTGACAGCAGTGTTTGGAAGAAATGCCTTTCTTCAAAAGAAAACCCTTTTTAGTATTATCTTCATACCCCATTACCATGAATAAGCAATAACGAAATACGAGTTTAAAGCCATTTTGAACTAAATGCAATACTACAGCGAAAAAATGTGCACAGCTGAATACTCTGTTTTCAGATGAAATCATGAGATGCCAGTTTACAGAAGCTGCACATTGTACCAAGCCACTGGAAAATAAAGCAGCCAAACAGCTGCTATTCTTCCTACCCCAGAAAAATTAAAATCTCGTAATAACATAGGCATGGAAGTTGCCTATAATTTCACATTTAGGCCTTTGTTTAGAAATGACTTGGACTCCACTTAAGAGCAAAGTTCATGCGACTGGCAGGGCAGGCTGCGTTTGTAGATGACTGCGACAAGTAACGTTCACAAAAAGGGGATTCATCCCAGCGGCTGATTTGGCTGATTTGGCCTCTCTGCGGCAGCGCCCGAGCTCGGGGCTGGGGCGGCACCGGCGGAGATTGGAGAGGAAAATCAGAATTCTTGGACAGAGCAGCTGGTTGAAAGAGGGACAAGATCAAGTGGCTGCTAAATGCTCTTAACTTTCCCATCCAGGGATTGCAAAGCAGATGCTGCAGCTTTTACTGAAACTTTATACCAAAGAAGACAAGGTTTTCTCTTATTTGAGCATGTTGGACCCCCTGTTTATTTCCTTGGGCAGGAGATGATAGGCCCTAAGTGAGCAGGGCTGGTGCGGAAGAGCCTCGGAGCTGCAGGTGAAGTTCTCTGGTGGTTTCTGTTTGCTGTCCGGAAGAGAGGGCAGATGAGGAGGAAATTAAGGATTGGGTGGAAGGAAGAGCTCGCCCGTAAAGTCCCTCCCAGTCCTTATCTGCACAGAGGTGCCCAAAGTGCTCCCGCTTGCCGGTCTGCCCTGGGGCGTTACGTGCTAGGTACGGCACCAGTGCTGGCAACCTGGAGCTCCGCATCCCTGGGGCTTCCGCTGGCCTGTGGAACATTTCTGTGCGAAAGCGGAGGCAGTTTCTGCATTTTCTGCCAAGGGAAGCTGCTCTTGTTGGAAGCGGGGACCAAGCTCTGCGGCAGAGCCCTGCACGTGGCGCCAGGGACAAGGATGTCCCTCCCTAAGCTCCGCCACGGCCCCGCGCGGCTCCGCGGTAGCGGCGGTACCGGCAGCAGCCCCTCGGCCCGCTCCGGGTGGGAGCGCTCTGCCCGAGCGAAGGGAGCAGCGCCGCTGCCTGAACCATCCTCAGGGACGGGGACGGGCCGCGGCCACGTCCCTCTGGGCTGCCATTTCCCCCAGCGCACGCTGGCGTGGGGCTCTGCCTCCCTCATAACTATTTACATGTCCCCGATTGCTCTTCCAATTGTGGTCAACGGTCTCTCCTTGTTTCCCGTCCTGTTTTGCTCCCCGCTGTTCCCAGCATTGGAAAAATGCTCCACGACCAGCACACGAGGTGCCTGTCACAGGAGGTGCTCTGGGCCACTTATGGTAAAGAGCCTCCCTTAAAGGTGAGTCTGGGGTGACAGGAGGGTGGAAGAGAGAGGGGCCGCAGAATGACAGGGAGGAAGACCAAGAGTCTTGGCTGCTCTGGGAGCTGCCGTGAGGCAGCTGCAAACAAAGAAAATTGCCTAAAATTCATCAGCATGGGCCCAATCCAAAGCCTAGCAGCTTCAGCGAGAATTAGACACCCCCTGGCAGATCAGCTCTCCCCACGCGCCAAGCTTATTTAGGGAATAAGGAATATTTAGGGAATAGTGTTCCAGAGGCAGCGGGGCGGCCTCGCGGCGCATTGCGGAGGGGCTGCGGGATGCGAGGGACCCCCGCGGCGCCTGCCCGCGCGGCACCTGGCACCAGCCCCGCGCTTCTACCAGCGCCGGGAATTCGAGGCGGAGGCGCAGATGTAAAGTAAAAATAAAAACAAACAAACAAGCAGCCGGAGCTGGAAGACAAGCGGCCAGGCTGGCGAGGGTGCCGTGGAGCCCGGCTCGCTCCCATCAGCGCTCGGAGCCGTTTTAGAGCAGAGCCGGGCTGCCCGCCAGCCGGAGCGGCCGCCCTCGGCCGTGGGATGTCACCTGTGCCCCCCGGCCTCGCTCCTCACCAGCCCCCGGCCTCGCTCCTTCCCAGCCCCCGGCCTCGCTCCTCACCAGCCCCGGCGCCCCGAGGCAGCGGTGGCCCAGGCGGGCGCGTGGGGCCGCGCGGCCCTGCAAGTGCATCGCGTCCCGGCGCTGCCGCTGCCTGCCGGGACGGGCCCGGCGGCGGCTGGGCCGCCCCACGCTGCCCTCCTGAGCCCCGGCCACCCCCGCAGCCCCCTCCCTCTGCCCTGGGAGGAAAGGTGCAATTAAAACCCTCTCTTTTTTATCCCCCAGCAGCGTTTGCAGGCACAGCAGGGGCAGGGCTGGGGTAGGCACAAGGACACAGGGGCAGCGCTGGGGCACAGGCACAGGACACAGCGGTGGGACGGGGACAGGGTTGTGAGGCAGCGGAGCGGGATGGGACAGGGGGAAGGGGGCAGGGGAGCGGGATGGGGCAGGGAGACGGACAGGGAGAGGGATGTGTCAAAGGCTCGGGGATGGGACAGGGACAAGGGCGGAAGGATGGGGCAGGGCAGAAGGGCTGGGGCTGAGAGACGAGCCCAGGTCCCAGAGACGGGGAGGGAGCGGAGGCGGGGACCGGGGCAGGGAGAGGAGCAGGGGCTGGAGCAGGGACAGGGGCTGGGACAGGAGCGGGGACAACAGCCGGGGCAGACAAAGAGCCGGCGCCCGGGCTGTGCCCAACTCCGTGCCCGGCTCCCCTTCATCCGCACCCCCGCACACAGGCGCACACGGAGCGAGGAGCGGGCGGAGGAGGAGAAGAGGAGGAGGAGAAGAGGAGGAGGGACCTTCCCCTCCCTCCCACCCAGACACCGGGGGAAATAAATTATTC
>VZSV01000101.1:2911347-2939212 GCA_013398735.1 Nothocercus julius
AGGGGATCCCGTCGGCCCCGGCGTGGGCCTCGGGGGCGCCGCCGATCCCCCTCCGGCCTCCGCGGGCACCGGCTCTGGTGGGGGCGACGCCTCGCTGGCACCCCCGGGGTGGCACCGCAGGGCTCAGGGGACAGCCCTGGGGCCCGGGGCTCCACGCGAGAGGAGATTCGGCTGCTCGAAGGCTCCCAGCTTCAGTTTCCTAGTCAAGGAAGCAGCGGCAGGGCAGGTTCGGATACCTGGTCTGGGTGCTTACGTTAGATGTGATTTAGATTTTGCAGGTGAAAGATCTTAGTAAAAGCCCAATCTTTTGAGCTGTTTGAAATACCTGTGGAAACCTGTGTCAGCGCTCCCGCTGAAGTGGAGGCTTCCGCACACACATGGGCACATGGCTGTGGCTGGCTCCTCTCCCCCATTTTGCAAGGGGTGGCATGCAGGAGACCCGCCGGTGCCCCGTGCCCTTCCTCGTCACCCATCAAGGTTAGCAGGTTAATAATAAAAGATCCCACTGAAGATCTGTGCTGCTTTCCCTGAAGGACAGGGGCTCCGGCACGTGCACAAACTGTAGTCTCCAATTTCGCACAAGAGGCAGGACCATCATCTCAGATTAGCTGGAGTTATTTATTCCTCCCCGTGTCTGCTTGAAAGATATTTTTGTAAATAAATGGATATTATCTAACACAGCTGAAAGAGGAGAGGAAGGTCTGCATGCCAACCCCAACTCTGACGGCTGCTGTCGGGTTGCATCTCCCACTGTCTGGTTTACCATTCCTTGCAGCTGCAGGTGGCCAGACGTTGGCACCCTTCCCTTCCTCCCCCTTCGGCACCTGGCCATGGAGAGGCAATATGCGGAGAGGTCCAGCTGGTGGAGGACACGCAGCAGAAGGGGTCTCACCGTTTACTTCTTTCCATTCCCTCCGATGTCATTTTCAAGAGTGCAATAAGATGATCAAAACTTGGCAAAGAAGCAAAACCCGGGTTTGTACTGCGAGACCTATCAAGAAAGCTCCTCTCTCACGCAGGGCTGCGTCTGGGGGCGACCGCTCTCATCTCTTGCTCATCACTTCTAGAGCAGTTCTGCCCTAGTTTGGATTTGAAAGGATTTGGATTTCTTGGTTACCCAGGGGTAGTTTATGTAGGACTCATCTTGGGAACGTACAGGGAAGCTGTGAAAGTTCGTGGTCTGTCTGTGTACAGGGAGGAGGAAACAGAGAGCGGAGAAGGTGTAAAATCCGCCGGCCAGAAAACAGTGGCTTTGAGGAATCTGGGAATATTCTCCTTTCTGTGCCTGTGAGATACATGTTCTGATCACAGTATTCAACACAGTATTCACCAATTCATACATTAATTAGCATGGACGCAACCAGTCCAGTACTGACTGAAAATAAGTACATGGCCCATCAGGAGCAGGATGACGGGGTATTGCTACAGAGCTGAGTCTGCCCGACATAGATCTGGCACCCAGAGAGATCTTTCTGCATTGTAAATGAAAGGTGATCTAGCCTTTTAAACATAAGAAAACAGCAGCACAACCCTCTGTGGCCTCTCCATGTGTCCGTCCCTGGGATGTGAGGAATCATTCATCACGTCACAGGGCTTGGCAAGCTCTCCACCGTTTGCTTTCCACTTTTCCCACTACTCCCTCAGACAATACAATAGATAGCAAAGAACAAGAAATAGAGATAATATTTATCTTTCTGGCTAAAGAAGCTGTGGTTTCCAGGCCAGAACAACATCCCAATGTTCCTGTCTTGCAGGGGAAACGATACTAGAAAAAAACAACCCTCCTTCCAGAATTAGCCACATTCATCTGGACACTTGGCTGCAGTGATTACCAGTATCAAGAACTCCAGAAAAAAACCAAATAACACAGCTGACCAACACAAAGATCCTGCTTTAATGAAGTGCTGCACAGCCTTGAATTGCAGCAAGCAGGCTTGTTTGTGGGGATGCCAGATATCCAAATTAGAGAGTCAGTACTTTGTGCTATAAAGCTCCTAGTAGGTTTGAAAGGAGCAATCTCTGGCTAAATGCCAATGCTAAACATTTCTGTAGAGCGACTGTTCTGACTCTGGCCCCAAAAGATTGTAGCCTTGCAACCTCGTTCTGGTTAGTCCAAAGATCAAAAACCTCTGGCAAATATTTTTATGCTTTCCAATTACTATAGTTGATTTGCTGATGACTGATATCCAGGCAGAGGGGTTTTCAAGCTGGCCGTCTTCTTGCGGGAGGCACAGGGTTTTGTAATTGATTCAGCTAGAAATACTGTGTTTGTAGTGAAAAGTAAATTCATCTAAAATATGGCTTTGAGAAAGATAAAATCTAATAATGTGTTTGAGCAGAATTTGGTAAATATTTTAAAGGAAAACAGGTGGGGAAGAGGAACATTTGAAATACTTTGTTTTGACATTTTCAAAACAAACTGTTTTGATTTTTGTTTTGGAGAAGTATCTTAATCATGAAACTGACTGTGAAAAGAAAAAAAAAGAAGTTAACTGCATAATCAGAAAATGAAATGAGACCTTTCTGGTTGAACAAAATTCTTTAACTAATTTTTTTAGGTTCATTGAAGATTTTCATATTGACCTAGCCGATATTTTAATTTATTTTTTTGTGCTAAACCTTTCAGTACTTTTCCTTTTTTGTCAACCTAAGCTGATCTCTTTTTCTTTCTTTTTCTTTTCATTTTGGTCACTGAACCAAAAATTGAACAGTTCTACGTCTGACAAGTTGACCATTTAATTTCCGGCCACTGAGCAGATCTTATTCAAACAAGTAACCTAGAATTTGTTCCCAAAATAAATTACAGAAAAATTACTATTCTTTAAGACACTGAAGTGCAGTTTGTAGGAATACTGACGCTTCCAAGACAATAAACCCACATTTTTTTTGTAAGGATACCTATAGGTTGCTAGTGGCTTCTTTATACATTGACTAAACCTTCAAATCTTCCTTCATTCTCTCTCTCTCTCTTTTTTTTTTTTTTTTTTTTGGTGGAGAAATATTTTCCCCAATTCAGTGTTATTAAAGAAAAAGGATTAAAGGAGTATATCACTTAGCTCTTTATAGATGTCTACATTTAAAAGATACTTTTGCTTCCAAACTTTAAACTATTGAATACTTGAAAGATTGCCGCAGTGTATCTGTAGAACTGGTATTCATTTAACTGGATAAATAGATTTTCATGTCTCTAAAATTATTTTTTTCCAAATTATAATATCTACAGAACTGCTCACCTTTAAGAGAAACGAAATGTTCAGAGCAGGCACAGGAATTAACATCCAAAAATGCAAGTTTATTTCATTAAGGGAAATTATCCCTTATGTTCTTTGTTGCCATGCTTTTCCTTCAAAGGGCAGTTGATACTGGGTGAAAATTACAGCATTGCAGAGCTGTGGCGAGTGCAGGATTTGCCTCGGTCAGAGTTGGAGGAAACGTCCTGTGTCTGGTCAGAAGCTGAGAGCTCTGGTGCCTTCCTGTCCTCAAGCAGCCCAAATTACTCCACGAAGCATCTGTGGACCATTTTACTCAGAGAGATGTAAGTTTTGTTTCATCAAGTGGCAGCAGATGTTTGGGAGCTTTCATGACATTCATCACAGGGAGAAGTCTGTGCAGTGTCATCTGGCTGTTTCCTTAATACAAATTGCTTTTCTACGCTATAAACCGTCCCTGAACAGAGGTGGTGGCATGTTACACCCTGGCCACTCTTCTTTTGGGTCCTTGCCCAAGAATCCAATCTCCACCTCCCCTCAGCCCTGCCTTTTTCCAAACAGTGAGGTGGCGGTAGAGAGCAAATCCTGCCATTTGCAATAATTCCCTTTCAAAATGCCTTGTAGAATGAATGTGTTTTAAGGTGTTTCTTCAATGATTCAACATTACTTGCATGCTAGAAAAACTTCTGAGCACTCAGAAGCACTTCAGAGACGGAAGCAACTCTCTCTTTTTGTCTTACACGGTTTCCCCAGAACATGTAGCGTTTTGTTTCTGTGTTCAGGACCCATTTGGATACGACTGCACATGAAGTCATTAGAGCAGTCCAACCCCTGAGAGGGGCAGCTCTTTACCGCTGTCTGATGCCTCGATGCACCCCAGCCCCTAATGCTCCGTGACAGCCAAGGGCTGTGGCCCCTAGGAAGGGGATCGATGCCAGTTGCCCGCGCAAGCTTGTGGCTCCTTGCTGCGTCTCCTGAGGAGTTGTGAGAAGGGAGCTGTGGGCAGCCTGACAAGCTCTAACTCTGCTTGCTGCTTGTGAATTTTCCTAATCTGTTCCTCAAGCTGGGACTCCAGATGATGGCTCTCTGCCTTCCCCCTGCGGGCAGAGCTGCTTCAGGGTACATCTGACCCCAGCGCGCGGCGCGGGAGGACGGACTCGCGGCAGATGCTCCAGCGCGAGGGGAGCAGTCAGCGCCTCGGGGGGCTCTGAGCGCTCCATGGCATTTTCGCTCGTTCTTGTTGAGTCTCTGATTTTACTTAACCACCTCAGCCACCACCAACCTTGATTATCAGCACTGTAGTTTTTGACTGCATATAGCTACCCACCGTAAATGGGACAGAGACTTGATGCTTGATGTCTTTGGGGAAACACAGAGTGAAAACATCGTTTGGCTGAAGTGTGGATTACCTCAAATCCCAAGTAATCACATTGCTTTTGGGAGAGTGGCTCTGCATTTACACCATTCTAGGCAAGCCAGCTTGACCCCTTCAGTGTTGTAAATTGAAATCTTTTCAAGTTTTCAGCTACATCTATTAGGCAAGGTGTAACATTAATGGATTCTATCCCCAAAAGCCTAGAAAGGAAAGAATTTAGTCTAAGGAAAAGAATTTAGAAGAAAGTATGGATTATTAGGTCCTGACATATTGCACAAACGTTGCATGAAATAAAATTGCATATAGCTTAAGAAGGAAATATTATTTACAGGTGATTTTAAGTAAAGAGGAATTTGGACTGTACTTCAGAGATGCACAACATGCAGATTTTTAGCTTATCAAATATTTTCCCTCTTTTCTTTTTTAAAAGAGCTCATTGCCCAGAAAATGTATCTGGATTGACAGCTTCATTTACTAACTGTCCCTTAAAACTACAGGACAGATGTATCAGTTGGAAAAATCACCCTGGTCAAATGATCTGGATTACATTCCAGCTGTGTGCAAGTTCAATGCTATCTATTCTGCTGAATTTAACATATGTTTATTATGTTTAGCATGCAAAACGGTTGTAATGAATTTGAATTAGAGAGGAATCATCTTCTTTGTGCTCTTTTTTTATGCCAAGAATACTGTGCTTTAGTATAAAGAGAAATTGATGCCTGTGTGATTAGCTAGTCCAGAACATGATGCCCTTTTTTGCTTTAGGTTTTACTTGCTGGGCCCCTGTATAGGTGTTTACAATGTGGGCATATCAGGAACAAATGATTACACCACATCAGAATTTTCCCATTCCTCTTGAATAATTCTAAAATGTTTAAGTACAATAAAAGTATAATAACAGGATAATTAGCTGCTTGACTTTTCTTTTAATTATACGAGCACATTACATGAGATCCTTTGTTACCTATTTGGATGTTTTGTTGCTTCTTGAGCTCTTCTGTTGCAGGCAATCAGATCACTGCTGGGCTAAATAGCTGTACACATTGGGAGACTAATGATTTAATGTGCTCTTCAGAATCAGAGGAGGAACAACAATGCAGTGTATGTGAGTGGGGTGGCAGAGATCCTAATATTTATTTCAGGCTCCTAGGTATTTAACAGCTGGCTATTACACTCACTTACTGTCCCGTTAGGTTAGGCAAGACCTAAGCTAATTCCTACCATATGCCAAAAGAAAGCCCAACTGTCCTGTGTCTTGGAAATCCCTCCTTTAATATCTCGGAGGAAGGCTACATTTCTGTGGCTTAGTTCTGCCTCATTTTTTGTATCAGGGGACACCTTTTATGTGGTACATAGCTGTTAATATATTCTGGGGGGGATTAAAAATAGCTGGGAATCCCAAGAACCCTAATTCTGCATAAAAAATGGAATCCTGAGCTATGCTCAAATATAAGCTTACTTTAATGTACCCAAACGCTCAGACTCCTTTTCTCTTTCCAAGAATATAAAGCTATTGAAAGATGCAAGCATAATTTTAGCATTTGTCACTTGTTCGGTGAGGAAATACCTTTTGGTTGAATTTGTAGCTTGCAAAATTCAGTGTTATTTAAAAATCTGCAAACTAGAACATTTTCCTTCTGAGAAATGGAGGAAGAAAGAAGCATTTCTTGAAATTAAAGGAGGATTTTTACATATTAACTATAAATATCTTGCAACTGTATGATTTGCTTTTAAATATAATAAAGCCGCTTGCTGTCTCTGCAGAAATGAATTGAGGAAAGGGATTTATCCAGGGTAATTCAGTCTGATGAATGGAGAGATATGTCCATCACCACTAAAGTGACAGTTATTCCTTCTAAATATAAACTGATAATATTATATATTAGAGGCTTGATTATACCGTTAAGAAGATTAGTACATTTAAACAGAAAATAAAGGCTTATGTGCCCCAAATGTAAAACTGAAAAGAGAGGTTTTATTATATTGCAGTATCACAATATTCAATATTTTTGAAGAAGGTGTTTTCCCTATGAAAATACCTGTGAGGAATAACCAGTTTACGCTACCGCTGGGAGTATGTGGAGTGCTTTAAATTTAATCTGTCTCAAAGCTGTAATTTAAACATATACAGCTATTAATTCTTGTGTATTTGGGTGTGTTTAGTAGAGAAGGCATAATAATTTCATAGAATCGTGTTCACGAGGGCAATTTTGTGGATCATCTGTTTTCTTTAAGTGTTTTAGCCATCTTTATTAATTACAGAAAGCGGCACATATACTAAGTAACAAGACAGAAGGGAAAGAGTGGGTTTTGATACTTTTGTGATGTTTTCTGTGAATCAGTTTTATGAATTTAAAACATTTAAAACATGCTGAAGATTTTGGTGTCTTATAATACTGTGCTTAACTAACAGTAGCATCTCTACTAAGAACATAGTAGCTGAATCTTTTGATGGTATTGAGTTTATGACATTGAATTTAAGACTTTTGTGCACATGTCAGGAAGCTTGTTAGGTAGTGTTTAACATGTCTCCTTTTTCATTTTTTTTTTTTTTGAAATTCATATTCTTTATAGCCTATTAGTTCTTCCCAGTGAAAGATTTACGGCGAGAATGAGGGAAGCCTTGATCCTTTTGCAGTTATCTTCTTGATAGATAGCACTCCTAGATTTCTCTTTATGTACCTCTCAAATTAGATATTCTGCTCCTTAATCTCAACACGCTTTTACTTACTTTGCCTATGAAGAACAGTAGAAGCATTACGATTATAAATTATCATAGGAATATTACAAGATATTCTACCTCAGGGCTTGTCTTTGTTTCCAGCTCCAGTGTGGCTCCCTGCTCGAGTCCTGCCCGGAGAAAAGAGCCACTTAATTGAATCTGCTGCGGTCTTTAAAGTGACATAGCCGGCCTGGGCAGAGGCAAAGCCGCAGCAGGCGCCGGGGCTGCTCCGTCGCCCCCATTCCCAGCGTGGCCTGGGCGCCTCCCCCAGCGCCAGCCTGCCGTGGGGCCAGCGATGGTGCCAGGTCCCCTCCCTACCAGTGCCCACCACGTTCAAGGGCTCCTCTGGGTGTTTCTTCTGTTGCTTCAGGGCCGTTTTCACCAGCGTAGCAAGATGCTGCAGACCAAGACGCTGAATACATGTGCCTCACGCTGCTGTGATGCCGTTGCCTTCTCCGCATGCTTATACAGCATATAAATGTGTTTTGGGAATAAATGTGTTTTTCCCTGGAGAAAGTTCGTGTGGACATGCTGTGTATGAGACATTCTCATTACGCTCCCTCCCCTCCCTTTTGAATCTCTTGGCTAACTTCAAGACATGACATAGGCACAGAGGTCTCTACAAGCCCCATGGATATCAGTAGCTAGCAGGGGAAAAGACCCAGATTAGTGTCTCCATGGAAATTAGCGACTGCTCTGTGACCTTGGTCATTTATTTGTTCCAGGAAGACTCATACAGTGAGAGACCTTGCAAACACCCTGTCCCAGGCAATGTGTCAACCTTACTGGCACTAGAGATGTTAGCAATGAAGCACTGCTCCAGGGGAAAGCTGACTTTATCAGTTCTCTTATTCACAGAAATTTTTAAAAATATATCTGAAAGATTTGTGAAGTACATTAAATCAGGTATTTTTCTTGCGCAGGGTCTCTTTTTCTGCGCAGGGTCTCTTTAAGGCTGAGAGAGCTGGGCCTGTTCAGCCTGGAGCAGAGAAGGCTGAGAGGAGACCTGATCAGTGTCTGTCAGGACCTCAAGGGAGGCAGTGAGGAGGATGGGGCAGCCTCTTCTCAGTGGTGGCCGCTGATAGGACTAGAGGAAACGGCCACAAACTGAAACACCAAAAGTTCCACAGAAACAAAGAACAGCCAAAGAACAGCCTAAAAGGTGGCCACCCTCTCCTCAGAGGTCTCGAGCAGAGGAGTTTAATGGCTTGACTATTTCGCAGGGCCCAATCCTGCCAAGCAGAAATTTACAAGTAACGGATTTGGATCACAAGGACTAAAAATAGACCTCACTAGCAGAAAATGAGTAGCCCGGCCACTCCAAAGCTATCAGGCCAGAGGAGACAGTTAAAATCTGCAGTGCTACAGTGTCAGAGAGGGAGGACGACATCCTGCCCTCTGTGATTCCTGATTCTGAAAATACAAGGAAGGAAGGAAAGCTCCCCGTGTGAAGGAGGGAAGGCTCCCCGATTCTCCTGGAAATAAGTTTATTTCCCTTCCTCATGAAAAACCTCCATGTCACTCACCTGGGAGCAACCAGCGTGCCAGAATATCAGGCTGTATGGCTCACGGGCTCCTGAGCCAAGCTGGGAAACACTCACACCCTGCAAAGGCAGGAGGTTGTTTTCATACAAGCAGATTTCCCCTATGAGGGGGGTTTCTGTCCTTTACCAAAGCAGAAACATTCAAGGAAGCCCAAACTGGGCTAAAGATGCCCAGCTCTTCGCTGCAGACATCTCAGACCAGCCTTCAGCCTGCTCTCCCCTGGCTTTGTCTCNTGACCCTGCGTGTGCAGGGGGGTTGGACTGGATGATCTCTAGAGGTCCCTTCCAACCTTCATGATTCCATGATTCTATGGTTCTTATGATATGTTCATGCACATCTGTTTTATACAGCTAAGCAATAAGTTGCAAAATGAAAACAGAGCACCATAGGGTGAAGCAGATTTATGAGAAAAAGCTGAAAACAGATGAAGCTCCTGAGAAAGCTTTTGCTTTTGCATCTCCAGCAATTGGGGTGGAGAGGAGGTAAGTGCCACTCAGAGAGGACAGGTACTGAAGAGGACATGGTCAAGGGATGAGGGCAGGGAAGAGGCTGTTGGCCAAAGTGGGCATTTTCTAGCAGGGACGATAGGAAGAGTAGGTTGTCTATGAAGCGTTTGAGAGTGGCTTGTGGTGAAGTGTCCCTAGTTACGGGTTTTGCATTTCTAGCCAAATCTATGCAAAAAAGTTGTCATCCATGAGGCAGAGCTGATTCTCATCTGCTGATGGTCTGGTGACCCTCCAAAAGTTGGTGTTTTTTAAGCCTGAAGCGGATCTAATCCCTGAAGATTTTCTTCAGCTTCCTGATTAAAGAGGGATTTTCTGTACAAGGTAGACCCTGGAGACGGCAGAGAGAGCATGGTCATGAAATAATCATCATGAGAGGGGCTGAGTAAAGTCTCAGAAGCAGCAGAAAGAAGGTAATAGCATAAAAACGGCAGAGAGCGACTCGGCAGGTTTGCAGGCAGGCGCAAGAGGAGCCCCGAGCGCCTCGTGGTGCCCGTGCGGCCGGAGGCTGGGCCGGGGCCGGGCAGAGACGGAGCTCCAGGTGCGGTGCAGCGGGACGGAGGAGAACCTGAAGCCGTAAATAGGCTATTTCTCTGCATTGGTGGGAATTTTTATTTTCATTAGGAAAATGGAATTACACTTCGTATTGAATCCTAAATTTTGTGCTGTGCTCCACCTTGGCTGGTGCGTTTAAATACTAGGTGATTTATCTCTATATTTTCATTTTTCTTCAATTGGTATTATGAAGAATATTAATGTAGTAGGACATAAAGCCCTCTGAGATCTTCAAATTAGAAAAGCTGTATTGAAGTATGCTTTTTTTTTTATACAAGCCAATTTGTTTGTGATTATAATTGATGATAAACTTATTAATTCCTTGAGTTAAATAAAGGGAAACTGGTAAACAAAGTGCTTTGTCTTGCTGATACGCCTTGTTGCGATAAAATCAGTAAAACATATCTGCAAAGTAATTTAGTTGAATTAGTTTTGCAAGAAGAAATACTTTCTCTGGAATGGCAATATGTACATTTTATACACCTTCCTGGATTTGCCTTAATTTTAATGCTATTTAGTTTTTGCATTAAATTTGCATTTGGGTCACATTTCCTGCCAGTGGAACTGTGACGCTGGGATGACGCGTTATCAAAGCGGTCGAGGTGAGCGGAGGCCCCACCGAGGCCGTACGAGAGCAGCAGTGGGCTCAGGGTCCACAGAAGCCGCAAGCCCGTTTTGGGGCAAAGGCGTCGTTAGCACAGAGGCGCTTCTGCTTCGGCAATATTTCCTGCTTCCAAGCCGGAGGCCGACGAAGATGCCGCTCACCCGCTTGCTCTTCTTGCAGCCGGCCTGCCCTCTGCCAGCGCGTGGGCTCCGGTTACCCGGCTGCCACCAGGGCTGTTATTTGCCCGGCAGGACAAATGGGAAAACTGGGGACACGATGGGAAAACTAATTGCAAAGAGCTTGGAGAGCAGCCCCCTGCTTTACCATTTCATGTGCCAGTATTGCGGATAAGTGGGAAATAGGGGAAGGTGATAGGAGAAGATAATAGAGGAAAGTGATGTAACACAGGTGCACTCAAGTTTGCAACTAAGAAAAGGGAAAAAGAGTTTCCAACTCCTCCACCCTTTTTTAGTTACTGGAAATGAGGGAGGGTTGTGAAAGGGGATGGAGGGGAGACCGTCTTGGACAGCACAGGAAGGAGGATGGGAGCTCAGGGGGAACAGGCAAACTCTGACAGTCCCTTTTGCCCGGGGAAAACTCTTCATGCCCCCGTGGTGCCTCTGCCCCAGGCGGTGACCCTGGTGGGGTCTGGAGGTGTTGAGCAGTGATGGAAACGTGTCCCCTGAAGCAGGAGTGGAGGAAACCACAGCAGAGGGACACCCGGCCATCAAACACGAGTCGGTGTACCACTGTTCCCAAAGTCACTCCAGCTAAGGTGTGTTTTCATCACCATTTATGTCACATCTGAGTTATGCACCCTTTAGAGCATCACGGTTTTATGAACAGTGCCTGCTAAGAGTGGTTTAGCCACTGTTTCAATTTCAATTAAAATAGAACAAACCTATGCCTTTAAACCTTAGCTTCACGCAGGCATGCATATTAAATCATTTCTTTTTAAAGAACAACAAATGCAACCCATGGTGCCATGAGCCCCACGTATGTAGGGAGCTGGGGGTCACAATACTCCCCAGCAAATCCAGCAGCTTCTGGAGTGCTGGGGAGCGCGGAGAGCACGGGAGGCTCCTGCCGCCCGAGGCTGGGAATGACGGCTCCGGTTTCACCGCGGGGCCGGGAGCGAGTGCGTCTTCATGCCGGCCTCCGAGGACCTTCCCCAACACACAGCTCAATTATCTGGACTCTAAGCTGATTAGGGGATTTGAAACCCATCATCCCCAAATGGGCGATGCAAAGGCGCCCGTGACACCTCGACGCGCTCCGCGCCGGCGCTGCTGGCAGAGGCGAGATACGCTTCACGTCGCGGCTTTGCGTGCTCAAACGCGGCCTCGGCACGGGGTCCGGAGCGAGCGGGGAGCGAAGGGCTTGGGCAGAGCCCCAGAGCCCCGGCGGGAGCCCCTCCGCCACCCGCGAGCCCCCAAACGCTCCTCGCCCCTCCCCGGGAAAGAGGATTACGGGGGTTCAAAGAGAGGACAACGGCAAAAAGGTGTCGAGAAGATAAGAAACTACTTATCTACTCCGTGCTTCCCTTTAAAGCGAAACACAAAATAATCCCAGCTGAAAAAAACCCCTCCAATTCCCTCTTCAGAACTTGGTTCTTCGTGGCGGTTGAGTCTCTCTGCAGATTTCCAGGTCGAGCCTGTGATAATTATTTGCACAAGTAACCCTGAGGGTTTCATGGGGGCAACTTGAGTCAGGAAGGCTGACACATATGAATAAAATCCATAGAACTTAGAAAATCCTAAAAAAAAAAATAGTGCTTTTGTTATGAGTTGTTACCACATTGTTAACTGCGTTAAGTTGCCCGTGGTATTTGGACCAGTTAATTTTAAGGGCATAAATGTACATATGCTTACATTTATAATGATATTTTGACTAGCAAAATGCAACAATAGAAGAATAAATGGTAACTGCAAATATATACAGTCTGCATAATTTGTGCTGGTTTAGTGGCAAAAGGCTTCGGCGGGGTTTGTTTAGCCTACAAACACAGAGAGACCTGCGGCCGCTCCACAGGACACACGCACAGTGCAGCTCGGACGGCAGCGCCCGGCGGGCACAGAGGTCACCTGCAAATACCAGACCAGCCCTTTTGCTTAGCTGAGGGGCTGCCCCTTTCGGCTTGTAAAGCGCACAATGATCTGCACTGATATTAAATGCTCATTTCACATACTGATGATGTGAATGTAGTTTACATAAAAGTGCAGGTGAGGTTAATGGAACTCTCGGTGCTCAAAACCCGCGAAAATTCAGATTTTAAATGTTCCTAGATAGAAACTTACAGCTTACGGTATGTGGTCCCTGCTTTCTCATACCTTCTTGCACCACACACGCTGGGAAAGTCTTCATAACAGATCTCTCATCTTCTTGTCTCAAACTATTTTTGTAGAACCGCTGCATTTTAGTCTGCAAACGACTGCTAATTCTGTGCAAAGCCAGCTTCCCTAGCGCCCTGTGAAGGCAGGAATTCTCCAGTTGCCCCAGCTGAGTGATTTCATAATTACATTATTACAAGCCTGCAGAATCTGTATTTTACCATGTCAAGTGTACAGCAGAAAGAGGAGCAGCATGTTGAAATTCAGATGCCTCATGTCAAGATGTGCTACTGCACTCGCTCCTGTACCCAGGAGCAGCACTTTCCGAGGCAGAACCAGAATATAAAGAGTAATTAGAATACATCCAGGGTAAATTTGATTTTGTAAGTCTCTGTGCTCATCTTCAGCTCTGCACTGCAGTTGAGAGGCACCTGCTAATCTGTCACATGGGATGGAGATGGGATACTGATGTGACATGACCAGCAACTTGGGGAATGAGCAAACAACAGAGAGAGGGTCTCAATGTAAAAATCTCCTGCTGTCGTGCCAGGGAATTCCTCCTCTGCTTTGAACAGGGAACTGAGGAGAAGGGATTTCTTCTGCACAGAGGAATGCCAGGTGATCCCGGCTTCTTCTTGCAGTACTTTCTCCTGTATGAGAGAAAAGGGAACAAAGCAAACTGATAGTATGCGATTTCCTCATAAAACATCTTTAAAGGCCTTTGTTGTTCTAAAATGGAGTGGAACTTAGAAGACAATTTACATTTACATTGAGTGTAAATTTTCTCTTCCAGAGCAGTCTAAATCTATAGGTGAGTTTCCACACTCACCTGGAACTCAGGGTACTTTCCTGGGCTTCCCATCCCTTTCATTCCCATCCCCATTTTCTTAATGATGCAATGATTTTATTATGTATAGTGCTTTAATAATATAGTTCAAACTTTTATACTATATTTTAGACTTTTGGGGTAAGAAATTATGCAAAATAGACCATACTTTTCCCCCCAGCGTTTTGAATATAGTTTTGCATGTGAATAACACACACACAAAAAGTATTTTTTTCTAGGCCTTTTTGTGGTAATATTATTATTACTTTTCCAGGGTGTTTCATGCTGGCCTTGGTAGTTTCTGGTCTGGTAATCATACCTGTATCAGACAGTGAGCTCTTGAATGTATCCCCTGGTAACAGTAATCTGCTCTATTAGTTGCTTCATTTAGGGGATTTTTATACTGAGGCATCTTCACTTTTCAAAATAGGCTGTGATCAAAGCTAAATAAACCTTCAAATGCTGAGGCATCCAAAATGATAATCTGCGAATAGTTCTCCCCTAAAGTTCTGGTTAGTGGCCTGTCCTGCACAAATGGAACTGGAGTAACACATTGGCACTTCCTGCTGGCAGATGGATGTGTTTTATCATGACATGACACGTGGCAGAAGACGGAAATTCCCAACCCCATTTCTGAGACAGTCTACATTAAAAAAAAAATAAAAAAGGGCTATTAGTCAAAAGAAAGGTTTGTCCATTGCTAGAAATAAGAAAAACAGCAGGGGAAAAAAAAAAAAAAAAAAAGGCAAACAACTCCCCTTTCCAAGTAATTCACTGAGCAGAACTTAGGAAACTTGGTTCCCTGTAGCTCTGCGTCTCTGGCTGGGATTACTCCCTGTTTAATACGACGCAAGCCGTGAACGAGGCTGTTGCTGCAGCTGGAGCAGGCCCATGTAGAGTCTCTGGTGTCTGCTAACACTGATGCAGCAGCCTTCCCTTGCATGGGAAATGAGTATGTCTGGGCAACTTGTTTGTGACAGTGATTTTTTTAGAGAATTTATTGAAGTATAATATTTGTCCAGTGTGCCGTATGTCACTGCAATTAGCTAAAGGTTTGACAGTGAGAGAAGTGTTGGGGAAGGACACTCGTCGTACCGCTATGCTCGCTTCTGCACAGAAACCAGGCTTCGTATCACACAGGATAAAGTGTTCTCTTCGGGACTGCCTTCACTTAAAAGAAGCTTGATAGGAGCTGAAAAGGAGCTGGTCAGATGTAAAAGGAAGCTACAAGATGTGGGTAGATAAACCAAGTAGTTTCAAATGTTCCCGTAGGAAATACACAAAGCTAAGAGAGCACAAGGAAAGACAGGAGGAAAAACCTGTAATCTACAAACTACCATAGAGCCACGAATACAGTAAGAGACACATCAAGGATGTTGGTGAAAATCTGTGCCCAAAATTGTAATGTTTATAGCTGTGCATCTCACACGTGGGCCTCAATGTAATTTGCCAATATTGCTAAATATTCTGTTGTCTGAGTAAATGGAAGATTGTGCAATCAAAATGCCACGAAAATTCACCAGTTCAGGTAGATACAAAATCTACTCTCCTTGTCCTTTCTCATGATGGCTTATGTTAATAAAAAAGCTCATAATATTTTACTCAGATGTCGAATGGCCATGGGCAAGTGGCTGAGTAGAGCTGTACTGGACTGAGTGAAGAATAATGTGGGGGAACAGTTTTTTTCATGTAAGAAGAATGTGGTCACCATTAAAAAAAAGAGAGGGAGTGAGAAAGAATGAGAACTTGACAGTATAAAATGGCTACATGAGGTATCCTGTAGTGTGATGGATATACTCAGTAATAAAAATGTGGTTATAGTAATTGTACTCTGTAGAATATTGACTAAACTACATGATATTTTAAGATTTACTGAGGACATTTTTATGATACTTTTCAAAGTTCTGGAACACCGTATCTCAAACACTTGTACAAATGTGCACATAATTATATAGCCATTTGAAATTTTCTTTCAGTCACTATGTAGGTGAAGCATTCAAAGTGTAATTTGGTTTTAACAATATTGTAGCAAATGTTAACTTCTCTGATTTTTGAAAGGTTTGGCATCCTTAGAAGTAGCTAAACTGGTGAACCAGTTAACTGCAGGTGGTTACATGGCTAATCAGATGGATAATTACTATACATTGGTAAAGGAAGGACAGCTGCAAATGCTAAAGAAGATTGTTAGGAGATTTTTAGCATGACAATGAAGAGCAGCACCTGCCTTTCCCATATGCTTTACAATTACTTGAGCGGTATTATTTCTTTGACCCACCATAGCAAGGAAGGATCTATGCAGTGCTCCAGCATTAGCTCAGCATTGTTTTAAATGCCTGTTTGGATTTGCTTAAAACTTCCCAATAATTTTACCCTCCTGATCACATTTTTAAAGGGTTGCTTTTGCTAAGATGGTGTTCTGATGCTTGAAGGTTGGGCAGGCAGTTTGCAGGATTCAGAGGGTTACGTAGGTATTTTGTAGTCAGTGGTTTAATTCAAGATTTTCTGTTGGTGAAAGACAGGTTTCAGATCTTGTCAGGTCTCAAACCAGTTGGGCACATGCATAACTCGTCAGCTCCATACTGGGACCTGCAAATTTTCTCCCTTTTATGATTGGATCTTGGATATGTTTGAAGGAATTTGATTTGCCAGCAAGAGACTGAGTTTTGTGTAAGTCACTAGAATATATACATGACTGTAACCACATGATATAGACAGAGATTGTCCTTATTGTGCTACATATTTGGCATTTATTTCAATGGTAAGTTTATACATACAAACACTTGTTATTTGCTAGACTTCCTTAATTGCTGCCAATCTCTGCCTTAGGGTGTCACATAGACACAGCAAGCTGGCTGAGAAGAGCTTCTGTGAGACCCCCTCATGCATGGCAGGTGCTAATCAAGGTTCATCAGTGCAGATTGCTCAAGAGTGGGTGGCTTCCACTTGCCCCTGAGTGTCCTTCAGTGCTAGGGAAGCAGCCAGAGCCTGCTGTGACCTCCAGGCTATCTAGGCATGTCAAGAGGTAAGTAAGAAGCGCTTAAAAGGATGTCACATAGCTGTCACCCTGTCATGGAGAAGCTGCTTCTTTAGCCTTTTTCTTCTCCACAATTTATTGGAGTGGGGTGATCAGGTGTAATATGGCCTCTTCTGAATAAATCCTGGCTGCTGGTAAAGGGTTTCTGCTGTTGTTTGCTTGGATGTCAGACCGCAGTGCTGGAGCCAACCTCAGAAAGTGCCTGAGACCTGCATTTGCTCCCTTGTCCTTGCAGCTTTTCCACATTAACATTTTTTCCAGCCTCTGTTTTACCTTTACAAATATGGTTCCTGTCTTTACTATGTTTAGCTTTTCAATAGCAGTTTGCAAATGGAAGGGCTGCTGTCATCACTGCACAGAAGTTTTAGCAGCCAAAATTCCCCTGAGAGCCTGGGCTTAAAGCAGAGCTTGACCACCCCTGGCCACCTCCGTGCTCCTGCCTGCAAAGGACCCTTGTTCACTGCAACCAATTGCTGCTGGTCTCACTGAGCTATATCCCCCTGGGCTTCATTTCTAGCTTGTTTGGCTTTTATCACCTTATTAGGGTTTTTTCTTTTTTTTTTTTTTTTTTTTCTCCCTGTTATTAAATGTGCACAGATTATTGGGTCATGCACTGCCTTACCTCTCCTAACATTTCTCCAATTCCTATCAGTTCCAATCAAATCCTATTTTTCAAGGAGATGAATATCTCCACAATACTGTCACCACCCATAGCAGTCAATTAGGAGTTCACTTGGGATTTTTCTTACCTTTTTATTATCTCTATTATAAAACAAATATGTTGAAGCCAGCACATGATTTTCTTTCATTGCAGTACATGTTGAAAAACTTATTTTCCTTGCTATACGTCTGCAAATTCAAGCTCAGTTTTGAGGATATAAACTTTTTTTTTAATTAGCTTCTTCATACTCTTCTATCTGTTCTTCACAGAAACATAAACCTCCGCAGGACACCTGCCAGCAATACAGTTTCACATGTGTCTGCCTGCTTCTGGCCAAAGATGGTCAACTCTGGGAATCAAGGACCACTGTGGCTTTCAGCGATTATATAAAGGAACTTAACTGACTTTTAAAAGTATTTCAGTAGATGACTGAATTATTGCTGNATTATCTTCAGTATCATAAAATAAGCAGCTTTGTTTTTGTGCGGGCAGTCTTTTGTGTGCAAGTGTTTTGGGTGTTCGGGGTCTCTATCTCTTGGTGCTGGCCAGACTGTGTTAGAAATTGAAATGCAATGTGTGTTCCAGCAGCGTTTTGTTGCAAGTAGACTTGATTTTGGCAGATACCACTTACATTAAATCGAGCTGATCATAAAGCTGGACTATAATCCCTCTTGGTAGTGTGTGGTGCGTTCTTTTTTTTATTATTATTAATATTTTTATTGCTCGTTTGCAAGTTCAGAATAAACTTGTTGGCATGATCAGTACAAATGTACCTTCAGCTGCCCACGGGCGACTTCTGGGCTCAGGTATCACAGGCCGTGTCTGAACCTGCCATCTACCACCAAGCCCGTCTGCACGGCAGCCTCTAGTTGCGGTTGCTTCTCTTTCACATCCTTTATCCAGAGATCTGCTGACAAGTCTTGCTGATATTTTTAAGTAGCAAATATCAAATATACATATGTAACTATATAGCAAGTACTTAAAAATAGCGTGTCCTTAGAATAGCACAGGCAGCTCAGCAGCACAGTGGTGCATCGGCTCCGTCGGTGTGAATTCTTACTTGCAAATGCTTTCCCTTGTGGCCCGTGTGGGTGCCAGTCTCTCAGCATGGGGTGGAAGAAAATAGCTGCTCACAGGCTGTTGAAAACGCTGCTAGTTCAGGAGGCTGGGAGTAGCTCTTGCCTTCCCTACCTTTCATACACACGAGGTGCAGCTCTTGCTCCTCCCTTGGAGGACGTGGCCTTGCAGAACTCCTGGTCAGACTCCTGGTCCTGTCAGGCCCCTGGTCCTGCACGGCTCTGTAGGACTCAGGCTTGAGGGAGGCAATTTTTGGGGTGCAGTGCAGCCATTTGAGGAGCTCCCTGGTGTTTGGCGGAAGCTGGAATGACACGTGTTCCCTTGCTGAGAGTGTTGATCTGCAAAGTGCCTTCCAGCCAGCAGGGATCTCTGCTGCTGCTTCGGGTTCTTGAGCATGGCTGTCGTGCCCCAGGCAATCACCACATTTGGTTTTTAAAAAACCTAATCGAAGTCCTGTGTCGTTCATCGGAGTCGTGTAGTGCTGTGGGATACAGAGTGTTTGAAAAGCAGTTGTTGCTCTGTTGGACCTACTGTACTGGAGGACCTTGTCACCCCCTGGTTGTTGTCGGCAGCCCTGGGGTGGGTAGGCTGTGCCTTTGCCAATGACATCCATACGTTGAGGTTGGATGTAGTCTAGCTTGAACGATGCAGCGTTTCTGATAGCCATGGTTCCATTTCTACTTACCAATATTATGTTAATGGAATGGTGCTTTCCGTTTAGGAGTCCATAAAGGAAAATGCAGGCAAAAATGTATGGAATGATAGCTATATATTGAATTTAGACTGAGCAAGGGGCAGAGACATATGCAGGGGTTCACGCACTTGCAGAACCCTAACTAGGAATTGCCAGAGTCGAAGCAAGTTGAAAATGGATGCATATTGATGGCGTAGTTCTTAATTTGGCTGTGTTTCTGTTCTGTTTCTCATTTGGGTACTGTCCTCCTACAGTTTCCAGCAACTTCAGCAAAGCTTGCATCTGTGTATTTTCTTTTTTAATCAAAGAACTTCTTGAGAATTTTTATTTTATTTTATTCAGAGAATACCAATACCAGAATAATTTTTATAATCAAAAGAAATATCTTAGCAGAATTGGTATCATATAAGTCTCAATTTCTTCTAAAGGAGGCCTTGATGTCTGTTTTCACCTTTAATATGCTCTAAAGAGCAGTACTTCGAAACTAAAATAAGGTAAGTGACTAAAATTTCTCATATATTACTTTTAACGTGATTTGGTATCACCATCTATGGAGAGACATTTTGGAAGTGTTTGCGCTTTTCAGTGAGGAGATTTCAGGACATTGTGTGTGTGTTATTTATTTTTGTGTGTTCCACAGCTGGTGTTTGGAGAAGACTTACCATGCTAACACACTAACACTAATACATTACGATATCTAAAATGCCTTTAGCAGGCCATTTACACTCATCCAAGAGATTTCATGGAAGTATGATATTAGTAAGCCTTCACAAGTAATCCATCGTGCCTAGGAGACGTAATCAGATTCCACATGTACTTACCCTTGGCTTAATATTGTTATTTCCATGATTACTGTCTGTTTTCTTGTTTCATCTGTGCTGAAAGTGTTGCATTTCAGCTGCAGCTCACTACATTCTAATCATGGTTTTCTGCAAAATAAAGCCCAACACAAAACCTGAAACTGCAAATCAAATGTGTGGGGCAAAATCTCTTGCTACTCATTTTGTAAGAAAAATGTGAAAATTTAACATTTCTAAGGATTGTTGAGGTAGCAGCATTAAATATTAAAACATTTAAATGTGCAGGAGTTGATTAATTCAGAATATATCAGAGCTCCTCATAAATGTTTAATATCAGTGTTTTGTCTGATTGGATATAATTTATGTGCTTCTTCCAGCACTGTAGCACCAGGTACTCATCTTTTATTTCTAGGAATGGTTTAACCATCATTCCTTTTATTACAGGTTAATATTAATGCCTGGACCTTGTGCTGTTATTGGTCATTTTGTCATAAAACCTTCTTTAAAATTGATCATTTAAATTCTACTTGAGAGAAGCTGCTAAAATCTTTTTTTTAAGTATATGTTTTGGAAAAATTTAGCCCAGCTGAAAGTTGCACAAGCTCGGTATGATAAAAGTAACACTGTTGTCTTTCTACAATTTACTCTTATGCAATTGCTTAGAAATTCAGAAAAATCTTGAGGGAGGAGCTGAACTAAGCCAGCCCCAGATTTGGGCGAAGGTTAAACTCCCAAAGATCAGTATGGAGCTGGGTGTTTCATAATGAATGAGTTATAAAGTACAGGAACTAGCTGTAGCACGTCCTGGGGAGGTAAGTGTGCTTGGCAGAAAAAGCTGTGGTGGTGAACAACCTGAAATCACAGTGATGGAGAAAGCTGCTCCTTGAGACTTTGAGAGTTCAAAAATTTCTAAAAATAATAATAAAGACTTCCAGTATGTCTGCTTGTGCCTGTAGTTTGGGGTAGATTTTTTTTTTTTTTTTCTTTCCTGTAGCCAAAAGCTACTTGCAACAAGGTTCTACCTAGAAACGTGTTTCTTTCCCTGGGACTGCTATAAAGAGGAGGGAGCAATGGGCCTCTGGATTTTGTTGCTTATTTTGCAGGAGCCGCGCAGGGTCCCAGCTGGGGTCTGTGCCCTGGGGAGAGAGGAACAACCAGGATGGTGTAAAGGACCCATCCCAGAGGACCTACGTGCTCCCGGCGGTAGCAAACCTATATACCCCTTCCTTTCCTTGCTTAACGTGCTTTAAATTATCCTCATTGCACGGAATGCTTTATCCTGATCTCTCTGAAGTTAATGGCAAAAGCTCCGCTGTCTGTAATGAGCCTAGCTGCCTGCGAATGCTGCGGCTGTAATGACAGGCTATAGCTGATCAATTTACCCTAGTCCAAGGGAGAAATCTTGCTTTGACGTGGTGTTTTTCCCTTTTCAAGAGGGCCTCTCTCCAAAGTAATGTGTAATTCTGGTTATCTGCAAAAAGCAAACCTGAAGGTCAATGGAGAAGGGAATGAGCCCAGAAGAGTTACAGATTGTCGGTCTTTTCTACATCCATAAATATCAGTTCTGTGGTGTCTTGCTGGAATTCAGTCTGTAGGAGTTTTTGCTGCCTTACTTTCTGAAGCAGTTAGATGTAATCTGGACCCTGAGGCGTGGTTTCTTCCTTGCCGTCGGAAAGTGACATGGGATTGTGAAGGAAGGAAATTGTGCACGTTTCCATGCTACTGGAAGGATGGGGAGCACCGTTCAAGCCCTTGGAAGCTCTTCTTGGATGAGAAAATGGAAATCCCCGAACGGGTGGAATTCCTATAAGCTGATCTTTTGCCAAGAACTGTGGAGGGTGGTGGTATCTTGAACCTGTGGAGGGTGGTGGTATCTGCGGTGAGTCCTGCAGCAAGACACTGGTTGGCTTAGATGTCACCAAATGGCAGCCCAACTTTTGCTTTGACTTACTCTCTTGCACTTGAGTAATTGCAGAGTTCTGACAGTTTCCAACAAGACATTATAAACAGCAAAATGAATGTGCTGCCGAAGATACTTTTGCATGTGATTTCCCTGGAAAAGTGTGTGTAGTGAAGTTTATTTCAGTGTTGACAATTGGGAAAAATATGTTGAAGGGAGGAAGAAAAAAAATTGCATAAGGAAAGATTTTTATTTGACCTAAAGTATTGCTGTACTCTCTGTACAGACAAAGCATGCATTTTTCCCCTTAAGAAATGAAATAAAAGCTGTTCCAGTAGAATCTACTACCTATATAATGCTATTAGGTCTGCCTAGGAATGCTTTGTAATAGAAAATGCTATTCTTATAGAATTTCATATTTTCTTTAGAATAATTTATTATTTTTCCCTGATTTTTTAAAATTTGGAAAACTGAATAAAAAAATTTTGAATGTGACTCAAGAATAAAAATTCAGATTTTTTAAAATTAATATATTTTGGATTTTTGTCAACTCTAGAGGGAATTTTACTTTTCCTTTTTTGGAATATAGTTTCAAAACACTGTGGGTTGTTTTTTTTTTTACTGCCTCTTTTTCAGTGAGCTGGACAAATTAAGGGATGCAGTAAAACTGTAAGGCACGCAGCGTAGCAATAGGGAGTGGGACAGCCAATGCAAAATATGTGGAAAAAACAGTTAAGCGTAGATATTAATAAAAACTAAACTTTTTGGCTCAGTTCACAGAAGGAACCGAAATGTGCAGCCATCTGAAGTGATTCTTGGGAAGATCAAAGTATTTTATTTCCATAGAAAAAAAATCATCATAAGAATGTTTAATCACTTACGAATTTTTAAGTATGCCGGTCTAAATCCTCAGGATTTCAACTTTTCATAACCAAGATAAATGTTGAAATAATATTAGCAAAGCACAAATGATTGCTATTTTAATGTTTATTTAGCATTAGTTCAAAGTCCATTTTATCTTGGAATGTTAGGAAAAGTAACATTCATCTCTCCTTTATAAGTAATAGATTCCTTAAACAGCCTCAAAAAGTATTTCAGTGCGTTCTTTTTTCCTTTTTCTTCCCTCCTTCCCCTACTGCAATTTTTCAAGTATAGGCTTTAACAGAAATTTAACTCTCTACTTTGTATCAACTGGTGTGACTTCTTCTAATGGTGTCTGGCCAGTCCTCTATATTTTAGCTATTGACTTAAAGCACACATGGAAATGTCCCAGACTTTTCTTTTCAGCAGTTGCTCAGAATTTGCTTTCAAAAATGGGTGTCTGGAGATGATCACACTGGGGTATTTTACCCCCCTTGTACTTCTGTAGGAAGAGGTCTTGGGGTTTTAGATCCCTCGGCACCTCTTGGTGGCCCTGCTACCGTGTCCTTCTTAATCCTCGAGGGGAAGCTAAAGTGATAAGAATTGAGTTGCCTTTATTTCTTGCTGAAAAAGAACATCAGTATTTAGCCAGGACGTAGACAGGTTAGTTAACAGCCTTGTTAGGGGTGGCTGGTGCCTCTGAAAGCTTCATAACCCTGTCTATACAGTCACTGCTGAAGAGATGCCGCAAAATGGGAGAGAGGATGACTGGTGAGGGTCTATGGGTTTAACTGTATTCTTGCTGTTGTGTTGCTTTTGTCCCATTGGTGACACTTGCATCAGAGAAAGCGGATCAACCTTTGTCACTTTTGGGGGATGGCAGCAGCTTTGGTCTGTTTTACTTGTTGTGGGCTTGTTTTACTCTTAAATATTTTGCTGACAAATTGAAGGAGGAGGCTGTAGAAAGCCAAAGCTCTTTGTAACTAGTGGAATTGTGCCAGGAAAAAAAAAAAAAAAATCATGGTCCTTGGCCAATCTGACTTTTTGTAGAAGAGATGGGTACAGGTCATTCTGGCAGAACAGGTCTTCCTGTTCCTAACCATCTTCTCTCGAGGAGAGCGGCTGAGGCAGTCAAACCCCAGGGCCCTTAAAGTGGGGTCTGCTGTAGCCTCGCTGCACCCAGTTGCTCAGGCTGGTGCCTGGTTTGAGCATCGCTGCGGGGGTGCGAGCACACTCCGTCCTTTCCTCCTGAAAACCGGCAGGATTGCATGGAAATGGTAGGACCAGCACATGCACCCTCCTAGCTCTTGCTGCCATCCTGCAGCCTTGTGCTGAGCATCACCAGTTCTTGGGTGCTTTTTAGTGACTGTCTTCTGCAGGATGGGGGACACCAGGGTGCGTAACCTGCCTGGGCCTCCTGCAAGCCCAGCCAGGTGTCTGAGGCGGCTTTTGCACAGAGCCGGTGCCTGTTTGTAGTCTGATAAGCTATGAGTCGTGATAGCGACATGGCTGGGAATGCTTATCTGCTTTGCTGGGATGTGTGAAGAAGAAAGAATTTCCCTTTGGGCATGAACTGATTTGTTAAAAGACAAAAAAAAAAATGTTAAAAAGTTGCTTGGGGAATTTCTGCTCCTCACTCTGGGTTAGACGTGCACAACCAAGACGGGAATCATCCTGCTCAGTATTTTTACAGAATATTAAGTGGCCTCTTGGGAATTAGCTGTGTTTGTAAAGTGTAAAGTGTTTAAGAAGCAACTAAATGATAACGACCACTTTATTCAGCAAAAGTCTTAGTGTTATAGTCTATTTTTGCTGCGTACACGTGGCTTGGTTGGTTACGTTTTTCAAAATGCTGGGCTCAGCCTTGTGTGAGAATTGAAAGGTGGCAAAGCATCTGCTACAAAGCACCTAGAAACGGGGCTGGAAGAGACCTCTTCTGTCTTCATGTCCAGTCCCTCACCCAAGTGCATGAAGACACTTTGTGGATATATTTTATTTTATTTTATTTTATTTTATTTTATTTTATTTTATTTTATTTTATTTTATTTTATTTTATTTTATTTTATTTTATTTTATTTTTCCACAGAGCTCTGCAGTTCACACTTACGTCTCTGGCTCTGTATTTGTCCATTAGAATAAACTGCCCACCATAAAATGATATACCTATGGTCACCTCTTTAGCAATGTGCCATCAACTGCTGGACATGCCTACCCTTTGCAAACCATGCTGTAAGGAATTGCACTAAAGGATAAGCATATGTACTGTGTTACTGTGATCATCTCTGCCTCTGACCCATTTAGCCATATATCCATAAAGATAAGAGAAACAGATGCTACTAAGCTTTAATATTGTTCTTATTTTAGAAATTTCATTTCTTAAGCACATTATTTTCATTACTTTGACCCAATTTTCATTAATACATTTAAAAATGTCAAGGGACTAATGAAATATACTTTTAACATCTCTTTTTCGGATTTGTTTTTCCATGTTCTGATTTGAATCTTGAAAAATACAGATTTTTCCACTCATTAGATCTTGTAATATTTATATGCTTTATGTGGTCAAAAGATTATATTAACATTTGTTAGCATTCAGTCATCATTCATATGGCAAATTTCAGCATAAACACTCCTGAATATGTTGTATAAACACTACTATTTATTCTTTCCATATGGATCCCCACTTGTTCCATTTTGTCTACTTTAGCTTAAGACGTCAGTCAGTCTCTAGGCTGTTTTGTAGCACGGCACCAATTTATAGATGGATGTGGGGGTTGTCTAGCTCTGTTTCCCACTTCCCTGCATTGTGCACCAGGACACTGTGCTTAAGCAGAATTATTTTGTTGCACAGAAAATTAAATGGTGTCTGCTCAGGCCTGGGCACACTGCAGCATAGGCACTGCTGGCTCTATTGATCAAATCTCCGTTGCATTAAAAGCAATACCAAGAGGAGGAGCTTGGGTGAGGATCACTGCTTTTGCACACTTGCCTCCAGGCAGGTGAATCCTCAGTCCAGTGTTTATAAAAAGTAGTGTATGCAATCTTATTCCTCAGCTACAGCACCTGCTTACTTAGTCTCCTTTGCTGTAGGTCATTTGGCCATCCTGCCAAGCGCGGTCTCCATAAGGAAGATGAACCCAAATAAGTTAAACGGCGCCAGAAACTTTGTTTGGATTTCACTCTTGTTCATGATCTAGATTATAACAGCATGCCAGCTTTTGCTCGACACGAGGCATCTGCAGGGAGGAGTGAGGAAGGAGGCTGATGAGGAAGGACTCTTATTTCTGTGGCTTGATGTCTGAATTTAGGCTTGGTCAAAGCGATCACAGTAGGGGGATTTAACTGCAAGGTAACACCGTTGCGTGCTCAAGGTAGTCAAATATAAGATTAATGGTGTTACGACTGAAATGAGAGGCAAGAAGGGAATGCAACCCTGAATATGTTCGCCAGGATCTTGGGAGTCTTGGGATCTCAACACAGGTCATCCAAGTGCTGAGCAGGAGCCCCTGAGAAAAGCCCAAGCTGAACCTTAGATCAAGGAAAGGAATAGAGAGAAAATGCAGCATCATTTTGCTGCTGGGTGTGAAATACGCTGATATCCCCCAATTTGGGGCTTTAGGAGCAGACCTGGTTTCTCAGCTCAGAATACGCTAGATGAGCTCAGTGACGCTAGATGATGAGGGATAGGGAACGCTTCCTATATAATGGGAAAAATAAAGCAAGATTCCTCAACTTGGAAAAAGGCATCACTTAGGGAGATGTGAAAGAGCTTAAATATTGGATGCTACGGAGGAAGCAAAAAGCACTTTCACTAAAAATGCAAGAATTTATAGAACTGAGGATTTAAAAAATAAAGGGAAAATGTCTTCATGCAATATATAGTTTAAGGCATGAAACTCCTTGCTGCCTAAAGCCATGTCATTTAAATAGGCAGTTTTATGGTTCATTGGTGACCGTTATGCATCATAGCTGACTGTACCTAAGGGTAGGAGCGTCTTGTGGGGGCCTTGGGCTCTACACGCTCTACATGTTTCTTGTGTTCCTCCCAGAGCATCCACAGCTGCTCAGTGCCAGGGCATCCAGGCTCGAACGGGCTCTTGGCCAGCTCAGTTGCTTAAATATCAGCGTGTTGTGTCATTTGAGACACCGTGGAGCTCCCTGCCTGCCAGTCTGCAGGGGCAGGAGTTTGCCATATGGCCTCTGTTGTATTTGCTGCTTCCCTGTGTTTTCCTCCGAGTGCCAATCACTACCCTGAATCTTACATTTCAGACCAACCAAAAGGTTCTGGCAAATCAGGACTTCTTTGTAGAACATTTTCAGGAAATTAAGTGTTAAAAACATTTAAAAGTAGTCAGTACAAATTTTTGTGTTGTATCTGCACTTACGAAGCATTTGCAATTGCTGTTGCATTTGCACCAGTACTAGAAAATAGATACTAAATTTTATAATGCCCCACAATAATTTTGTAATGCATCATGACTTGGGTAAACATTACTTACATGTTTTGAGAGTGAAAAGCAGGCCTTAAATGGGCTGTATTTTATGTCCTGCACTTCTCCATATTTGCTTATCATAATTCGTATGTCTATAAGAGGATTTGTATTCTTTTAGCCTGAGGTAAGCTTGTTCAACAGCCTGGTTTTAGCCCACGTGCGTCCTTAGCTAAAATTAAGCTAAAATTGTGCAAACATTTAGATATCACAAGTTAAAATAAATTCCCAGAAGAGGTGTGCAGTTGCCCTCTTCCAAGCAAGCCTTCATTTTATTTTTTTAATGCCATTGTTAGTTTTGTCGTAAGTGGGTGTTTGTCTTTTGAGGACAGCAGAATAAAGGGATTTTCCAAATTCTTCTGAAAATCAGAGCACTACAGTCTTATTCAAACCTCCTAAATAATTCATGGAGAGCACAGCCAACAATATGAAATTTTCATGTATGGGTATCAAACAGGCAACCTTGCATAAACTCAAAAGACATGAAAAAATAAGGTTAGGCTTAAAAATAGAGGCCAGGATTTTTGGCACAGAGTAATAAAATGTAATCTCGGTACCATTTAATCTGTTTTTATGAACAGTTTTGTGCTGATGTATGTCATAGAATCACGACAGTCTTTAAAAAAAGCAAGAGGGAGGACCCAAGCAGCTACAGGCCAGTGAGCCTCACCTCCATCCC
>VZSV01000101.1:2940849-3058524 GCA_013398735.1 Nothocercus julius
TTTTTACTTTAAACTTCATTTATGCCACTCAGGGCTCCATGAGTTATTAAACAGAGTTACAAACATTTGCTGATACCCTTTGGAGTTTCTTCGTACTACATGAGCACTTGCTAAGTTGCTAAGCATTGATGATATATTTGTCAAAGCGCAAGAAGGGAGATAAAGACAGTCCTTGTCTCCCATGTCCTCCAATAAGCTCTGCACAAATAGCAAGATGCTTAGCTCCTACTTAGTCTACTAAACTCCCACTGATGTCATTAATAGTGAACACCTAAATAGAAGCTGGATAACTAACTTTATGTGGTTCTTAGGCTGGGATTCATTTCATTTAAAGCTTCTTCAGTGTTGACATCTACTGCTGAGCTTTGTAGTCTTGGCTCCCTTTAAAGTCAGTGGAGAGAAACAGGCATTTGGGGAGTGTGATTCATCTGGCCTGTTTTAGACATCCACATTAGGCTGAGATTTACAGGCTAAAAGGGGTGACATAAATAGATATGATGTTCTCAGGAGCTTTATATAGTAGTAGCATATATTCACTGGGCCACCGATTGAAACCTCGTCTTCCTCCTTAGAAGACGTCTGCCCTGAACATGGGAATAGAGAACAAATCTCTTTCTGTTCTGCTAACATTCATTTTTTCCATGTGAAGTGGAACGCTTCCAGCTGAGGGACACTGGCTAGGCCACACAAATGCAGGGGTTTAAGACACTTTAAATATTCTCTTGGGAAATTCAGGCTCAAATCCTCTTACCTAGATGAGAGTTTTAGTTACTCCTCTGTTGCTTAAAAAGAGGGCTGCTGTGGCAGTGGCCAGTCTGGCAGTGCCAGCTGGAACTAAGCACCTCGCTGCTCCATGTGGCCAAATCCCCACTGCCTATGGAGCTATTGGAAACTGGTACTTACATTCTCATGTGTCAGAAATTTAAGTTTGGGGTTTTGATGCATGGGAACTTACACTCTTGGGTCCAGTTTGGGGATCTTGTACCTTTTTTAGGTGCTTGAGTCTGTTTGCAGGTTTAGTCCTTGGATTCTTACTGCCCAGTGAGGTGTTGGCTTGGAAGCATCTGAATCCTCTTAACAAATGTGACCCGTCCTTAGTAGCTTAAGAATATAAGAATACACTTATGTTGTTGCTGATCTCATTATTGCAGCCTTGTTAGCAACTTCAAAAAGATGTTATAACGAGTAATGTCTCTGCAAATAGTGTTTTTTTTTTTTTCAAGACTGACAGACTGCTCTTGTCATCATTGACAAATAATGTTTCTATATATCAAGGTGCTGAAATCTTGCCACACATCTGCAATCTATTTTCAGTACTCTGTTGCTCATTCCCAATTTTGGAAAGGAACTGAAAACAGACAAAAGAGATATGATGGAGCATGAGGCAGAACCACTGAAGCCGGTAATGTAAAGCAGAGCAGCATCAGGACTAACTTAGCTATTTAGAGCAAGGTTGCAAACTTCTTATGCATGAATGAATTATTGATAATTGGTATTATTGATAATTGGAATTATTGATGAAGTCAGCACAGGTTAGAAATGATGCTGTGCCATATGCCATCAGTCCAACTGTAGGAAAAGTTACTGGTGTTCTGCTGTGAGAAGTTGCTCCTGGAGTTCTGCAGGCTTTTGAAAACCATTATCTACCAAGAGAACATCTTCAATTGCAAGACTGCTGTCTGTTTAGTCTATGCTTAGGTATTTAACCACGCTTAAATATCTTTTTTTGTTTGTTTTCTCCCACTTACCGTGAGAAAATAAAAATCAGTACGAGTAAGAATCCCATGTTTTTTACTTTGTTTTATTCTGGATGTTGTACAGATCTGTGGTTCACACTATTCTTAAGTATTTTCTGGTGTTTGCATTTGAAATTACTGCAAAATCCTGGATTTTGGTTTCTTCTGAAATCAAATACATTTACCAGCATATTATTTTGAATGCACACCTGTAGAACCCTACTGCAGTGTTTTTCAACTGTTTGTACTCTTATACCTAAGTAGCTTGCAATGCTTTAAATAAAGGATCAGAGCTTGTTTCCTCCTTCCTAGCATAGTCTGATATTTTAAAGATTTGCCTCAGAATTAGCTGCACCTTGAAAGACAGTGCTATGCAGTGGGGATGAGTTTACCCTCAGACTTGTGGTTGGGTATTGCCTGATGGTAGCACCATTGCCTCAAGGATGAGACCAGCTTGGGAAGAGGGTTGATTGGTCTTTGCACAAACCCTTCCGGACCTTCTGGGTGTGCGGATAAGGAGTACAGACAAGGAGTACAGACATCCCCTTGGGGGACCCTACAGCGTGGTGACCATTCCCCCGCCCCGGTGGTGTGGTGCCAGTCAGAAACTGTTGTTCCGGGCTGGTCCTAGAAGGTCTGCTGGCTTCAGCGTGCCCGTGTAATCCGCTGCTTGCACCGTGTGCCCAGGGCCCGCTGCAGTGTGGTGCTGCAGCTTAACCGAACTCCGTATCTGCCAGTGAGGCATCAGAAAACCGTATGTGGATGATGGAGTGTTTCAATGCTAGTTTCCCAGGTGTATCCTGACATTTGTTCACGTTCAATTGCTGTTCATGTTCAATTGCTCTTTCAGGTCTTGTGAGCTATACAGGGGAGGCAGTGTTTGTATGTAAGCCTGTGAGCCAGGCTGGTCCCAAATACTCCGTCTTAGGATTGCATTCCCAGTGCTAAAGGTTCTAGACCACATAAACCTCGGTTTGGCTCTGAATATGGGACAATGTGGACAGCCTTTTCCAAGTTTGATTTCAGTCTCCATTTCTATTTGTAGTTGCCTGTGAAAGTGTGTTCCTGCAAAGGAGCTGAAGTCTCTGAACAGTGTCATTGCACATCTGACTTCGAGTACTTAGAGACAGGCATATTTTTTTTAAGAGCCAAACAAACACAAATCTCTTCAATATAAGCAATTCGTTATGTAAGAGGACAGTTTCCCACCGTGGCCCAGGTGTGCAGTGATGCAATATTATGATATTATGAGAAACTTGCTTGGACCTTCAAGGAATCTAAAAGCTGCCTGTTTTAATGCAGGAAAGTCCCATGTTTGTAAATCTGCTGTCTTCAGTGATCCTATTTCTCATATCAAACTTATTTTCTGATTTCTTCGTAGTATACAAATGTACAAGTGTAACCGTGTCAGGTTTGCACTGAGCCTACATGCCTTGTATATGCAGTGTACAGGACTTGGATTCTGGTGTTAATTCTTTCTCCAACCTTGTTAAAGCTCCACTCATGGCATTTCTAGTATCTTATCTGTATCTCTACATCTTGTCCTTTTCCTTGCCTTCAAGCTTCAGTGACTGTCATCAAGAGCAGCTGCAAATTCAGTGGAAGCTTGGTACATATCACACATCTCGGTGACGTTCAGCTGGTGCTAAAGATCAGCTCAGTTCAGAAAGACCTGATAGTGCTGCAAATCTCCTTGGCTGATCCCCTTCTGCCTTGCAGTTTTTCTGCCTTTGCAGTTTAGCTGCCATTAAGACTGTATTTTGCGTATCAGTCAAAACGCAGCTTCATTTTAGAAGATTAAAGCTGTCTTTAAAGAGAATGTAAAGTAAATTACTTATAAATTTATGTATAAATTTCCATAATGCTATATAAAAACACAGTGAAAATGAAATTCCTAAGCACACTGAGACTTTCTTAGAAAAGCCTGAAAGTAACTACAGTTCAAAACCCAGTTTGTTTCTCCTCTATGCTGCTTCCTCCACCTATGACTTCAGTCAGCATTTTTGCCACCCTACTTCCTCCTGACCTGCTTCCACCTTGAGATATGACAGCTCCCAGCATTGCTGGAGGCTTTGCTGTTCCTTGTCCCAAAGGACGCGCCAAATCCAGGTCTCTCACAGAAGACTATGGTGGGAAGTGCAAAGCATCTCCGGAGAGGAGCTGCCACATCTCGTCAGTTCTCAATGAAGTAGTAGCCTGCAGCTCCCTGGGATGCAGCGCTGGCAGGATTAGGCCAGTGCTCATTTAGCTGCTCTTCATGATGTGCTCAGGAGTACAGTGTTAAAGGCTAGGTGATAAGTCTTGTTTTGCTGAAAATTTGACTGGAGGCATTGCGAGTCTCAGAAATGCACTCTTGGTGCCTGCAGAAGTGGCAGGGTCACACTTTTGACACCATCCTACTCCATCCTACCCTGCTTTTAAAAAACAATCTGAAGTTGTCCACTTAACCCATGAATTCATATCCATGTGATTGATGGATGAGCAAGTTTTATATCCATCAAGCAGGCACTGCTCACTTGATTCAAAAGATGGAGTGAAAGATAGCACGGTGGGTGGCTACTCTCGGTGTAGATATGCATGGGAAGGTGAGCAGAGGATGGGTGAGATCTGGAAGCTGCGCTCCGGGCTGGCTGTGGAGGATGTGCTCCAATGCAGACAGCACTGGTGTCCACCTCTTGCCTAGCTTCATGTCTTTTTCATTAGCCAGCCTTGCTTTCTAACTGTAGCACATCTCCTCGCCTCCCTTTCCTGTCTCCTCTTTCTTCTCTTGCCATGTTGCGTGCCTTGACTGGGCACATGCTGCCTCCGCCGGCTCGTGTCTGGTCTCTGCCACCATCCCTGGGTTGTGGAATGTCTCCAGTTCTCCCAGACTACTCCCTGGTCTTCACTCAGCTCCTCTGCCCACCTGCTGCCACCTCCTCCCTTCACTTCCCAGATCCTCTTCTCCACAGTGTCTCCCTTGCCACCTTCCCTGCACTGATTTCAGAGTCACCATGTGCTCCTTCCCAGCTCATGTGCTCTCCCTCTGCCCACCAATCTGCTTTTGACTCCTGCGTTCAAGTTAATGGGGATGATGTCTGATCACGCTTGGGGCAGCAGCTTCATTTTTGTGATGTTTTGCAAATTTTTGGAGCTTTCTTATGAAGTGAGATTATGCTGAATTGATATTTTCTCATCAGAAGACTTTGACTTTTGATTTGGATCCTTTTTTTCTCCCATTTCTTAACAATCCGCAGGCATAACTTTCTGGTTTAAAACACTGAGAAACTTCCCACACTGAATTGTCGTTGGAACTGATACCTCCATTACGCACCTCTGCTTCCACAAAGCAGTATATTCAGATTAAAATATATTTCACAGAATTTTTTTTCAACAATCTGTGATAGTCAGCACTCAAATCAGAGAGAAGTCTGGGTGTGTTAAATGAGGACAGAATCTCCAGAAATATTTAGCTGCTAAAAATGAAAATGCATCTATTGAGCATGTGTGAGCTCTCTGTGTATGTAATTGTCCCAGTGTGGAGGAGAGCTCTCATACCAGGGTGTACCCTGCGGAAATTTCGGCTCAAAGTTCGGTTCTGCTTTTGAGTGAAAGAGCTGCTGAAAGCAAAGGACACTGGAATTTTTCAACCAGACTACACAATGCTTTCCTCTAGTCTCATCTCAGAAACGAATGAACTATTTTGACTGAAATTCCTTCTCCCTCCACGAATTATACCAGTGTGAGGCAGACAGTTACCATAAAAAATAAAGAAAAGCCCAAGAGAATTAAAAATTGGCAAACATCTTGGGAACTGAAAATAGAGCTTTATAATGGGAAAGCTTCTTGGACAGCTTCTAAAATAGCAGTTTTCAGCCTTGCCGGCAGCGTGTGGGGGGTGTTGCTGTGCAGTCGGACCTGGGGTACGTTGTTCCTAGCACAACCCTCTCGCACGTCTTGGGAAGACGGTCTCAGTCTATCACTAGACGGTTTCAAGGCAGTCCAGGGCTGTCTTAGCGCGTCTGTGCTGTGGGCTCCTGGCTCCAGCCGGGAACGCTGGCGCGTGGATTGAGCCGGCGTAACGGCACAAGCAATGGGATCTCGGAGGAGTCTTCTTGCCGACGGCGGGATGGGAATTCGAGAGCCCTTCATAGCAAGCTCTAGTCCCAACATGACATCGTAGTCCTTTGCTGGCCTGCATGCCAGTTTTCCTGTGCTTGGTCAGTGACGTGTGACACAGTGGGTACTTTCTTTCATGTGCGTTTGATGTATTTCACCATTGGCTAGAAAAAAAAAAAATAATCGCTGAGAATGTCATGGTTAATTTTTCTTCCTCTTGAAGAACTATGAAATTATTCTGAAATGTATGACATGTGTATAATAACAGTGTAGTGCTCTGTTTTTAAAAAATGTGCTAGAGGCGTTATGCAGTTTCCCAGAGGCTTAATGAGGGAGCCATACTGTGCTGGAAATTTTTCAACAATAAAAATTGACCTATTACATGCTCATGTAAAATGGGGGTTGACAATCATACAAATATGTCCAAAATCAAATACAGGCATTGTAAAATATCACTCCTTTCCCAGAGAGAGGCTGGTCACCTGTTCCCAGTAGGGTTTTGCATTATATGCTATTCAATAAAGAATAAGATGCTTCCCTACAGGGACACAAAATGGCAGCAAAGTACTGGCCCAGTGCCCTTCTATCAGTGCTTTTCACTGACTGCTTTTCCCAAGTCTTCAAAAATAACGCATAGGCATATTTTTCAACATATGTTTTGCCTTTTGTCGGTTTAGAAGCACAAAGGGAATAAAAGGTTCTGCATTATTCACCACTTCATCACACGCAGGAAGACTTCATTGTTTGCTGCTTTGTTTTTTTCTTTTTTCCTCCTTAATGCTTATTTTACTTTCTAAAAATCTCATCCCTTTTGCTGTTCTTTTAACGTATCAGAAGTGGCCACTTCTTAAAAACAGAGCATATGGCTCTGAACCTACTCTCTGCCTTACGGGGAAGTGTCTGTTGTAAAACACTGAAATTTGGAGTTTGGGGAGCAGAGAAGCTGGGTTTAGGAAGTATTTTATCTGGTCTCGAATAATCAAAGAAAGAAAGATAATTAGATTATCCTTCAACTGTCTATATTTGAATATAGTGAATATTACTCATGTGTTGAGAAGAAAATAAGCCACTCAATGTTTTCTACGTTCTTCATATTTTTAATAGTAATCTTGAAGTAATATGTATCCCAGATTAACCACTGAATGCCTGAGAATAAAAAAGGGAATGTTGCGCTGCTGTATGTATAATTGCAAGTGCACGTACTAGGATCTGGCAGCCCCTTGCTTCAGCATCCTGCTCCATCCCTGGCTCGTGATGCATGAGCAGTATGGGGAAGAGGAGGGTGGTGCAAAGTGAGGCAGCAATCAGTGATCCTTGGGTGTTGAGAGGAGAAAAGGATAAAAGGCGAAAGCAGAACTAGCCCGGCAAATAAGGCACTGATGCACTTTCAGTGTATAAGGCGAGAAGTCACGAGGCTCTTCGTCATGGGGATCTCATTGTATGTGTCCCTGTGCTGCAACACAACTTACCCTTATTTAAATAAATATGGATAAAGACCTACAATAAAGCAACATAGAAAAGGATAATAGATGGAAGAATATAATGGGGAGAAGGAAAAGAAAATGTATCTTTTTGTAGAGCTACCTAGTTTTTTGTAAAGCTTCCTAGTTCCGATTTTCAAATCAGAAGTTGGAGAGAATATAAAAAACATAAATATGAACAGGAGATTATTAAGAAACAAAGAATGCTGCTGTGGGATCAGAGAAGTCAAGCTGGGCATAGTGGATATTGCATTTATATAACAGGAAAAACCTTATGGCTTAATAATTCATGTCTGTCTGAGATGGAACCACCAAACCTGATTAGATGCATGCAGTGATAATATCTGAAAGTTACAAAATAAAAATTTGAGAAATGTGTTTACAAAAAATGTTGCAAGCATTATCAGTTTAGTAAAGAATACCGTTATTCTGGTGTTACCTGTAAGTGTTATTTGGATGTTAACTTTACTGATATTATTTAAGAATCTATTAAAAATATATTCATGAATTATTTCAATGCACATAATCTGAAAGGACTTAGATTCCCATATAACTTAAATGTTTAATACTATAATACATATAACAAGTATAACAACACTCTATTTAAATTCAGAAAGAACAATATCATAATCCTGATTATTTCATTGCATGTACTATATTCTAATGTCCTAAAAATTACTTATCAGCCATATATCCAGTGCTGCTTTTTACAAGTTCATTGTGCATCTGTTTTAGAGTAAAATGCAGTTTTGTGCTGCTAGCAAGGAATCTTCCCAAGCAGAGATGGACACAGCTGCCCTTTGGATGTTCATTTTAGACACTGTTGTAATGCTCAATTTGTGTCTGGTTTCTGCTGCAGTTGATTACGAGTACATGACCTATGATTCATTTAGGAATAGAAGCTTGCTCTGACACCAATAAAAGCTGGTCGTTTACCTCTAAAACAGTCAATTTTCTTTAAGTAAACCCTAAGGAAGTTGTAAAAATGCATACTGAGCACCATGGCACACACAGCTTGAACACTGAGCAAGATGTTTGGGAAAATTACATGGGAAAGCAAAGTTCCAAAAGACACTAACGTGTCCTAGGTACTGGGGGAAATCAGGCAAATTTACTGTATGGAATGCATAGCTTGGACCTAAGTTAAGTGTAAGAGTATTTATGGAATTGTACAGGAATTTAAATACTGCTTATGAATAATTACACATATTTTATTTCTCTCATTTCAGTGACTATATCAACGAGCACCTTCTTTGATGGCTTACTGGTAACTGGACTCTACACGTCTACCAGTGTTCAGGCTTCCCAGAGTGTTGGTGGTTCCAGTGCTTTTGGCTTTGGTAAGTCCAACATAATTTATATTTGATCCTGCTCAGAGTTCTGCAACCAACATAATAAATATTTGTGGGGTACAGAGCATGTTAATAGGAACACGGTTACTGAAACAGGTTAATTTAGACCCATTAATCAAAAACACATGAAAGTTGCTGGGAGTCAGTGAGACAGGGCAGTGATGATTTTTGGAAAGTTTTTTTTTTTCCTCCATATTCTCCTTCCTTCGTCACCCTTGGTGCTGATGTACAATATTATGTGAAGTTAGAGAGAAAGAAGAGGAGCTAAGTAAAATAGTCATTTCTAACCAGTACAATATTCAGAATAAACTGAAGCATTAACTTCAAAGCATCTAACTGTTATTAGGCTGATGCCTTTGAGTTCAGTTTAAACCTACTTTCCCAAGCCACTCAGCTGTATTTTCTTACTTACAACCAAAATGATGGCTAATGTGTTTCATATGGCCAATTATTTTCTGCATAGGGAAAATCAGAATTTTAGTAAAAAGGTTGGGATTTTTTTTGCAAATGTAGTGTGTCCTACTGTTACAGTCAGTGATAGAAACTAGGCCAGTTGTACTAAGAACAATCAGGTTGAGAAAATGTCTTCTAAAGTTGTGTAATTTACCTTTAACACGTTAGATGTAGTATGTTTTGCACTTCATTGTCTGTAGTATTTTTTATGTTGCTACAATAAAAAATCTAAAAAATGAAAGAGTGAATAATTACCACAGAGATATCTATACTGAAGAAAGAAGTGCTTTCCTGACAAGTTTGCATGTTCTCATCTTCTACTTTCAAATTCATCTTCTCATCTTCTACTTCCAGCAGCTCTCAAAATTTGATCAAGATTTCTATTTGTGCATCTGTTTGTTCATGTAACTGCTGCCTCCAGTTCACCCACTTAACTGCCTGATATCTTACTAGTATCAGCTCCTTTGGAGGAATTTCAAGTGGCCTTTAGCAAACTCTCCAGGATAAATTTACAGAAATGAGTACAAAGTTGTATCTCTGATACCCACTGTGGTTCATTTGCAATAGCATGTTTAATAATTAATTAATAACTTATATATTTAATTTAGTTAAATATGTATTTTTCCAGAAAGACTCCTGCTGTTTCCCATTCCCCACAGTGCTCATTACAAGATAAGCAGGATGTGATAGAGTAAAAGAGAAGGAGAGCATTTATCTCTGAAATTTTTAGGATGATCAGCTTGCTTACTATGATCTTGCAATAAAAGAGAATTAGGGAAATCTTGATCCGTTACTGAAAACTCACCAAGCAAGGTATACGTCATGTTTAGTCACATCTAAATAATTTAAGAAAAAAGATTAAGTAAAATATTTAAGAACCTAAATGCTTTGTGCCTTTGCAAAAATACGTGTTTTTTTCTCATAAATTTCTATCTTTGTTCACGGAAAGGAACTGTTATAGAGTGTGGCAGTGTGGCAGATACTGAATGGAAATAAAAGACATGGCTTCTTTTAATTTGGCAACTATTTGTGTTATTTTAAACATTCAGTTGTTGGTAAGATAATCAACAGACTGGTTAAATGTGAATTCTATGCACCAAAAGAAAATCCAGGCTTACAGGATAGAAAAGCATTAAAGCTGAAGATATGCAAAAACAGTCACACATAGTTAGAATTACTTCAATTTGCTTGGCAATACGAATTCTGAAACATAATGCCCGAGGGAGGTCTCCTGTTCAGTTATGGATATTCCTTTATCCATTTCAGGAAAAATCTCTTTCCATCCATGACCCTTCTTCTGATCTTCATGCAGGCAAACTGTAGAGTGAGGTGTCTTGGAATTGTTAGTTAGGCGACGTTTCAGATAGAAATCTCATTTTGCTAACTCCTAAACTTGCATGTATATTGAAGAAAGCTAAGAATGAGTCTAAAGAGCTGATGGTCTAGTGCTCTGTCCATGCACTCACAGGAAAAAGTACCGATGAAAAAACAGCAACAACTTATGGGTTTAAGGTTATGTGAATGTTCAATCCATGATGTACTGAGGGCTCGCAGGACTAGAATTTAGTAAACTTGATCTTTCTGCTCTGTGCAATAAGAGATGAGAAACCTGACCTCTTCCAAAAAGCTCTTAGCATGTGGATGAGCTGCTCTTAAAGCAATTTGATAGCTTTAAAAATTAGCAATGTTTAAAAACGTGCAGCCTCTGGGAGAAAAAAGAGTAGTCTCTACAGTATTCCATAGACCATTTAATATAATAATATTAAATTAGGTGGGAATGCCATTGCCTTGTTTTCTGAAGAAACACAAGTGCTTGCTCAGGTGAGCCTGGATCCATTTGTTTTATCATTGATTATGATTAGCAAGGAAGCAGCTTCTCCTTTCCAGCAAGCAAACATGGTGTTTGACTTGGGTTTAGCTCACTGTAAATTTATTTATGTATTTATTTATTTAAAATGTATTTAAAATTTTAAAATTTATTTTATTTATTNTGGGCTTTTTATTTATTTATTTATTTTATTTATTTCAAAATTTATTTATTTATTTATTGTAAATTTATGTATTTATTTATTTATTTTAAACGTTGAGGAGTATGTAAAGTTCAGAGACCTCCACTTGAAGAGTTACATGGCTTGTCAGAGAGTAGATGGGGGGCCAAAACTGGCCCTGTAAACATATGGAGATGGCACTGAAATTGGGTTGATAGGAATTGCTTAGAGAGCAGGGAAGAATGTTTTTTTCTGCCTTGCCATGGAAATTACCATCGAAACGCTCTTGTCTGCGTTACACAGGAGGTCACGCTAGATTATCATAATCTTCCAGTCTGCCCTGACTCTATGAAGTCTTCCTGACATACATAAATCTGCCTTTTGTGCTGTAAGTTACTATATTGTGGCTACAATTATCTTTTAATTACCTAATTTAGGAAGCCACTTGATGAAGGCACATCATTGTCAGCTCTCTTTGTTAGTTCACCATGTCAAAACTTCTAAAGAAAACAGATAAAATACGTTAGTGCTCACAAATTTAATTCTTAGGGTTGTGGGATTTGGGGGCTTTCCTGGTATATATTGTGTAGGCAAATAAATAAAGTGCTTGTGGTTTCCTCTGTGGGATTATACTAACATGAAACTTGCTGAAATATTTATTTGGGAAGTCTTTTAACTCCTAATGGCATTAGGGAATAAGATTGTTGGGTAAAGCTTAATATTGGTCTTAAGTATTAATTTTTTGTCCCAGACAGAACCTCTCTTTGGGTTCAGGAAGCAGTAAAACTACTTCTGTAAAGCTAAAATTAGAATTGAGAATACACCTAAATGTGTATTTGAAACCTCACTAGCCAAGCTGTGAGCACGAGCTCTGAGTCACAGAAATGAACCTTAAACCCAGCTTTGAACCACAGCGCTTCTTTTTTTAGCAAGATCCCTCGGCACGGTGGAGAAGCGAGGTTGCATCTTCCCGTTCCCGTTCCTACTCCTGCCTTCCCGGCAGTCTAGCTGGAGGTTACACCTCCCTTCAGCTCTGCCCTTTTGTTCCCACTCTTCATCTGCCCCTTTTTCACCGCTGCTGCTGTCGGTCCCGGCAGCATCCGCCCGTCCAGCTCCACTCCGGAGCCGCGGTTGTGTCCTGTGGACACACAGGGCTCTCACTGCCTGTAGTCCGCCTAGTTATTTTAGGATAATATTTGCATATACGTGAACTTTTAACCTAAAATTAAAAGGTGTTTTTAAAAGTGCATAGGCTCTGTTGCTTGCAGCATAGAAAGAGGATTCGAAGCTCTCTCACCATAGGAAACTGTGACCCCAGGCTTAATTCAGTAAGAGCAAATCTTTTGGTTTATGGTTTTGGTTTATTACTGGTGAATTTTGGTTTATTACTGGTGAATTTTAGGTTTTGTTTAATTCTGAAGGCAGCTTTATAGGAACCATCGAGAGTTAACTGGAAACAACATCCGAACAGGGAAATCACATCTGCTACAACACAGTAGTATAGAATATATTACTGTTGGAAAGATTGGCTTTTAGAAGATTATCTTGCAGCCTTTTCCCTTGCTTTCATACTCTGAAGGTCCTCATAGCTAGGTAACACATCGAGTGTCAGTTTTAAATCAGAATAGTTAGAAATATCCCTTAGAATCCATTAAGTAATAAACTTGCGTGGGAGGAACAATCATCAGGATTAATTTCTCAGCATTACATACCATATATTCTTTCTCTTTTAAATGATGACAGCAGTCTTCACTTAATCCTGCATTTGATATTGGGGTTATGCGCATGTCTGCAGGCCAAAACGGAGAAACCCTCCATGTTAAGGTTATAGATAGGGACCTGTTGCCACAGCGAGGAGCCTCCAGAGATGCTCTGACACCTGTTTCTGGGGGATGTTTTGCTGTTGGACATTGGCAGGTAAAGGAAAACATCTCCTGCTAACAGTGTAAGGAGGTGGGGAAAAGCCAACTGGTGGATGTTGCTTTGCAGGCGAAGCCTATGAAGTTGCTCCCTGCTGCTTGGGCTTTGTCCCTCCATACTTGTTCACAGCTTCAAAAGTTAAAGAATGATGTCCCAATGCCAGCTCTTAGGAAAAAAATGTTTTCTGCTGTCCCTGTGACTGCTCTTGAAGTGCAGTTTTGTTACAGACTGAGACTGCTGCAGAGCCCGGGCTGCTCTGTGACAAGCCAAATGGGCCGCGGGACCCTCCCATCACACCGGAGGTATTTGCCAGAAACCAAACAGATGGTGAACTAGGAAGAAATGACCCTCGGCATCCTCATTAGAACAGTTGGGAAGTTTTAATAGGCCCCCATTTGCCTTGCGCTGTATCTAATACCCTTTGAACTGCCACTTTTTTTGTTGTTGTTCTCTACAAGTCAGCTACTGCCATGTATATTTTAGTGGGGATTATCAAATACAATTTGCCCAGAAGATGTACCGGCCCTCCGCTCTTAATTAGCAAAGTTTAAATAATCACTGAATTCTGGAATAATTGGAAAGAAACGCTGCTTTTCCTGCCAATCTATAATTACTAATTAACAGGAAGATAAAATATCTGTATAGCAGTCATATCTTGGAGAATTTGTTAACAGTCAATTAGATGGGGAATTGGTGCCAAATTGATATTGGTCAAGAAAGTTTACGCATGAGTTTAGTTCTGAGATAGACCCCTCCCTCTAAGCAATCTGTAACAGAATTGTAATGACCATAAAACTTCCAAAGTTTGTTTGTCATGGCATTTAATTCCATTTAAATGTCCTTATAGCCAGAAGCTGCCCATAAAGTGCTTGACTGTCATGTAGGGAGTGCATTATAGAAAGTGCTTCAATTTTATCGGTGTAACGTGTTTTTGCTATCTTGGTCGGGGTGGCAATCGCCTGAGCGTCCCCACTCAGGAAGGGAGAACTGTGGTCCCTAATGCAAAGCTCCGGGGCAGAGAGCAGGAGCTGGAGGGTGGAGGAGCAGCTTGCTGGAGCGAGCCCATGCAGAAAATACTTGTTTTGGCCTAGCAGGAGTCTGCTTTGGCCCGGTCCCACCTCAAAGACCTTCACCCCTCTCTGCAGATCACCCTAAGGAAGGGCAGGGCAGGGCGGACTTGTGTCTGCTCAGCTGCTGGAGAAGGCAGCGATGGGCCATGGGACAGTCCTGCCACCTCCCACGTGCCCTTCGTCCTAGCGCCCACCACGGCAGCAGCCACGCAGCCCTGGCCGGGGCATCCCCGCCCGTGTTTGCCGACTGTGCCCAGAAGCCCCCAGCAAGGTTTTATTTTTATTTTATTTTTCTAACGCATGAAACCTGTTAGCAGCAGTGGTGGTCAAGGCTGGGAGGGAGGTTGAGCCTCCGTAAGAGCGTGGCCCGCGTGACATTGCGTGCGTGGGCTGGCGAGCGCAGGAGAGAGGTGCTCCACACGTGCACTGCCAGCTGGTCTCTGCAGGGAGAGCATTTTACAGTGTGGCAATGCTACTAAAGGGGCCCCCAGAGTTTTTAAACAAGAAAATGCCTTTAGAGGCAGTTTTATATAGCTAAAACCAGGGTGCTAATTGATGTATGGGGGCCAACTCTGGTCCAATTTAGTAAGTGCATTTATTCAGTAGCGATGCTGTTCTAGTTCTTATATACATCTGTTTTGCTCCATTGGGAGGGCCGGAAAATGGTGTGGTGAAAACTTAGAGCATCATTGAATTTTAATGTGATTCTTTTTACTGCATTTTAATTTATAATAAAATGAGTATAGTAAAAAAATGCTGTAAAAGTTTGTGAAGGGACTACATTAGGTTTTTTGGCTGTTTCATATTGCTGAGAAGGTTTTGGTCTTAATAAGGTATGGAATTCATTAAAAATATATTAAGAGATTGAAATATTCATTGTGACAGCTTGGTGATTTTTATAAATACTAACAGAAATAGTAAGTAATCCCCTTCTGTGTTCAACATTGTAGATCATTTTAATAGTCTAAAACAAGAGACTGTATATATAAAATGCACATCTCTATTTTATGTATATGTGTATATGTGTGTGTTTTGTATATATGTGTATAAAATGCGTGCAAAAATGCATGCATTTTTGTTCCTGGCAAACTAAATCATTCATGCTCTTTTTTTCATACTAGTTTCAGGTACCATGTTTCACTGCTGTACTCCAGCACTCCAATGCTGTAAGTCAGCACATCCCAAACTTCTATTTTTGTAAAAATTGGTTTCAGTGAGAGGTTTTGGCATTATCTCCATTTTTCCAGCACTAAATTAAAGACAGCGATTAAGACTGAAATTATGCTGTGAGTTTGGTATCCACTTTAAGCTGATGACAATCAGAATTTCGGAGATGCTCAGCACTGCATAGTGATTTGTACGTTGAAAGCTCCTGTTAATTATAGTGTTGATTGAAAGGACTCAGCACTTCCACATATCAGCCCCTTCATATCGAGCTTTTGGTTAAAAAAAAAGAAAAAAAAAAAAAAAACACAGCTAGAGGAAAAGAAAGTGGGGGCAGCCAGACTTGGAGCTGGTCTGGCCATTTTTTTTGCACGGAAGATGGCAGTTAAAATACGGAGCCCAAGGAGGCCTTGCACTGCCTACTCTTTTACTTCAAAGGTTGCTTCAAATTCCATCTTTGCTATGTTTGTAGGTGAATCACTCCTATTTGGCATTGTCTAATGAAATGTCCATGTATGACTCAATTCTTTTATTATTACTTTATTTTCTCACAGTAACATTTGTCTTATTTTTTGCCAATTAGAGTGAAAGCTCTACAGAGAGGGCTTTGTTCTGTGCTATTCTATACAGACACATGGGCACAATAAAGCTCGATCTCTAACCGTTCATGATTTGTTGTAACTTGGATAATAGTGCATAAAAGTCAAGGAAAAACACATTAAGCCTCCATTGATTGCAGCAACAATAACAAAATACATTCCCCTCCAAAAGACATTGTCGTTGTGCCTGGAGAGCCTCACTCAGAAGGACTGACAGGCTGAATTCACATGGCAATTCTTAGTAGCAGAGAAATGTCTTGATAAAGTGGGGTAAAAGGCTCTCATCTAGGAATACAGAACTGTCTTAAAACTGCATTGTGTACGTGTATGCTTCAAGAACATATATATATATAAATGTTCCCATGGCTGCTAATGCGCTGCCTATGCCCATGTCCATGGTGTTGGAATGTTCCACGTAGCCACAGCCAGTCATGGCCCCCACTTCATAACTTTTCCCTTTTGCCAGGCCTATTATTTTTCTGGCATTTTGTGTTTATCAAAATGTGATCACATTTTCAAGCTGAAATTACTGGTCTCTTAGACTTCATCAAGTAAGATGTATTGAAGCCTCTTGCAAATTTGAAATGATTTGGGGAAACCATTATTATTGTAATTTTGAAGACAACTTTGCAAACTAATTTCTGACATATAATGGCAAATAAATGTTGAGATCAGACTGCTTTCACTCATGTCTGCCAATTTGTAAGCGTTCATAGTCAGCAAGGAGGGTTATGCATCTGTGTGAGCACGTGGTCACAGCCGCAGTTTGTGCCACACTAACAACGGGGCTTTTCTGAACACGCTGTGTGCCCAAGGCTGCAAAGTTGGAGACCATGCGAATATGTGAAAGTTACGAGATTACTCAAAAGGACTCGTTCATACCTGAGAATCCCATCTCCAGGATGGTGTCCTCAAGTCCAAATGTGGGTCCAGTCCTCCTTGCTATGGAATTTCCAGGCTAAAACTGGAAAGAAAAAGAGAATTAGATGAAGTCTTTGCGCATTGGAATAGACCTCTTCCTTGCTTCTGCTAAGCTGGATTTTATTACTGAATAAAATCCCCTTATTTCACGGGAATGATATCAATCCAGGTATGTCCTTGCACCTCACTTTATCAGGTTCTTGAAAGAGAAGTGGAAAGAATGATGACTTTTTTTTTTTTTAATTAAATATATTTGTGTTCATATTTTCATTAGTTTATATATATGATTTTAGTTATTTTTGATGAATTACTGACTCCTGTTCATGTGTTCAGTTTTGCTCTTGGAAAGAAAGAAAACATTCCATATAATTTGAACCTATAATTTCAAAATATTTAAATACATATAAATTAGAACTGGTAAAATTTATCAAATGAATCAATGTAATCCTCATTTCAGTGCTTATGAAAGTAGTGCAATTATTAAAATCAGAAGTGTTTCTTAACCAAGCACAAGTCCTTACATAAACCCAAACCTGAACTGGTTGAGTGTTTGAAGGAAACAATCTTCAGGAAAAGTCCAGGTGCTACAGGAAATGCATTATGAAATCTCATTGCAGGAAAGTAAAATGCTTCACTTTTGTGTTAGTGAGAATGCGTTTTTCAGATAACATAAAATTATGTATCTGACTGTTAAAAGACCTCCTGGTGTTTTGGGAAGACAGGGCCTTGGTCAAAGCGCCATAGCTGAATTCTAGTTTCAATAGTTTTATTTAAATAACTTTTTGATACTTCTTCATAGCAGTTCTAATGCAGAATATCTACTAAATTGCTGCTTAAAACTCCATTTGGCTGGTAATCAATATGTGATTCTTGTCTATAAAGAATTTTTTTTAGTTCCTTGGTGTAATTCTAAACCATTAATAGTAATACTTATGGCAAACAGTGACAAATATAGTTACATTTTCTAGGACCATGCCACTCTGGCAGCATTATAGGAAGTGCTGAAACATTTTACACAACAGATTATTAAACAAGTCAATATTTGGCTCTTCCAAAGTCCTGAGATTTGTTATAGGTCTGTTCTGAATAAAGAACTAAAACAAATGTGTTGTGACATTACAGACACACTCCAGTCATACGGCATCATGGTCACCTTGATGGTCTCTGACATGCTGCAGAGATGATGCAACTATTAGAAGACTGAATCAATAAATACTGACAGTATTAGCTGCTAGAATGAACATACAAGCATTAACGAAGTCTAGGTTAACAATTCTTGAGGAACAATTTTATTCTGCAGTTCTTAATTTTTAGAAAGGTTAATTTTAAATGTTGATATGAATAGTGAATTTATTGAAATTATCCCATCTGCCTGCTCAGCACTTAAACATTCAAGTCATTATCTCTATAGATGAAAACCTTACTATCTTTAGATTTTTTAATACTGGTCTTGATTGAGATTCCTCTTTGCAACTACCTACTTAAATTTATCACTGAATGTATAAGAAGTAATATGAAAGGTACTAGTGAACAACCAGTAGTCAGAACTCACTCACACAGGCAGCTTTCTGATAACCTTTGCTTAAGGAGGGCAAAGATGTAATGAACTCTTTTGAAAAATCTTCAGTAATATAGTGTCAGAGCTCTGCCAAAATAAACTATGCAGAGGAAAATTGCTTGAGCTGCAGCTTTGGCCAAGGCTATCAAAAAATTGTACAATAGCATCTAACTGAAGTTTGGAGCAAGATTAGCATGAAAACTGGGTAGAATGGCCAACGCTCCAGAGGGCTGCGCTGCCATTCAGAGAGACCTGGACAGGTTGGAGAGTTGGGCAGGGAGGAACCTCATGAGGTTCAACAAGGACAAGTGCAGGGTCCTGCACCTGGGCAGGAATAACCCCCAGGCTCTGGTAGAGATTAGGGGTTGACCTGCTGGAAAGCAGCTCCACGGAGAGGGATTTGGGAGTCCTGGGTGACAACAAGGTAACCCTGAGGCAGCAATGTGCCCTCATGGCCAGGAAGGCCAACGGGATCCCAGCTGCATCAGGAGGAGAGTTGCCAGCAGGTCGAGGGAGGGGATCCTGCCCCTCTGCCCAGCTCTGGGGAGGCTGCACCTGGAGTACTGGGTGCAGTTCTGGGCTCCCCGGAACAAGAAGGACGTGGAGCTTCTAGAGAGGGTCCAGCGTAGGGCAACAAAGATGATTAAGGGACTGCAGCATCCGTCTTATGAGGAAGGACTGAGCGAGCTGGGCCTGTTTAGGCTGGAGAAGATTGAGAGGAGATCTGATCAATATGTACAAATACCTGAGGGGAGAATGTCAAGAGGATGCTGCCAAATTCTTCTCGGTGGTGGCCAGTGACAGGACAAGGGGTAATGGATACAAATTGAAACACAAGAATTTCCACCTCCATGGGAGGAGGAACTTCTTTCCTGTGAGGGTGACAGAGCCCTGGCACAGGCTGCCCAGAGAGGCTGTGCAGTCTCCGTCTCTGGAGATCTTCCAGACCTGCCTGGATGCCGCCCTGTGCCCCGTGCTCTGGGCGTCCCTGCTGGAGCAGGGGGGTTGGACTAGATGATCCCTAGAGGTCCCTTCCAACCTCAACCATTCTGGGATTCTGTGAATATGAAATTCAGATTTACATTTAATAATTCTACTTACCAAATATCATGTAAGTGTGATAATCTAAAGTACTTTTTGCTTAGTATGGGACTGCTGTTTATTTGTTCTCTGCTGATATACTCTAACTGAGCAGTCTGTGCTGTATTGTACAAGATTCAAAACTGTTATGGCTTGAGAAATATTTCTAGGGAATTTAGTTATTCTGTTTTTTACATTTTTAAACCCAGTAATTTTTAGTGTTTCCTTTCGTATTTCCCACGCACTGGTCTCCTCAGCTAATTTCTGAGGATCTCTTTATTAAGCAAATCATAATTTGGCAGTGTATTATGTGGAGACTTGGGTGACTGGCTGGAAGCTGAGGCACTCGTAGAGCAGAAGTGCCTCCAAGTGCCCAGTTTTACAAGGACTGGCACTGAAACACAAAGTACTTTTGAGGATCTAATGTTCTGATGCTAGCTGCTGTTTATCCACAGGAAATTTGAAAAACAGCTGTCGTATTTGGTTATGGCACCAGGGTTGTATCAAGAAGCTGAGATAGTTCAGCCTGGACTTCTGGTCTACTGTGGGGAGAGAAATGAGCACGTTTGGGTCTTAGTTAATCTTAGTCCTGATGATACTAACGTCTAAAGCAGGCAGATGACTTGTTCTCCAAAACTGCATGTTTCCTAATGCTGGTTTTAGTAGGAGCTAAGGTGACTAGCTCAGCTGTGGACTCTGGAAATCCAAAGTTAGATGAAAAGAAATAACCTTTACTACGGTGTCCTGTTGGTAAATGCAAACACTGTAACACACACACAAAGGCACCATAAATCCCTAAAAGGGTTATGCCACAGCTACTTCATCATTTGGCGGGGCAACGTAAGACATAAAAAGTATAGTGAATGCAAACCCTGCCAGGAAAACTGTATACTATTATAATTCTGCATTGGTTATATTACTGTGTATCTGTGGGGCAATTTTGTGGAAGAAAAGCTAGTCTAAAAGGAGGTGTAGGTACATTTGGTAGGGGGGATAAAAGATGCACAGGATGCAGACTGTTCTTAAGTGGCAAACGGAGAAGTGCCTTAGTAAGCTGATTAAGTAGTGAAGTGATAAGGTTAAACTGGACAGTTTCTGAAGCTTCTTAAATTTACAGTTACATAGGTGTGCTCAGGTTAGAAGTTATAATCATATAAGATGATTACAGATTTTTTCATATGGAAAAAAGATAGCTAGGTTCAGTGAAGTCATAGGGATGGAACAGATTAGCTCATAAAAATTGATGGACTTCATAAAATAGAACATTTTATTACATCAGTTTTTGATTTAATAACATAAAAAGTTTCTGATATTTAAGAAAATGAAATGATTGGTGTGTTCTCCAGAAAATTAACTTTTAAGATAATAACTATCATTCTTAAGAGATGCATATAGTTTGTGAGAAGGGGACAATAGTCTGAAGGGAAGAAACTCTCCAGGTTACGAGTATGTCAAAAATTACTGCAAATGGGGAGGTTACTGGCGTAGTGTCTTGGGCCTGTTAAAGAGGACCTCCTTCCTAGCAAATTTATTTCGGTTAATATCTAAAGCATAAATTTACAAATGGCCAGAAGAAATGGACTAGGCTCTTTGTCTTGCAAGTAAAACGATAGCAAAGTTTAACTCCCCAGTAAGATTTCCCATTTCCATTTCCCATTCCTTTCCCAAAGATTACCTAAATTCAGATGGCTGATTTTCCTCTTTTTTGACTTTTTGTGTGACTGAGCTTTATAACATCAACATTTATTAGCAAAATAATGGGATTGATGTTGTACAATTATGAGACACAACTTTGGGAATTTTTGATATAGCATTAACCTGAATTTACTTCAGTGTAAGGAAATCATTCAAGCATAGACTTTCAAATTTGAAAAGGAAATCTTGAATTCTGTCATCTGAGAAAAATTATTGCCAAAGAAAAAATTGAGGCTCATAGGAGTGCCTCATCTCTTCCTTTCTTTCACTGTATTTAAGGTGAATACTGCCTTATTGCACTCCTAAGCAAAAAAGAAGCCTCTGCACAAAGATTTAAAGATGCCTGCTGGGACAAGATTTGTATTCACACATCTCAGTATCAGCATAACTTGGTCTCTAGTGGCTGCCAATGGAGGACATGAGATTCTAGCAGGTCTTGTGTCCTGTCTGGCCACCACTGGGTGTCTCGAGCATCTCGAATGGCATTAGACATCATTGTGTAGTTGATGCAGTCCATGAAGTTTGGGGAATTACTTCATACACTAACACAGACACAAAGATGTGCTCAGCTAATCCGCTGGCTCTGTGTGGGCAGGTTTGACTCAATGTCCACCAGCTGCCATGGAGCTCTGACACTCCTCTCACGTGCAGCTGGATCTAGATCATCTCAGGCTGGAGCCAAATTCCAGCCTGGCTGTTCTTGTTCAGAGGTTTGTCAGAGTCCTGGTTTTGGCAATGAAGAGCTCCACAGTTCAGCACTGGAAGTAACTGAAGTGTAGCTGCAGTTTCGTCTAAGCATAGCTTAAAATTAAAAGTACTTTTTTTTTAATACGTAAATTAATTTACGAAGTGAAATTCTATTTAGTGATTGCCTGCTGGTACATGATAAGAAAAAGGAGGAAAGGTTATTGCTGACAGAAATTGCTTTTGTGCTGCCCATGGAATTCATGCTATTGCAAACCCTCTGAAGTGCTTTCTCAAAAGCCCATGTCGAAGGGGCTCACCAGTACAAGTGGCTTTTCATGCATTGTTTTATTGACTCACATTTGATGGTTTCCCATGTGTATTTAAAGACTGAATTCCAGTCCCTAGTGAGGGACTCAGAAAGCATTTAATTTTGGAATGAAATCATTTGCAATTTCCAGCTGAGGCATCTCCTGATCAGTTATAAGAGCATCCAGGTTCTTGAATCCTACCCCTAGTAATTTTGTGACACTATTTTAAGCCTTTTGTTCTTACTAAATCCATCACATTCCCTTATTAATGAATAAAATGAAATACAAATAGAGATATACAAATTTGAAAGAACAATGTTTATTACTTAAAAAGCTCCACCTGTGTATAAAGTCATCCATTAAAAACTCATTCAACTAATGCTCACTTTCATAAATCAGTCTAGCACAGATAATAAAAGGTTCTACTTTATTTTCATTGTCAGTTTTAATTCTTTTGATAGTGAAAAAGATGTGTATTATTTTCTGTACTTCATTTGTCCCAAAATAAAACCTCTTGAATACAAATACCTGCACCAGATAAAACATAATCTCAGAATGGACAAAAATGGGATACTATCAAGTGGATATTTTCAGGGGAAATAATCATAAGCACAGTTTCATGCATTCCACAGGCCACCTGAACAAAAATAAGAACAGCTAGTATGTTTTCAAATATGTAATAATAATTCTAAACACAAACTTGCATTTTAACATTAAATCCTAGTCTATTTTATTGGCAGTTTGTTTCTTGAGGGATTTTGGGTTTTAATTTATAGGTCTGTTACAGTTTTCATAATAACAAAGTGAGAAACCATCCTTCTAATTAGAAGAGCCGTGACATTCAGGAAAGACACAGTGGATGGCATAGAAAGTTTAAGTAGTTTAGAGGGTTTTCTAATTATGGGAAAATAGCTCAAGGTCTTCCTAAGGAGATTTTGTATTTTTTGTGCCATAGGGACAAAAATAAATCTTGCAGATTTCAGGAAGCCAATGTAATGAAATGACCTTTTTAAAAATAAATTAAGATTTGGGGAAAAAGATGTATAATCCTACTGCAACTATATTGCTACTGAAGTAAAGCACTACCATTTTCTATGCAACAGGAAAGGTACCTGTAGCAATATCTATTTAATCAAGTCAGAAAATACTCTGTTGAAATATTATTAATAAACGATAGCTCGTCTTTTTGTGTCTGAAGCAATGGTTCATATTGCCTTGTAATACAAGAAAAAATAATAAATATTAATTCGATTTCCAGGTAATTCTTATTTTTGACAGCCTACGTATTTGTATATGATCTAACCCTGATATTTTCTGTTCTGGGTTTTCTGGAAGTTAAGTTTTACTATGAAACAAATCAGTAATTAGTGCAAGCTTCTAAATGTGGATTTCAGACATTAACAGAGAGCACAGAGAGCGAAAACTGAACTGGCTCTAAGAAGTTACCATTTTCTCTTAGGTTGGAGAGAAGTCAGTAAGACACTGACTTAAGGGCTTGATCACAGTTTGAGCTTAATCTGCGTTTCAGCAGGCCGTGCAGTTTTGGGGTGATTGGTCCCATCATCTATGTTTCCTCAATCCCTTTTGAGCTATTGCAGAGTAGGGGAGTTTTGGGAAGAGTGTCGGGACAAGTTGGCAGTGCCAGGTAGCCGAGACCATGCGGGAGCATCGATGCCTGACCCTGTGGTGCTGGGCACCCACCTACAGGAGGGGACCTTTTGGATTGCCTCTGGTCCTCTATTGTAGGGACCACGACAGTGATGCTGTAGCTTGAACGTCTATAGATTTAAGCTCTGTCTTCGGGCTGCTTAGAGTCATTGTATCTCTGAAATTCCTATTGAAAAATTGTTTCAAAGCCTCATTTGCCTCCTGATTAAAAAGGATTTAATTTACAGTAAATTTATTCATGCCTAGTTTATATCCTTTGTTCTTATACCACGATTTCCCTTTAGTTTAAACGGCTCTATACAGTCCTGCAATATATAGGAATAGTAGTCATCGTCTCTCTAAACCAGACTAGCTTCTTCGGCCTTCTTTTATGGCATACTTTACATTCTTCTCATCATCCTAGTAGTCCTTTCCTGCAGCTGCTCCAGCCTAAGTTAATCTTTTTTGAACACAAGCGTTCGTAATTACACACCATAATGGAAGTGATGTCTTAGCATGCTTTACCAGTACCATACCCTTAATATTCCTCCCATCATTTCTAGAAATAATTCAGCTGATACATTCTAAGACAGTTTTTGGCTTTTTTTTTTTTTTTCACATTGGTCGCTCTTTGTCATGCATGTGATTGACTGATGTGTGTTGGGCTTTCTCCCCCTCTGTCATTTCCAGCTTATAACTGAAACTATCTTTGTTACTATCTAAAGCGCCCAAACTTATACTTTCTATAAGAGGCAATGAATCCTCTTTATATACTTTTTTTTCCCAGTGGTAAGCCATACTCTCTGTTTAAAAAGGGAGCATAATTTATAATTTTAATGTGGCTGGTTCAGCTTCCAGGGGATGGGTCTTGCCAGGCCTTATCTGAAGTTTCTTTATTAGGTGATGCTTTCTTTCTCCTAAAATCAAATCACTTCTAAATTTTGAGAATTATTAACTACAGAGAGCACCTTAAGTTTTTTAGAATATTTTTCATGCTTAAGTGAAAGGTAGAAGATATGTTAGCTTTTCTCCAGTCCGTAGCAATTCTCAGTTTTCTTCAAATAGATGAAACAGAAGAGAGAAACAAGTATATTTGTTTTGAGAGAAACAAAATACTTATATCTCTCAATTCCTCGTTCCTCCAGATTTTTAGGGTTTTGCTTTGTTTTGTTTTGCATTGTTTTTAAGATAGACTCTATTTATCAGGGATTCACACTCCAATTACCAGATTATATTCCATATGACTATCCTGACCTCAGGTTTTGGTGCCACTTGGCCAGTGTTTGTATCATCCAGAAAATGTTGCTGTTTGTGATTTCCAATTTGCTTGCAGATTGCTGATGAAATTGATGACTAAAAGTGATACGATGAGTATTATTTAGTGATGGTTCATGAGTCAAGCTGATTTAAGTAATTCAAGCATGTAATGCCATAAAAGCTTGGTTTGATATGATATTAGGCAATTTCTCAAACTAGGGATAAAGTGCTTTTAAATAAAGTGTCTCAGAGAAGGCTAAAAGTGATTTTCAGAACCTGTTTGAAAGGGATTTGACACCTCAAATCAAAAGTTTTGGAATATGCTAGACAGAAAGCACTATCTCATTAAAAACAGATACTATAGTTTTCTTGCTCTGCTAATTAACAAGGGGAAGAGTAGTTATTATACAAAATTTAGGCAGTTTAACAATAACTCAGTGGATATATACATATATACATGCAGAAAAATGCCTGTCAGTCATATACTATATCCGCTGGAGATCCCATTAAAAAAAAATCAAAGTTTAATTTCAACATACATCAGTTACATTTAGGTTAGACTGAAAATGTCAAGGCCTTCCAAATGATGGGATTTTATGAAAAAAGTGGAATCAGCAGTTGTCATGAACCAAAGTGGGAGTCTGCAGATTTCATTCTTGCCCAGATGTCTGTACAGCATAAGGAGAAGCCTCTGGTCAGCACACACCGGCTTTCACAAGCCCTGGTTATTCAATACAGAATTAGTAATCGGCTGCTTTGATATTTTCTTCGATCCACTTCTCAAGCAGGAAGGACGGCTCTGTTTTCAAGTTTTCTAGTAAGGATTGTAATTTGAGAGATGGGGTGAAGGGCTGGAGCAAATCAGGATGGGGATATTCCAGGTCTACAGAAAATAATAAAGTCAGTGAGGCTGGAAGAAAGGAATATGGAAAGGTGGTGAGGGGTGGAGGTTTGCTGAAAAAAAAGTGAAAGCAGAAATGGAAAGATGAGAACACAGGAATTAACAGAGATGAAGCTATACGAGTCAAAAAGTATTTCTGCTTCTTCCTGTGAAAATGTAATCCAAGAACACATGCTGGGTTTTAGGTAGTTAGTATGAATAGCTTGAACAAAATGCGTGAATGTTTGTGCTTCTGCCTTCAGTTCAGTGTCAATATTGGGAAATCTTAGGAGTTTTTTGGGGAAAGTGAGGAAAGTTGTTTCTGTCCTAGCAATTTCAGTCATTCTTTTTAAGCTGGTGTTGACCTCAGTGATAGTGGCTCACTGCAATTTCTGTCAAAGACTGTGGAATAGTTGCTCATTGTGTGGCAAGCCATGGCTTTGCTGATTTTCACTATCACAGACCAATTTTGTTAATTAATGACAGTAGCTCAAGTAAATTAAATTGATAAAATAAGAGAGATTTAAGAGAGTTTGAGAAGAGATACATTCAAAAGTCAGAAAATATATTGCATGCTTTTGTATGCAATTATTCTTTCCCTATGACTCCCAAAATACATTTTGATCTTAGATATGATATTAGATATCTAAGATCTTAGATCTTAGATATTTGCAAAGACCTATCTGTTCTCTGTATCACATTGCATAGTGCTATGTAATTGATAATGACCAGCATGTATCTCTAAAAATACCCTGTATGCATCTGTATGCAGATGCCTTTGGCATATTGCTGGTGCAAACTGCCATTCCAGTCGTGCACTGGTGGTATTTCAAAATGTTCATATGAAAAATAGAAACAATAGAGTAATAGAAATAATAGAAAAATAGAACCTTGATTAGTTTCATTCAACCCAAGAAGTGTTACCTTTTTTTCTAGCTGAAAGAAGGGCAGCTTCATCCCTTACTAGACTCAATGTCTTGCTAAACTTCTACCCCCTTCCTAGATAAGGTCTCAGCGGCTAAATGGGGCATGGAGACTATGGTAGTTTAAGTTCAATTTGTTCCTCCATTTGAGGATATTCAAACTTAGCTCTTTCGCTGATCAGAAGAATACCTTAAGCATTGGGAAAAGGTATAGCATGTTTTCTTCTTGAGCAGATTGCTCTACTAGGAATTAGCAGTTAAAAATTGATCAGTGAAGCAAGTGAATTGCTTTGTCCCACCCGCAGTGCTGAAAGCCATTCTCACTCCCTGCTCCATGTCTCCGTGCTGTTTTGAAGTACTTTATACAGAAAGCTCTGAAACAGAGCTCTGAAATAGCCTTAAGCACATGTTAGGCATTCACTGAAGAACTGAGAAAGGTCAGACCCCCTTGGCAGCCTATGTAAGGGTTTGGAGCATCTCGCTGGTCAAAGTCCAAGTTGGTCTGTCTTGCGTACTCGGAGGTGAGTACCCACATCCTATCTCCTGGATGGGCAGCTCTTTGGGAAAGGGACACGTGGGACGGCCCTTGGTCTTCTGAGTCATTGTCCACCTGCAAAGACTGAGCAGCTTTCACAGGAGGACACCATGCAGCCTCACTCCAGAGCAGTCCTGTCTAGACTGGGGTTCACTCAGATGATGTGGGGACTAAATCTACCCAGGCTGCACAGTTTGTTCGAGATGATCTCCTTCTTCAGCAATGGTCGGCCACCATGCCATAGGAGAACAATAATATTTTTATTAGTAAGTTTTAGGAGGTTTTAGGTGTCCCCATTTTTTTCCAGTCAAAAGCATATTGCACGTTTTGCCCATGTTTGCACATCAGTCGTTAATTCCCTACTCTTTTTAGGTTTAGAAAGTATATTATTTACCTCAAATAGCTTCTTGATTATGTGATTTTAGTTTTGGCATCATTCGTGAACACGATCGAGAAGAATAAATTCCATTCATAAACGCATTGTCACTTTCCGCAGCCACTGTTCACCACACAAGAACAACATGTACGTGTGAAGATGGGCTAATACTTGTGAAAGCTGATATTACAGTATGAGAAAGCACTACAACTACAAAGTATTTGCAACTCCTAGTGAGAAAATGTCTTAATTAGCATACATAGCAGGGCTGAGATTAATGTAAATTAAAAAGCCTCCTCATTTTCTGAACTGCTAATCTGCCTTGAACAACAACAAAAGAAAAAGGTGGACAAGAGACCTAGAGATTTAGAGCCCTTTTTTTTCCTTTTATTACATCCTTTCCTATTGATTTTGTTACGGTGCAAAAGAACAGCAAAGGGAGGACCTTCACCATAGGACTGCAGCTCCACAGCATATTTTTCTTGGTAAGGGTAGATTAGCAGGTCAAAAAGCACAGTCGTGTTTTGATCTTCATATTTTTAGCCCTCACTTTATATGCTAATGGGACTGCCGCTCCCTAGTATAAGTCCCTTGTGTGTTTGTTACTTTGACTTATTGTATTTTTTAAACCCTTTCTAAAACCGCAATAAAATCTTGCAGCGTTTATCTTCCTGAAGTCACAGCTGGGTTTGTCTGAGGAGGCAGCCCTGAGTTCATTCACGGACCTAAAATGAGCTTTAAGTTTGAGCTCAATTGTTGGGTTCAAAGACTCACAGAAGCAGAAGCCTTTAGGCTGCTCAGCTCCCCCCAGAGCGCCGGGATGTCCCCAGAAATAATTCTGAGCCCCAGAGCCTTCCCTGCTTCTGTCACGCATCTCGAAATGCAACTCCAGCCTTCCAGAGGAGAAGGCACTTGTGTTTTAGTCCTCTTGTTGCTGCAGCCTTGGCTAAAGCTCTCTGCTTTCCAGCAAAGCCCTGAGTTGGTTTGGAGAACACCCAGCACCTTCTCTGTCGGGACGCGTGCAGCAGACCTACCGTTCACACGCACGGTGGGACTCGCTGCGGTCATGGGAACATTGGCCAGCCTCCAAACCATAGAGTTTGCAAGTTTAGAATTTCTTAATATATACATCTTGGCTTGCATTATGCTCAGGAATATGTAACGGCTGCACCGGTACCTCAGCTCCCTGATGGGCAGCGAGCTGTGGCCCACCCGTGGTCTCAGAGCAAGCTGGGACTGAAGGAAGGGAAATCTGAGTGAAAAATAGGCTTTTTTGTTGGTCAGGGGAGCTGTTGGAATAACCAGTGTCACTCCGTGCCACAGTGCTGTGCTGGACAGGCTTTGGATTGCCAATATTCTGTCTAGAAGAAACAAGTTTCAGGCAAAATGCAGAATTACTCCTCTGCTTTCTTGCTACTCCTAACTGAGAGTGCGAGTTGTCAGATAGAAATAAAAGTTCAGTGTTACAGTCTTCTGTCTGTAGTATGTCTTAATACGTACCATATGGCAGACGGGCATTGCACCCAATAGAGATGTGATTCTTTTCTCACTAAGAGTTAAAAATAGTCCTATGGAAGTGAATGAGTGCTCATTTGCTCTCCCTCTGTGCTGCCTGACTGTGATTATTCCTGCCTGCTTTGGTGGGTGACCCTTGTGTTTAGACTTGTTTCCTAAAAGTTTTGCTGCTGTTCTCATTAGCCTGCTAATTGCATTCAGAGGAGTTTTTTTCTTAATGGGTAAGGTGCTGCTTTTGGCAGACAGACATTCAAATTGATGGGCATACCACTCCACTTTAAGCACCTACTTAATTAAATACACTCAACACTATAGTGCCTCCTTGATTAGTGAGAGAGATATGGTATAGAGCTAGAGTGGGATCATTCCTGTTTTAAAATACACCAGGAGGCCGAGCAGACTATTGGCATTTTGCAGGGGAAGGAGAACTATTGCCAGGTTCTGCAGGGATTGCCTTCCAGTTTTCTGTTGTGTCTTGCAGTCTTCGTAGAAAAAAAAGATATTAAAGAAGCATAAAGAGTTAAAGGAACTGTTTGGGTGATCTTAGATACAGATAATTTTTTTTTTTCACTTGTAAATATACCACAGATGTCAGCAAATTGTAGCTGGTACTTCTGCTTTGGTGATGACAGAAAGTGTGAGCGATATGTAGTAGGAAAACACTTTGATTCTTAAACTCCAGAATTCAATTCCATCCCAGCAAAACTGCCACCCCTGCCTCTGCAAAAAATAGAGACCATCCCGGGGCTGCTCTTACGCTTGCCGTGCACCGCGACACACGCCAGCTAACCAAGGCACGAGAGGCCACTTTCTTTCTGCTGCTTTCAAGCGTTTTGCACGCAGAGGGGCAACAGATCAGACTTTCCCTCCCGGAATATTGCTGGCTTGCAAAGGACAGCCTGCTTGCAGCCTGAAGCCGTGCAAGCATGTGAGCTCTGCCAAGGTCCCTGAACGCCGGAGCGCGTTGCTGGTGACCACGCGCTCCAGCAAGACCATTGCAACCCTCCTTGCAAAGTTGAGGGTGGTTGGTTTGTTTATGTATTTATTTTGCAGCAGCAAATTGTGAATCATGTAGAAAAGAACTGATCCCTTATCGCACTTCTAAACACTGTGAATGCAATAGACCTGTGGTTACAGAAGAGGCAAAATTAAGGTTTGGAGGTAATGCAGCAGAACATTTACGGAACGTACGTGCAGCGTGAAGAACTGCGCTCTCTTCCACTGGTCAGCGTGAACTGGCTGGTGATACTGGTTTTTGTTAATCAGCGATGCTGAATCTTAGCAATTTTCAAAAAAAAGAACGCATGTGGCCTGGCAATTTCAGTTGAAATTCCTCCACTCAACCCATGAAAACATATTTCCTCTCCCACTTCTCTCCCCACCACTAGTTTTTTAATTAGCTTTACTCAGGGTGACCATGTTGTGCATCTCCTCTGACCATGGTGCCCACCAAGCGGGGCTACTGGCAGTTCGGTTATTATATTTAAAAACCCTGAGGAGTTTGTAACTATTTCCTCAGCTCTCACAAAGGGAAACCAGTGTCCCAGCATCACTGCAGCAGACTATTGACTGAACGGCATTTGTCACCTCAGCCCACACCACGCAAAATTCTGGGCTTCTGAACATAGTGTTATGGAAACTGTAACTAGAATTTACACATTGTCAGGATTGGCCGTGTTTAAATGTATGAAAGTAAACAAAACCATATTCTGTAGCTGCCATAGTTGGGTTTTCCCCAGCATATTATGTAGCTCCTTTCCTGAGTAGAAATGTTATTAACCCTTACTCCAGCTAAGGTTATGAGGCACTTCTGCCTCCAAATCTCTCAGAGGCTCTGGGAATGGCTGTACTGGAGGTCACTGGGAATGGTCATACTGGTAGTCACTGGGAATGGCCATACTGCAGGTCACTTTGGTGTCCCACCAGATGAGATGGGGTAGGGGAAGACGAGGGCATCTCTAGGATGATAATGTATAATCTAGATAGGACAATCTGTGAATAAATACGAATAAGCTGCAGGATGTGTCCCAAACTATATCTTGTCAGCCAGCAACACTGGTTTAATTAAGCATATCTGTTAATCACAATTTTTCAACTTTTTATAGTGTGTGCTGTAAGACACAGCTGGAGACAAGGAACACCTTTAATTAGAAACAGCTATTGCTAGTTTAAGTGAAGAAAGTTTATGTCAGAAGTTTGGGATTCTTTTTGAAGGTGCTGTAGCCATGGCTGGTGGAGCGCACACCGGGGATATTGCACGCTGTGTGTACCCTTGAGTTGGCTTTTGGACTGTTTGAGATAAGGAATTGTGGAACAGGATAGGATAACATGCTGAACAGAAACTCTCCAGACAAGAAGTACTAAATATCTGTAAATGATAAATTCTCCAGCTGGAAAAAAAATTCCATGGCATTCCTGCTGGTTCCATTACACTGATATCCTTATTGATTGGTCTGACAGGACATAATTTGTTTTTGAGGAAACCATTAATTTTAAAACATCAGAGTTCACTGATTGTGTCAATAAGAGAGGTATAAAACACTATTAGAGACAGTGCAGGTGTGAAGGAAATTCCTGTACCAAGTCCATCCTTAAGTGACTAAGCCAGTATTGGTAATATAGGCAAATGCAAAATATGTCCATGGGCAAAGGATCAAAATAGAGGAAACATGTTACAAAGGAAACTGCTGCCAGAAACTATTAAGTTCATTTAAAATAAATTAAAAAGAGACTTAGGATTTTGTAAGTAAAACCTTGAAGCCATTACTCCAGTTAGTCATAGACTATATAAGAAGCAAAGAGAATATTAGGATGTGTCACCCTAGACAGTACAGCCAGAGAGCTGGTATTGTTAGTGTGCAAAACACTCAGCATGGCACAGCTAGAAGCCGAGGCTGAGATTTTTGTATATTGTTATTATTATTATTATTATGATTTTGGAACCTATTTCCTTGGAAAGGATACATTAAAAATCCAAACAGGATGTGTCTGTGTTGTAAGTAAAGTTTGGGGTAACGCTTTTATTGGGACGTAGATTTACTTTCTATTTATTGCGCAGCCGTGTTTTATTTGCTGCCACTTAGGTCAGTAAGCAGAAAGGTTTGGCTCTTGCACAGCTCTGAGCAAGTAGTCAGTACTGTTTCCTCAGGAAAATCTACTGGTTTGGAGTTTCATTTCTCCCAGAGTAAATTCAGGGCAATTGCACAGGGTCAAGTGCTGCCTGCGTGGATTGTCCCTACTGCAAGGAGAGAGCTGTGGTCACTGCTGACACCAAAGCTGGTGGCAGCTGATGTCTGACACCATGACACAGTGGTGCTTTGTCACACCTGTCCCTGATAAAAAAACCTGTCAAGTGGCACGTCTGCTGATGGACTCTTGGGAGATACGCTAAAGTTTGCAAAACGAAAAGATTCAGAATAATGCAGTGTGTTTCAGGAAATCATACCGGAGCTGCCAATATGAGTGAGACTTACAAACCAAACAGAATAACTAGAAAAAGAGTGAATGTGAACCAGGGGCAGCTGCTTTTCTGAAAGAGGGGTAAACTGGGATGCACGGCTGAGTTAAACCTATGAAAAAGCTAATATAGAATGAAGGTATCAGCCTTACAGGTTGCTTTCAAGAAAAGTATAAAAGATGCTATGGTAAAACATGTGCTGGGGCTGTTAGGGAGCATTTAAAATACCTTTTGGTTTTGGCTCCAGCCTTTGAAAAGGGGCTTTCTTCTACATTTCAGCAGTGCACTTTCATTAGCACTTTCTCTTTGCATCACTGCTGGTCCCTGTTTACTGTTACTAAATCTCCCTGCCTCGGAGCCCTTAGTACCATGTTGTTCTCCATGGAGCACTTAAGACTCTGGTTGTAAATTGTCCCCTCATCCTCGGGGACAAGGAGCCCCCTCCGAGTGCCAGCGCGGTGGAACTTGGGCGCTCGCCGCCCCCTCGCCACAGGGATCTCACGGAGCTGCCCCTTGCACAAGGGGCTCATTCAGCATCCCGGGAATTATGCAAATGAAAGAGGAGATTCCCCTCCTCCCCGTGCGCCAGAATTTCCATCTGTGTGACTCCGCTTTGGCTTAATGAGACCAGCACTCATAAATCCCCAAGATGAAATTATGCCCCTAAGTGGCTTCCAACAAAGGGCTGCACAAAAGTTTTAATGAACAATCCCTTAAAAGTGGAACATTAAAGGAGAGATTAAGCAAAAAAGTGTTCTCCGTTTTGGAATAAATTTTGTACGTCTGCACATTAAGGGTTCATCCTTGCAAATCTGCCTTTCTAGTGAAGTATTTGACTCAGTAAGAAATCAAAAACTGTGGAACTAAAACTCTACTCTTGCTGGCACCTAAGCATCCCAACCCAATCTGCTTCCTACCTGGATCCCAAGCGGTGGATGTAATTCACACAGGAAGCTGCAGCAAATTGTTGTTTCCATAACTCTGAAGAAAACACATTCAAATTTTATGTCTGGAGCTAAAGGTTGTAAAACAAATACTTCTTGTCCCACCTCTGAGTTCCTTGAGCACAGCTAGAGCCCCCCAGGGACCAAACTGCTGTGCTCAAGCTCTAGGTGATTCCTGACTACAAAAGGAGTTAAAGATCCTAGTAATAGACTGTACTAAGTTGTTACATGCTTATTCGTTCTTTTTCTGCTGTTCTATTAGCCTGTGGATGGTATTTTCCCCAACACTGCATATACTGGAAAGATCTACTATTTAATAACAAAAAATAGTAGCAAGGGTGAAATAGACACATGGCTTCAAGAAAGATATAGGTAATATTTCTGGGTAGAAAACCATATCTGACAGTATTGCTGGTCTTTTCTTGCTTCATAATATTTAATAATTTATCAAGCCATCCTGACCTTTAATTGATCACAAGGGCCAGCAAGTGCTTTAGCAGTCTGTTGTATTCTGTCAAACTGGATGTGTGTTTTTCCTGTGAAGCAGAATGTAATCATCCAGAAAAATCAATCAGCAAGAGCATATTTTAGCTAGGTGAGTGCAATTCACTCAGGGTGAGATTCTGCACCTTTCTTCTTTTTGAAGGGGCTAGCATAAATCAGCTGCCTCTAACTGGCTACTTGCTTGAGTACAGATTGAAAAATAAGCTTATAATTGTGCATTTGTATTCATGTTTTAGAAACAAAAATGGGATGGAAGCTAGTTCCAGCTATTTCTTTACTCTTAGTAAAGAAATAATGCAGATTACTGGCATTTTTATCACATACTTAAACACATATTGTATTCAAAAAAAAATCAGGAAGAAGCTGTTTCTTTCCTATCACTACTTCTCCTCAGAATTTTTTAGACTTGCATTTCAGAGCCCTGAAAAGAGCAGATAATTTAGGGATGTTTCTGGAATATTTTTCCTGCAACCAAAAAGAAACAATCATTCACTCACTGTAGCATTCAGAGAAAACGGGTATTTATTTTTTTACATGTGTTTAGAGGTGAGGATCAAAAAGGTCCTTTAAAAAGCCAGACATAGCACAAAGGCAAGTGCCTTGCTGTGCAAATGGGTTCTGCAGCGATAAAATACGCCAGCACCTGTATGCATTCAGTGAACAGATTTGAGGCTCTAGTTTTCCCCAGGAACTACACTTGGATTTTTGTGAATTCTGGTTGGGACCTGCCTGTCTCCGAAACAGACTCGATTGCACCTGAAGTGAGGAGGACCTTGACCTTCAGCAGTGCTAGGGACTCCTCCTAGACCTTCCTTGCGAGGGCTTTCCTCAGAAGAGTGGCCCCTTGTCCTTAGCTGCTTGACTGCTCCCACATCTGCTGCATCTGCGCCGTGCAGTCCTAACCTTAGGGAGGGTGGAGGCACCTGTCTTCAAGATTAGCCCTCAACCTTGTAGAGAAGTCTGGGGAGAATGGGCTGTGGGTATAAGATCTCTCTTAGTGAGTGCTCTGAAATTATATTAAAATATTTTTAAAAATTATAAAAGCCATGGTTATGCTGCCTCAGGACCCCCTCTCAGAAAGGTCTCGGGTGCTGCTTGGAGAACAGAGCTCTGATTGAGCTGGGTTGTGTTGGGTGCCCCTTGCCCTGCTCCCTCCACCTGCTCCTCACAGACTGCACCCGTCCAGGGGCTCTGCATCCCCCTGTGGAGAAGCTGGAGCCTCTGGGGCTTGTGGGGGTCCCTGGCTCCGTTTCCTGAGGGAATAGGCTTCCCCGAGCGCCAGGCACTTCATTTTCACATGAAGTAAAATCTAATATGAAGGTGTCTATTTCTGGCTTAAATTTACTATTTACTAATTAGGGATGATTTAGCCTTTACAGATTTATTTCCCTGCTATTTCATCAGGATTTCATGTTTAGCATTGTGTTGTCCCTCATAACCTTGTGATCACTTAGGAGGCAGCAAACAGGAAATGCATTCCTTCATTTTACAGCTGGATTTAACCCTTTCTTTGGCTGCCATTCTCCATGCATATAATAAATAAGAAATGGTAGGTCATCCAGTTGTCAGAGTTCTTCATTGAGGAGGGATTTGCCCAGGACCTGGACATGCAGATGAGCTACTTTTCTCCGGTTCTTGTTTAGAATCCTCTTTTGTAAAGAAGCAGCATTAGTATGTGTAACTCATGACTACTACCTATCTTCCCATAGTTAGAAAGCAGAAACGGATGTGAATCTTTCTGCAATATCTGTATCATTAGACCTTTCCTGGAGTTCCTGCATTTAATCTAACTTTTGACAGCAGTCCTTTGATTCAGTGACAATAAATAATGCATTGACTAGGACTCAGCACATTTTTTAAAGTTATGGAGCTTTCCACAATAAAAACAGCTTCTGGGCAAAGTCTTGAGGGGGGCTGAACATGTCTAGTTCCGTTCCCTGCAGAGCTGTTTGCAGGTACAAAGCATGTCTGGGGCTTGAATGATTATACTGGGACTCCTAAAGGCACAGAAATTTAGGGGATGGAGAAGCTAGAAAGTGCAGTGTCTGAAACACCTCAGCATGATGAGTGCACGTTGTAAAAAACAAGTTCAGAGGGATGCTAATGGTTTATTTGCAAGTAGCACATTTTAGAGCTGTGGATACCAACCTTCAGAAGCCTTTGAACATTTATACATTAAACAAATGCGCTGGAAACACTTGCTTATTTGCAAAAGTGGATGTGCAGATCTCAAAATATTACCTTAAAATTATTGTCTTTTTAAACAATAACTTGAATATATACAATTGCACTGGACAATGGGACATGGTGAGAGATGCCAATATGAACCTGAGCCACCCACCTGAAAATCAGGCATACTCGGTAGCAGATGTTGTCTAAGGTACCTACACAACACATTTTTGTTCTGTATGCAAGCAGGGTTGTCTTGTATTCAGTTTGGTTTTTGCATCAGAAGCTTATTTATATTTGCCTTAGTGTTTCTTATTTTTATTTCTATTTTTATTTTCTTTGTGGTTCAAATGTTTTGTCTGGGAAGCAGCCTGCCTGGTAGGAGAAGGGAACGGAGGAGAAGGAAACTGGTCCTTACTGTAGCAGGGGACTATAAAAAGATTCAAAACAAAAGATGGAGATAACATTTTATATTTTATTTTCAGTAGTCCTTAGTTGCAATGTATTTGTCCATTTTTTGCCATCTGTGTGGTGTTTATATTCCCTTTTTAAACACAAAAGTTTGATTTTAAGTATTAAAACAGACAGTGAACTCCAAGATAGTGTCAATGTATCCAGTAAAAGTCCTGCAGATGAGGACTGATTGTTTTTAGTGTAAAAATGATAATGAATGGATAAAACAAGAATTCTGAGTATTCTCTGTGCAGTTCATTGACTGCTTCTGTGAAAAACTGAATGAGTTGTTTTTCATTGTTAAGAATTTATTCTAGTCACTGCAAAAAGTTGTTCTTTTTTTAAACTGTAAATCAAAAGAAAAAAGAAATTCTCCACAGATGTTATGGGTCTTTGATGTATTAGACACATTTTTGCAGCCTGCTACCTGAAACCTAGGGAACTCATTAACTCACAAGTTGCTGCCAAGAGGGAAGCGACCGCATTGCCCAAGCTCACGTGCCTGGCCCTGGCTGCGGGATTTGGTCGGGGTAGCCTTTGCCCTGCTCTGTAGATGGGTATCTCTGGGGAAAGTGGGATTTCTTGGAACTGAAGGGCCATTCTTGCCTGTCGCCTGTCAGCCCCTGTCACTTAATGAACCTGCTGAAGTCTGTAGCTGGCTCCATTCCCATTACGCCGCCCGGGATGATGATAGGTGTGAGCTAGTGCCCTCCATCGGTCCCAAAGACCCAGTCCCACATCACTGAAGTAACTGGCTCAGTACAGACTTCAGAGAGAGAGAGGACAAGACCCACATCTCTGGGAAGGAAGCAGCGTTGCCATCTTCCACCCTCAACAAAAGCAAAGTAGTTGTCTAACTGCCACTGAGCCTGTGAGCGGCTGACGCTCTATGGGCACGATTTTGGACACGTGTCTCTGCATGGGACAGCAGGGTCAGCACCAGCGGTGAGAACAGGTCTCAGCACCAGCGGTGAGAACAGGTCTCGGTACCAGCAGCTCGCTGCGGGGGTGTTAATGCCATCCCTCCCAACAGGCCAAGGAAGAGAAGAAACCATCAGTGGTAACAATGCAGATAAGAGATAACCAAACCTCATGTGCATCTAATGCTTGCAATAAACAGAGATGGTAAAACACCATATCCTTCAATTCCCTTACTGCTGTGCTCCAGGGGAGCCTCGGCCTCTTCTGCACAGCCATCCCAACCCAGGCTTTAGGTTTACCAGTGTATTAACCTGTGTGAAAGTTGGCAGGCCTCGTGTGAATGCTTCAGTGGTGAACTAATTGGCAATCCTGAGTTAGAAGGTTATGATCATTTGTAAATGAAACAGACATCATTGCCATCATCCACCTCCTCCTGTCACTGCTGGAACAGGAGTCACCACTTCTCCCATAAAAATGAAGCTGGTTTAGAATTTATTAGCCCTTAGGGTAAATAATGTATCTAACCCTAACCTATGTTCTGTGATTCTCACTGGAACATGAGTGGAATTTCAGATGTGAGTCTATTTTGATCTATAAAATGCCAGATGCTTTGCTTGCAAGGCCGCCCTCCCCGAGCCGTCCTGCTGCCCGCGCGGTCCCTGGAGAGGCACCAGGAGGAGCAGCGGGGTTGTGCGGGGCAGGACTCGGCTGTCTCCGTGGGGAAAACCTCTTGCTCGTGACTCCACCTTGAGACCAGTGAGAGTTTAAGAGGAATTGCTGGGCTTGCATTTCAGAAGGATTGCCATTAAAAACAGTTGTTGAGGTTCTGAGGGGTAGAGATAAGTTTTAGTTTTCTATTTTTGTTTGAATTGAAATAAATAAATACAAGAAGCACCAGCCAACATAAACTTTCTGGAATACAATCACATAACAACTACCAGGGACCTTTTTGAGCACATGGGTACTTACTACCATATACTGTTCTATCTGATCCCATTAGGATTGATTTTAGGCTGTTTTCTGAACTGAAGGGCTCACTGTTTGCAGTAATTGGATACATGGCATTTCCTTCTGATTGATAGGCACATTCAAAAATAGCTTCAATATTTATTGTTTAATGTACCAGGATTAAAGGCGTACTAATTAACTCAAGATTCAAGCCTAAAGGTATTAAACAACCACATTTGCACTAATTTGTAGGTAACTGCAGAAGGTCTCTAAGGTAGAGAAGGTTGCCATCTAATACTGTTACTGTTTTATCTAATGATGATATCCTAATGATGATATCTAATGATGATGTCCTTTCCTATGAGGAAAGGCTGAGAGAGCTGGGCCTGTTCAGCCTGGAGCAGAGAAGGCTGAGAGGAGACCTGATCAGTGTCTATCAGGACCTCAAGGGAGGCAGTGAGGAGGATCGGGCAGCCTCTTCTCAGTGGTGGCCACTGATAGGACTAGAGGAAACGGCCACAAACTGAAGCACCAAAAGTTCCACAGGAACTTAAGGAAAAATTTCTTGCCAGTGAGGGTGACAGAGCCCTGGCACAGGCTGCCCAGGGAGGTTGTGGAGTCTCCTTCTCTGGAGATCTTCCAAACCCGCTTGGACGCAGTCCTGAGCCACCTGCTGTAGGTGACCCTGCGTGTGCAGGGGGGTTGGACTAGATGATCTCTAGAGGTCCCTTCCAACCTTAGCATTCTATGATTCTGTGAACTACAGTGTAGTCCAGAGAGAGTGATAAAAAGAAGACACATCCACATTTACCCAAGTATTAAAGGAATTATTTAATTAAAGGAATATATACAGGTAAAACTGGTTGCTGCTTTTATTTCAAATCAGAAGAAGGGTTCATGAATCCAAAGCTCACCTGCTTTTTTTTCCCAAGTAGATCTGTGTAATATCTTTCCCTATAAGCTTCATTTTGCTTATTAAAATGTAGTGTTTTTCTTCAGGTTTTATTTTCTTTTACATCTGCAACATGTGTAAACCAGGAAATGGAATAACATGGTTACACAGCAGCTTCATTCCAGCTACTTCCTTTAAAAATGCAAATAATTCCTTTGGTTTTTGCTTCATGAAGAATAGCGATAGTAAATTCGTTGCGCAAAAGTCACCCATGGCTCAAGCAAAGGCCAGCTCCACTGGTTTTATTGGCATTAATTCTAATTACATGATGGTGTACTCTTATCTTGCTTTTTTTCTTTCTGTGTTGCCATGATTGAATACATCTGACTCTGTCTGTTAGAAGCTTGCAGTGAGCCATTAACATGTGTTCCTGTTTATCTTCTCTGTGTCTTTCTCATAGGAATTATGTCAGACCACCAGTTTGGAAATCAGTTTATGTGCAGTGTGGTCGCGTCCCACGTGAGCCATCTCCCAACCACCAATCTCAGTTTTGTGTGGATCGCTCCACCTGCGGGCACGGGCTGTGTGAATTTCATGTACGTATGAGCAGTGAGTAGGGGTCCTGCGTCGGCCAGGGGCTAGAGAAAATAATCGCTATAAAATGATCTGCTTGCACTGTGACCTTAGGTCTTGAGCTGGGAGTCAATCCTGCAAGTGTGGACTTCAACAAGAAGAATTTTGTTGTCATGCTAGCAGAGGAATTTCTGTGCATGTTTCAGCTGTATGCTTCAAAACATACAGGAACAAGATAACATTTTATAGTGTAGCATGCCAGCAAAAACACAGTGTATGAGCACATCAGGATTTGAAAGCATAACATTGGAATATATATTGATTCCTCATTGATCCTTTCCATATATTCCATATTTCCATACAATTGCATTGACAAAAATTTTTTATCTTTTGCATTTAATAAAGGTTAGAACCCCACCAGTTCTTTTGATATTAATTACTTAACCTGAGCATAAAATACAAGAAACCTATCAAACTCATATAGCAATTTAAATTTTGCTTAATTCAGCTAGTTTACTATTTGAGAAAAAATAGGATATTCTTTTTTCAGGTGTGTTTTCTAGTAATTGTTTTAAAGGCATAAGCCATTATTTGATGATTTTATACTAAATGCCAACAAAATAATATTATAACATGAATTATTAGTTGTACTGTATTTGATATGTTAGTCTATTCTTATTTTTTTCTTTAAAAATTTCTCTAAACATTTGTCCTGAAATTTTGGAAAGTAAGATGTGAGAGAGAAAACATATCTAGAGTGTGAGACTTTTGCTGTGTTTGTACTACTGTTCATTTTCTCAAAATAAATCCTGCTCTGAGTATTATTTCCTTTCAGTCCATACCAGAAAACTGCAAGTAACAGCGTCACGCATAATCAAGTTGTTTTATTGTTTAACATATTGCATAAAGGAAAAAGTGGGTTTCTGACTTGTTTGAGAACCTAAGTTGCAGATGCAGATAGTAATGGTTGATAAGCTCATATCTCTGTCTTTAATATCTCCCTTTTGTACCTAATGCATGTTGCTTCCTATTCCATTGCAGTGCCAGTGTCAAGACATTTTTATTTCCAGCTCTCTTCTTCATTTTAAATCTCAGGTGCACACTGGAGGAAAAAAATTATTTTTGATGAGTGGTAACAGACTTTTGAGAATTTATTGGTTCCTCATTAACTTCTGCAATGTACCCAGAGAAGCTTTTTATAATATTTAAGATTCCCCTTCAATATTTGACAAAAGCCAGTGTTGAGGGAGTATTGTTCCTGTTTTATTTAACGTCCATGTGAGAAAGGTTAGCGAATAGTTATACATATCCTGGTGAAATCAGTCAGCTACATTTTCTCTCTGGAAAATCTGTGAATTTTATACTTTAGTTCCTCTCAGATAACTTCTTTAGCTGATCAAGTTGTAAAAGACTTCGTATTTTGAGCTGGCTAAAAAAAATGCTGAATGAGGATATGAGACTCATCTTTTCTGCATTCTCCTGCTTACTCCCTCCCTCTCTCACATGTTTGTTTTTCCCCTGTACTCAAGAAATAATTGATGGGGCCATCTTGCATAGTGATTGTGAGAGTATTTTTATTAAGTCTGACCTTTCACTGCAAGTTTTGAGGGTAATTTATAAACAGTTATTCACTTTCATCTTACCAATTTTTTGTCCTTATTCTATTTGTTCTTGTTCAAAGAGAGCTCTGTAGAAATACACATAGCAATGTAACTGCATATTCAAACTTAAGTGAAGTTAAAGGGACATTGTCCAAGGCCCTGAGTGCTATCTCTGATTCCACCAAAATCAATGGAAAATTTATCACTGGCTCAGTGGAAACAGAATTAGGTCAGCACTGAACAATTTCGGGACGCCAATCTTTAATTCCTTGTTTATGTAAGCAATAACGTGTAATTACTGCCTTTTCACAAATGGTGCTTATGATACTATGTCAGTAAAGATTTTAGCTGAATTGCAGTCTGCACAACTATCTGTCTGAAATCTGATTTTACACCTGACTCCATATTTTGCAGAGTGGATGTAAACGTGAGTACGTCAGCAGTCCGGGTGCAGAGTGGCCAACACTGTTTTTCCCTTGCTCTTCCAAAAGCTGTGCTGAGGGGACGGGCAAATGGGAGGCACCTGGGGGGGTCCCAGCACCGGTGCCTCACGGTCCCCTTCGTGGTATAAATAGGCTCCAGGAACGATGCCAGATTGTCTTTGCAAGGAGAGCAAAATCATGCAGCTTACATCAGTCTGGTGTCCTGCAGGGCAAATGCAGACAAGAACGGATGGGCTCGGCGTCCTGGAGGTCGACATTCGCTCTAGGACTGTCCCTGCCCCAAGACTTTGGGGGAAATGGGATCATCAGCTGAAGCAGGAACTGAAGGGAGGAGAAATATGTTTTGCCATTAATCCTCCTTCCCCTTTTTAATCCAGCTGCCCACGCTTTCTTGCCTCAACTGCTGTTTTCCATGCTGACTAAATCACAAGTTGGTGTAAACAAAGCTATTTATTTTTTGTGCAGTGTTGGTCTGCCTGTCTTCTACAGCTCTGTGACTCACAGGCTCTCAGGAGTTGACACTGCCTTGTTCATCGACATTTGGTCCTCTACAGCAAATAACATGAAAAAGCAGCTTTTAAATGCGTGACTATTTTAAATTTAATATAAATTAAAAATATCTGCAAATAGAAATAAATTTCTTAATGCATTTAATGTGAACTAAAATATCTGAATGGCAATTCACAGGCAGTGCAGCAAAGGTGAAAATTTCCTACACTGTTGCCAATACATCTGTGATTCAGATCAGCTCATTAGTCTTTGACCTCTCCAGGGATGGATAATAAGGTTATTAATTAGTGGCAGCGCTGGTGGTGGAATTTTTGAAATGTCGATACCTTTCCCTGGACATTTCTCAGGGAGGAACTTGACAAAAATCGCCAGCCAAATCTCCACCAGGACGTTGCACTGCTTTTGTTAACGGCACTATCGGCTTCCATTGGGAGTACAGGCTACAAGTATGCAGAAAAGAAAGAAATGTTGAAAGGTCAGGTTAGGGTCATTCATTAAATTAATGACAGTGAAATCACTGTAGTGGTTTTAATGCAGATGGCCACCCTGCATGCCAGGATTGAGTTTCAGTGATGAAAGGGTAGGGCTGGAATATTTTGTTATTTTCTATTTTCTTAATAATGTTTTGAAATACAATTTCTTATTATATTATTGAGCCTTTTCCTTTTGGAACAGAGGTTATTGTGCTTTGATCCCAATCAACTAAATCTATCAAGAGTATACTTATTGCTCACGTTCCTAAATGTAAGGACTTTGGAATGCAAATAGCAAGGTTACATTCAGTTATTAGAACAAGTTTGGCTATTGCTTTAGTCTGTGGTAATCTCATGTAACTTGATAGAAAGCGAGGGTTACTCATTGTAGTACCGGTGCAAAAGAAAGGTGCAATCTGCATAGGAAACTGCATAGATGTCATGGGCAAAATTCCCTTGTGCTTCATCCATGGGTAATTCGCAATTTCCCTGAGAAAGGGAAAGCGTAAAACATGGAGCTTGGCTTCATCAGGGAAGGAGCTTCTATGCAAGACCAGGCAATAAACTTTTTTTCACATTGACCCTATGCAAACTGTTGCTTTTTCTCTATTTTTTTTGTCTAAATTCCTTCTATAGCTAATAAATAAGAAATATTTAGAAGACCTATTATAAAATATCCTTCTAAGAGAAATACATATGGATAACCATGGCATGTCTCAGGGTAATCCATTAATGTTTTTTCACCATAGATACTACATTATGAGCTGAGGAAATAAAAGATAATTCCTGCTAAGAAAACTATTCTGTAACAAAGATGCATTTTATCTTTTGCTTAGGGGCTGTTGGTGTTTTGTACCGGTTTTGAGCACCAACAGCCCTTGAGCAAGTTGCCAGCATCTGCAAGTGATGTTTACCATAAAAAATAATAAAAAAAAAGCAGGTCCTTCTTTATGCCAGCAAATCATTTTGCTGAACGTGTGGAAATTTGGAAAACATTATCTCCATAATCCATAATATACTGTTTTTAATTTCTGCTCTAAGCCCACACTAACCTAGTTAAAGCTCAGCCTGTCACTGGGACGATAATGGCTGCTAAGCAGGGTGATACGTAGCATTAGATCTAAGCTTGTTAAGCCTGTTGTTTTATAGACAGCTTAACCTACTAGTTTGCAAAAGTGATAAAGCTGACCTACATTGCAAAAGCGTCGTGTGCCTGAACCAATAGCATAGGTTATGGCTGCTGTCCCAGCTCCTGTATTAGAGAAAAGAAGTTTTAGATTCTTGTAGAAATTACTTTGGAAAATTATTTTTTTTTCTTATTAGCTGTTTCTGCTAGTTCCTATAACTCGGATTGTGTCTGTACATGTATTCAAAATAACCTGTTACTGGAGGTAAATTCATTACATTGAATATCCATTCCATGGACAATTTTCAAAATTTTGTTTATCAATTTTTGAGATTTCAAACCTGCACAACGTAATATTTTAGATATTTCATGATCACTAAAACATCACTTAAAAGCTACCAAAGCCTTTAAGCCAAATCCACGGGAGCTGTCTGTGGACTTCTGTAGTGCTCTGTAAGTCTGTGTGTGACTCACACCCCACGTAAGAGCTGTGAACCATCACAAGTCACCTAAAATTCTGTAAATTATGAAGCCTTGCAAAGTGCTAAAGTGCTCAGATTGTGTTTATTTGACACCTTAGCCTGGCAAATGAATTTGTAGGTGCAAGCTATGGAGGATGGAGGTAGGAGTGGGGCCCTTGCTGCATCAGGGCCCTGGCACGTTGCTTCACCTCCCGAAACGGGAGCCATGGGTTCCCAGCTCAGGCCCTGGAAAACAATTTGGGACCGAATGCTGAGGCAGACAGAAAGAGATTTTGAAGAAACTTTCAAGAAATTGGATATTTTTTTGAGTGTGGGTATCTCTTTTCCCATAGTCAAGCTCATGATAAAACTGCGTTCTGAGAAATACCAAATACTGGGTGCCAGCAGTGATCTTCTCCTGCCGATGTGTTTAAGACCGTTTCTGGAAGTTGGCAACCGTGTTAATCCGAAAACTTGAAATATCATGCTATACAAACACTAGGGAACATAAAGACTGTGATTTAAAAGCTTGGTTGTCTACTTAAAACATTTATAGAAAACCCATGATGAGAATTATGGAAATATGGAATAAACATCCGAGAAGATTGCATGGTCTGCTACTCGAGTCCTCTAAGCAAGCCGGGGAAGTGTCATACCCTCTGGAGGAGCCACATTCCCCGGTAAACCGCTTAGCTAAGCTCTCATTTAAGACTGTCTGTTTACAATTTTTTTTTCATTTGTTGAAAAAAAAAATTAAAAAGGCAAGTGAAGGAAATAGAGAAAAAATATTTTCAGAGCTAAATAAGTGATTATGTTTATACACATAGTGATTTAATATCAAATTTTAAAATATTAAATAGATTAAAATATTAAAACTGTGAAAAAAAACAAAACAGCAAATATCAAAACTAAGATTCCTTAGGTTCTTTGCATGTGTTTATATATAATCAGCCAGCTCCTAATTAAAAGGTCTTTTTTTTTTTTTGCTTATGCTCTTATGATGCACCAAATTTGTACAATGAAACGAAGTGTTGTTTGTTGCACCTTAGTTCTCATTATGATTTTCAGTCTTGTAATTAAAGATTATATGGTAATGCACATGCAGAACATTAATGCATAGCCTGCCTGAATTCTGGAACTGAGTGAAGCACTGGGGCAGTGCTCCAGTTAGACGATGCCTTTTTTTCTCACTGTTTATTGCCAAGTAAGAGTGATGCAGGAAATTTATCATCACTGTTTCTTTGGTATTGGTGTCTACTCTACTTGAGACAAGTGTTGAACAGACACCAAATATGACACATCCATGCTTGTAATCAAAGTAGATCTGGCATTAACGTAGTGTCCCAGTCATTTTGTTATTCAGTGTTGTTTATAACTTGCCTCATGAAAATAAATCACCAGTAATTGTTCTTTGTGGTGTCCCAGTTTGGTGGAACTGTGATGCGTCTGATAAAAAACAAGAAAATCACTGGCTTCCCTAGGTTTTCCATTTCCCTGGGTAGAGGCTTTGTGGTACTGTCAATCAGCATTATGTGTAACACGCTGAAAATCACAAGCCAATGCTTGATTCAGATCTTGGCTCTGTTCACCTCCTATTTTCATATGGTCCCCAAATTATCTCCTTCATCTTCTGCATTTGTTAATTTTCCAGTGAAATGCAAACACCGCCCAAGTTATCATTGTGCCTCAACTTAGACCCAGCTGATTGTGCAGAATTAGATTTAACTTGTCTGTTAGTTTTATCTTAGTTTTGTCTTTATTATGTGATGATAAACTAGAGATTACCAGGAATACCTTTTTAGGAAATTTTGTTAGCAAAAGACAATATAGGTTCTAACACCAATTACACTGTGGTGGGAAAATATTCAGAGCAAAGGTAGAAAACTGAAAGGGAGGAGGAGAACCGATTGTGCTTCATTTTACACTACAGAAAGGGACATTTGGTTGGTTTTAGTTTGAGATGAGGATATGTTGGTATCTCCAGGTGAGCATCTGCATGCAAGTGATGTGTCTGAAACTCCCGTGATAGTTAATGGGCATGGAATTTTGCTATAGAAACTTAGACATCTGCAGTCGAGCTTTCATCTCTCCATCTGCAGGGAGATACCTGCATGTCTAGAATAGCCTAGGTCTCTGCTAGGTCTACTGATTTCCTTAGGGCATCTCAGATTATTTTAGATGCTTCCACTTAGGCAACTGAATCAAGTTCTGCATCTACACTGACCATAGTGTATCATTAGGTACCTGCTTCCCATTTAGACCCTCATATAGACACCCATTTTAAGTCCTTTGATCTGGATCTGAATCCCACCCAAACTACCTAAAAAGCGGCTACCTAAATATGAGATCCGTGTGCCACATGATGAACAATGAATTCTTCCTTCCTGTCACCCTCCATCTGTCCAGTGTCTTTGTCCATGTCAAGAATTTCTGATGAGCAGGCTGCTCAACAATTGAAGTTCGGCTCAAGTGTTGAAGAGTTTTAATTAAAAAGGAAACTTTGCAAAGTTTGTAGAATCTTATGACGTTTTTTCTTTTTCCTTGGAGGTAAAGCCTACTGTCTAGTAGCCATGAGTCCATTAGATGCTTGATAACCCTACTAAAAGCCCACTTTTAGGGAGGAATGATGAGAGGGATGTTCAGTGTTTAGCTTTTTCTCCAAACTCACAGCGAACTGGCCATTTACTATTTTAGGCTCCTCATGCTGTGTAGGTTCAAGAAAAGCATGACCAACAAAGTCAGAAAGAATGGCTGTGTGAGTATTTTATTAAGAAAAGCACGAGAAAATTCTATTGAAAGGTTAGTTGGGCTCAATTCAAAAGATGAGAAAAAAGCATAAAATGTTGCTTTCATCAACACTGTATAATGCCAGAATAGAAACTGCAAGATGATACAGTATTAGGATGGTTTCTTTTCTTTGTATGATACAAATTTAATATATAGCATACTTGTAATATACAATAGCAGAAGGCAGTTCAATATAGCCTTCGGCTATTCTGTTAGGATTTTGGCATGGTTCCATATAGGATTCTGGCACTTCCTGCATGAAAGAAAATGAAATTCAGTCATTTTCTCCTGGTATGATCTAAATAATAAAACAATCATTGTGAGAATTACTTCCCTTCTTACAAATATTTATTTTGGAAATTCTAGAAGCAAAGATTAGATTTTACTTCATTCTCCCTTTCTAAGCACTGTTCCCATTATTTTGTGCGTGAGAGCATCAGTTCTACAATACAGTCATCAGTAAATATGTTTAGAGTTCTCTCTTGAACTTTGTTTTGCTTTTTCTGAAATTTAGCCTCAGGGTTGGTTTTCAGAGTATATTTTAGTTCATCAAGAACATAAATCTTTGTTCCATTCAAAAAAGTGTTTTGTCTTCCTTTTTTCCCAAGATGGTTTAATTTTGAAAACATGACTAGAATATAAAACATGCTACACACACTTTAATAGTTTTCCTCCATGAGTAGCTTTTCCTGGGTAATAGAGGATCTAAATGAAATCTCTGTAGCCTGCTAATAAAAGATTGCTAACAAAGCTTTTAAAATGAGGTTCTAGACAAGTAAACTTGAAATAGGCACAAAGCAGGTTTTGTGAATTGCTTCAGAAATGTCATTTATATGAAGTGAGCTTTAAACGTACAGGGAACCATCTGTAAAGGTGAATGTACAAGGTACAAAACCTTACTGCAGGCAGAGGCAGAGGACATCTGTATCAGACGTTTTAGAAAGCTGAATTTCAGAATTAAGTAACTGCAGAAGAGCCCATGCAAGGCGGACGTCGTGTCTGCATGGGAGCCCTTTGTGGCTGTGGGATGCGCCCTGGCCGCGTGAGCGGGTCTGACCGCTCCGGTGCGTCTCGCAAGTGGATAATACAGCAAATGTCCAGGGCATGAACGAGTCTGGGATAAGTGTATTGGCTGTATATGTCTTTGGGAAGTACTTGACTTCTTGCAAGGGACTGCAGCTAAATAACATCATAAAGAGCTCAGTACTGCAAGATGCTGAGCGCTGGCCTGGATCCAGCAGAGCACTCATGCATGTTCCTGCTTTCATCAGAGGCACAGACATCACTTTTATATTTTTAAATTCATGTCTTCAGCTTACTTGTTTAAAATTTTACTTGGTTTTTGTACTCAGCAGGTTACACAAGCTCCACTTACTGTTTGTTTCTAGCTCCTTTGGATGAACTCCAGTAGAGTAATCTACAAAATACTATGTAGAGGTACACGAATATTCAACAAGACTTCATATATACGCATAAAATAAGGAAACTTGAGGGGGAGGTATCTATAACCTAACAATACTAGAAAAATTATCTTTTCTTCCTGTTTCTGTACTCAAGTTCTTATCTGCAGTATACAAAAAAATGTCACCAAGATGTAACATGATTAACATTATCCTAGGAATATATTGATAGTATCTGTCTTTATCTGATTTTTTGCAGTACACAGAAGTAATGGTTTATTCTTTCAGTACCATTCAGAAGGCTGCTTTGCAAACATTGCTTGTAAGCAGGTTGTGGTCTGTATGTGATCGTGAACTCTGTCCTCTGGAGCCAAAGGGCAAGGACAGCACTAAACGAGGAAATCTTGCCCCACACCAGCTGCCTCACAACATCACCATGGCCTCGGAGGGTCCTGGGAAGCAGCGTCTTGCAGTCATGGGGATGAAGCCCTCGGATGAGTATCCAGGATGGCACCTGCTGTCCAAGTTGAGGGGTAATGATGTCCTAGTGATGTTGTGCTGGTGGACGTTGTAATGATGGGGTCATGTCTATGGCAGCTCCCAGTCCACGTCCAGGCTCTTGTGCAGGTGTCACCTAGAAGAGGTCTTGGAGATGCTACTAATTCAAATCAAGTATTTTACCGATACGATACCACTGTAATGTAATCAAGTAGTCTTCCTTCACCAAGCAGGGAAGACTTTAAAACAGGAACTTTAAAGAAATGAATGACAAAAGAAAGTCAATCCTCTTCTTTTTCCTTTCATGTGCATAGCTTGAGGTCAAATTTTGTTTACATATGATACATCAGTTGTAATCAGGAACCAAAATGTGATTCATAAGCTCCTATCAGCATTAGTGTTTATGCAAAGGATTATGACTGATATGAACAAATTACTTGGCAGAACTATTCACATGTTCAAAGAGCAAAGTCATAAATGTCCTAAAATACAAAAGATAAAGAGGAGAAATGCTTCCAATCAGTATCATAGACGGTTTTGCAAAGCAGTGAAGTTGTTAGGACCATAATTTGAACTGTGGTTTTAACAAGTAAATATAGATGGAATATGTATGGTGAGTTAAGCTGTATAAAGCCTTTCTTCTAAATCCAGATGTAGGCATTAACTCGCATATTTGAGATGGCATGCTTATTTGCTAAGTGCAAAGATGGTTACAGAAAGGCTTTCCTGACTGAGGATAAAAGCTGGAGTACTCTTTAATTTTGGTTACTGCCAAGCTTATTTCAACTACCACAATAGTTATTTGGCTTAAAACCAAAAAGTGGCAATACAGTACTTATATGTCTATGGATCAAAATTAGATGAAAAATTGCTGTTTCTCATCTCCAAAGCCATTTGCTGCACATTTTATAGGCCTCAAGATGCCTTTTGTAATATGTGATAACGGAGCCAACAGAAGCATCTGCCTGGGAAGAGATTACTTTAATTATGGACTCAATGTCCTATTTTCTGCAAGTGATCCCCAGAGAATTTCTTACTGCTGGATGAGAGGTGTTATGATGCACATTAAAACATACGAGTCAAACAAAAGAGATTGTAAAAGTGAGGGAAGGACACCTATAAACTCTTGTATTCAATTACTAAAAAAAAAAAAAAAATCCTTTGATGGTAACTTTTTAATTAATCTAACACCTGTTAAAATAAATTTCCACCTGCATAGGGAAAAATGAATGTTAAACAATATTCCTTTTTTCCTAATCCTGTTGTATGTTCCAAATGGCTCGATCTATAAAATAGTGTTTAAATACTCATGTTTTCCTTTTGCATTTTTCAACTTATTAGCAGTTACTAATGATATTATGTGAAACATGAAGCACCGAGAATTCTTGTTAGCTCTTATTTTTGTAACATGCAAAGTTTTCTGTCACTAAGACTGCATTTGCTATTCACTGTAATATCACTGATCACAGTTATCTTGATATTAAAGTGGATGTTCTGTATGTTTCTATAGAAATTTTGTGGAAATCACCATTTTGATATAGCACTTTTTAATGACTACTTAAAATACATGTCACTCTCTCCCTATCAATTAAAAAAAGCCTAGATATCTTTGTTAGCGGCTGTTGAGATGATGAGCTAAAAGCTTTTTCTTTCACAAAATATGATGGAAGAGCTTTAAAATGGCTTGTAGATGCTGTGACATCATGTGAAGTACTGGGAAACTTCCCCAAAATTTGTAAGGCAGCCAAAATTAAAAAGAAAAATGACATCTCCAGAAGATACTAACGTTTAAAAAATAACCATGGAAAGTGCACTTTGCATTTGAAAGTCAGAGGTTTATGTCTCATTTAGGATGACTGTCTCTTTGTTCTGTACAATTATTAAAAAGGAACATTGTTTTGAAATAATACAGTGAATGTGATATTTATCCTTCATAAATTAAATCAGCTAATATTAGTGGTTTTCCATTTTGCCAATTTTACAGTAACTGTCTTTACTAAAGCAAAAGCAAATCTAAAGTGGACATTACTGGGCACATTCAGTACTTCATCACTGGAGGTAGTAATTAGATTTCATCGCTTGGATAGCGGGAGACTTTAGCTGATAGTACTGCTTCCAGCCCCGGGACAAACTCCGGCTGGAGCTGAACTTGCCCGGCGTTCGTTCCTCAGGGTTTCCAGCTCTGTTTCCTGTGCCTGGGGACCGTTGGCTCCAAACTGACTCTCTGCTCTTGGGTAGCCTGAGTTTGTCAACCCTTGCGACGTTAGATCCCTTGTCTGTCTGCTGGGATTTTCCTCTTTCTTTTTTTCTGACTCCCTGCTCGCTGCTGCCCAGCGGCCGGCGTTTGATGGAAGTGATACTGCTCCATCAGCTTACGCACGGGTGGGGAAAGCACCGCGCTGTGAAACGAGAGCCTTGGCTCAAGGCAGGGATTGTGTCCCCCGATTCCTGGCTGACTCCTTTACCTTTCAGGCCATCACTGAAAAGGTGGATGAAAGGGTCACTGAAAGGCACTGAAAGGTTTACCTAGGTGGCAATACTTGGCACTGGGTGCGAGGACACCAGAGTGAGGTCGGTGTCAGCAGGCCTGCCTGGTCAGCAGCTAGGGTGAGACACAGTGCACAAACTTGCCTCCCTTGAATGACTGCAAGGAGGAGGTACCACTGAAGATATTTGTTAGCCCTTAGAAAGCACGCCGGATGACAGAACTCAAGACATTGCAGGAGACAAAAGTGAAGGGAGACTCCACACTTCTGTTGTTTTCCATCGTTCAGCTGGCATGCCCAGAGTGATAAACGTGCGTGTCGGAGCCTCCTTGCCTTTGCCTATGCACAAAAGAGAAGGGCCATAGACACTTAGATGGGCCCTGTGCACGCACTGACACTCGCACAGGTGTTGCTGCCTCAGACAGTCGCCTTCCCTTCTCTACTCTGTGGGGGGATGTGGGGGAACTTCCCTTTGGGGGAAGTGCCCTGATTTGGAGCTAGAGTCCCATAGCTCCCAGCGTCGGCACTGTTGAGATGGTCACACAGATATTTTTAGCCAGAACTCTGTTTTTCTAAGTAGCACAGGCAATTAGGTCATCGTTCCAATTATCTATTGTAAATTTTTGTCTTTTTATTTTGTTTTAACAGGCTTATTTTGAAGTGACCTTAGCACAAAAACAGTTCAAAAGGCTGAACTTCCATTGTTACTTAAAATTAATAAACATCATTGCCTCAGATTGTTATGCTGTGTCTCCCAGTAGTTTTGAGGAACAGGATTCTTACTCCGTGGAGCTTTTAAATTGTTCGGGCAATTTTTTTTGTTTATTTTTTTCAGCAAATAAAATGGAGTCATGAGCATAAAAGTATCAAAGGTCTTTCTCCTTCTGACTCGTTGTTTGCACTATCAACTAATGCAAAGTAGGAGAGAAGTTCAGCTTTCTACTCCATGCTGCAGCTTTGGTTTGAAGGAGTTGTGGCGGTCTAGACTGTGAAATCTACATAATGACATGGGTGCACCCTCGAGCCTCTGCCGGTACCGTCACTAGGTGCAGTATGTGCAGCACATGTAAAGATTTTTGACCAGTCCCCATGACTGCCAGAAATCCAGCCTATAGAAAGATACTTCTCTGTCACTCTTGTCCCCAGGCTGCAGAGGATCCAGTTATTGAGGATCAGTCAAACTTCCAGCTGACAGAAGGCACATCTTGGAAAGAAAGGTGCCTAAATGCCCTAAAACATAGCAAGTAGTTGTGCAGCCTGCTTCCAGTTTGTGGAGAAGCAGACTGGAGTAGGGTTTGCTGGCTCAGGAGGCTCCCCGAGCTGTGCAGTCCCTTTTGAGGGACAGCACTGGGCTCCTTCAGCTTTCTGCCCATCTAAACAGGAGGCAACAGCCACATTGGGGGGCTCCTGCCCTCCTGGTCAGCATGAAGCAGCGGCTCAGATTGCCCGTGTAAGGGAGGAAACAGTGACCTAATCGCCTTCCTCCCTGGCAAAGCTATGCGCAGGGTCCCTTGCTCAGCAACCGATTGCCCAGCTCTGTAGGCAGCTACCTATGTGGAAAGAAGAGGAATGTCTGCAGTAATTTTCATGGGGAAAAACATAATTTCTTCTGAAGTCAAAGATTACAATGTCTTTGTTCTGAAATGAAATTCAGATATAGTCTGTTTTTACAGCCTATTCATGTATTTCAGCACATTTTATTAGGATATAAAAAATTCTATCATGTGATATTTTCCATAGCAAAATATTTTTTCTTTTTTCTTTTTTTTTTTTTTTTTTTTCCTGATAATGCACAAAACATCCCTGGTTCCCTTTCCTTACTCTAATTTTTTTCTCATGGTATCTCTCTTGTAGCAGCGACATATCTGGCAGTAGTGAAAATTTTCATGATCTTAGGCCATGCTGGTCCTGGTGAATGAGTCACACTTCAGAAATGTGTTTTTTTTGTTTGATTGCTTGCTTTCTGAAAATGAACACGTCCTCACGAATCTCTCAATACATGTATTTGTGCCTTTAAGGAGATCATCAAGTCAAATTTAAATCTAACTTCCTAGTGCCATATGGCACAACCTACAGGCATTAAGACTCTGGGACTTCATGTATTAGATTGCCAGGCTGATATGGTGGATAAGTAGATTGATGTAAAACTTGGTAGGTTCAATGCATATGAATTGTGCTTGGCCTTTTTCAGTGTTAAGCTCTTCAGGGCTGATCTTTTAATGCTTTGTTGTGATGGAAAAACTGTAAGCGTTTCAGTAAGGCACTTTATGGCTACGAATTGTTAGTATAATTTAGCTGAATGAAGTCAAAATGGCAAATAGATCTCACTGTCATTACTATATAGAACATGTCAGGAATGCTTACATTCACATTTGCAAGGATATTTGCATGGTTTATTTATAACCCAACAGGGATCTAACGAGTAGCTAAGATTATTGTTGTGACTATGTTCAGAATTCTGGAATATTTCTGACTACAAAACCCCATGTATTAAGGGGAAAGGAAAAAAAAAATCAGCAAATCTGAGCCTGGTAGATTTTGTGTAACTGGGTATCACTTTGCCTATTGCATTTGTCAATAAAGATAATTGAGGGAGATGTGTTATTATCCAGCCCCCATCAAGTATTGATGCAATACTTTGCATGTCCCCTCCACATTCAGTCCATAGGGTGGGAGAAGGTAGGAGAAGCCTCTTGAGCCTCCCCTGCCCAGGGACACCATGATGTCCCTGGCAGTGAAGCAGTCAGGGCTGATGGCCCTTGGTCTCCATCCCTCTCATAGACACTTAAGTTCAGTTTCAGAGATGGGATTTTGTCCCACTGCATCTTTTCTGGTGCATAATCTGGTGCATTATGTGAATTCCCACCTGGAGGGATGGAGCAGGGAGTGCTGAAGCCTCCAAAGAGCAGTGGAAATCTCGTGACAGCTGAGGGCCTCTGGCTGTGAGCCCGTGTTGGGGCTGTGCTTGTCCCTGACCTCCAAGAGCTCCAGCACGTGGCTGAGGCTCTTGACCGTGCACATTTTGGTGTCTGGCTTGTAGGTTGAGGAGCACTGAGCATCTAGTGACAGAGGGAAAGGGAAGATTGCAAACCTCCGTAGAAGCAGAGCAGTTAGGCCAACTTTTTGTAGTTTGCATGGACTTCATGAGATTTTCAGATACAGTAACAAAACCACAGGGCAAGTGCAATTCAGCATATGACAGCTCTAGATGCTTTACATTGCTCCATTTATCAGTGCTTTCCTGATACCTTTAAATTTTCCATTTTGCTTGAAAAATTAAACAGAATTTTAATAAACCTTTCTTTTTTGTTATTGTTATTTTAAAATGGCAAAATAATAATGTCATTAGGACTTACTGCATATACGAGAAGTCTGAGCCCAGAATACATTTCATGGTTGATTTATGAATCCCGTGAAAATATGGTTTATAATGAAATTCTGACAGACCCTTAAAAATTAGCATAACAAATAGCAATGTAATAATACCTTTCATGCTTGTGCATTCCTGCAGATTTACTGAGCACTTGCCAAAGACTGAGAGCCCTTTTAACCACAGTTGGGCAGCACACTAGAGAGAATCCACCAACTGAATGTCTACTGCCTGCTGTATAGGTGTGAAGTTACACATTCAGAGAGTTGGTACGGGTGAACTTAAATAGGCAGCACAGTTACCAAAATAGCATCAAACTAAGAATCACTGTCTTCAGCTACAGAGTCATTACTGGTCCACTGTGGCAAAACAGGAAAAGCATAATTTTGGCTGTTAATAAGACTGCATTTCAGGGTTTTGTTAGAATTAGAAAACATAACTAAGAAAATGGCTAGAAAAAATAGTAACAACTTGGACTGTCATTGTTCACAGAAGTCTGTACTTGATCTTCTAAAGCTTGTTTTGATGAACTTCACAATTGAACCGGGTCTCTACCAACTGAATGCCTGATGCTTTGCCTGTGTCATCCTGTGCCTGCATATTTGAGGTTAGATTCTGCTTCTAGTTTCTTTGGGAACTTTTCTTTTACATATGGAATAACAAATGCTGAGCCTGAGTAGCTGGATCAGCAGGATTTTTAGGTGAGAAAGTCTGGGCTATGGCCATCTCAGATTTAATGTATGTAGCAATAGGAATTTTGGGAGCTTTATACTGACCTCGCTCTACTCATGCAGCTACTGAAGCAAACTAAAGATTAAAAACACTATGCAACTCTTAGGGTGTAAAGTACTGTTGGAGATTGCCAAAGTAAAAAGCCAGGGGAAGACCTACAGCGAGTACCAGAGTCTTTGGCCTCCCGGAGAGTGATGCACAGCTATGGATGCATGAAGATGAATTTTAGCATTGATGTTCATATATGCAGAGTATAATTACATTTTTATTCCAAAAACATAGTTACAACAATGTTAGACTAAGTGGCTTCTTCTCAAAGGAGAAGTTAAAATGGGAGATATAATTCCAGACAGGATAGTTAGAAAGAGCTATTTGCTTTGTTTCACATTGGCAAATCCTTAGGATTATGTAGGGAAATATGAAAATGGAAAAACACCCTGGGAAACAAAAGAAGTAGCGAGCTTGTGGTGAGACAGTGAAGTCCATGGGGACATAGGTTAAGCCAGAGTTTGGAAGAGTTTGTGAGGGAAGTGAGAAGCCTACCTACAGAAAAGATGAAAAAATAGAAACCATGGAATGACTGTCTCATTTTTGTTCCAGGACACTTTTGCTTAGCTTTACTGGCATTATATGCCTGGGTCTGTCCTCAGATCTCCTTTGACAAACTAATGGATTAAAAGACAAATAAGTAATAGGAGATCATCAGTGTATTGGGAAGAGGAATAGAGGTAAAGGAGCCAAAACATTTCAGGGAAGGCAAAACCAAGGCTTGAAACAGATGCTGTTCTAATTCAAGGAATTTTGTTTCCTTTTTTAGCACTGTTGAGCACCACGTTGATATATTGGAGAACAGTGACTCCCAAGTCATGTTCTTGAACAGCAATAGCTAATCTAAATCATGTCGTGTACATACTTGAGATTGTCCTATTTTTTGTAGTAGGAAGTATAGATGAATGTTGAGTCTTTTTTGTGTCCTTTGGTAGCAACCTTTGGCAACTGAAATAAAAAGTGATCGTGATTTATTGTGCTGTATATGAAATGGGGACAGTGGCCATGCACTCAGCTTCAGCCCTCAGCTTCCTCACTGAGTGTTTGTGCATTGAAATTTGCACTTTGCATTAACCGACTTATAAAAAAGGCAAGGGAGCAGCCTTGAGTGGGGTAACAGACACGTCGTCAGGCTGTTGTTTTTCCCTTTTCGGACTAGCCAGGCAAAAGTTCATAGAAGAGTCATATTTGGGCATCAGCCAGCATGGTCCACTGCATGGTACATTAGCCAAATTCCTCAGGTTTCTAATCTTGCTCTTTTGGGCTCAATTGTTTCTCTTTGATTGTGTTCTCCACTGCCATTAGAGACAGACTTTTGTGCACAACATCATGTGAGGAACTCTCCTGTTGTGATCAAATGCCAAAATGTGGCTCTGTCACAGTTTCTGAGGAAACAGCCTGGCTTCTTATTTGGTTGTTGCATCTCCTGTGGTTCCTTTCTCTCTCCACACAATAAGGTCACCATCCAGCTTCGTAGTGCCTACCTCAAACTGCATTGGTTGTGAAATCAACTCTCTAAAGCATTCAAGAACTTAAGTCAAGCCAGTGTAGGTGAAGATGGTGCTACTATTCCCCAGACACAAAGATGTGTAACCAGTGCTAAGTGGCTATGGGGAGAGAACACTTGAAACTAAGGTCCGCCAAATAATAGAAGTGAGGCTCTAAGAAACAGATGAGAGTTAAGCGTTCATTGCTCTTTAATTTTAATTTTCATGCAGGAAAATGTTTCCTTATATCTGTTAGACCAGATTCTGCCCTTCTACTGCTGCATGTTCCCATATTGCATGAGGAGCCAGTCTCACTGCAATAATTACAAGCATCAAATTATACATATGACACATGACACATGATCTCCTCTTGAGATAGGGTGTTGATCACTCAGGATGAGTGAGATATCAGGACCTGACTGTTTAATAGAAGCACTAAACCAGCACTATTAGCTGTTTGGATAGATGCCTATCCAGGTAAGTCACTTACTTACTCATACACCCAAATGGCTAACTCAGGCTTTCAAGTAATAGAAATGATTTGACGTGTTATATTGTTGTAATGTGCATAATGTCAAGAATGACATACCTGCAATATTCTCCTTGAAATTTGCTTCTTCTTTTAAAGAAATAAGGTCTAATCCTGAACACATTAATCTGAAGTTTGATATGTATAATGTGATTTGATAAAATTTCTTTGTCAAATGTTGTACACTTGTAGAAGAAATGAGGTATTTATAAGTTGGTGCACAAGTAGATGAAGTAGTTTAGCATAATTTAAAGTAAATTAATAGCTTGTTATTTATTACCTAATGCTTTGTGCAAGTGATTTATGAAGCCATGCTCTGCTCTGCTTGTTACTTTGCATTCTCTGTCTTCGATGCATCATCAATATCATTAAATGAATCCACAGTGACATTGCTCTGCAACTATAGTTTTTGATATAAGGGTAACGGAACATAAATCAAGAATTATGTTTAATTCATAAAAGGCACCAATCTCATTTAGGTGTAGGTTGGACTAGAAGGTGTCAAAAATATACTTTACAATGCCTCTTCTGATTGCATTAAGATGCTGTCGATATGCCCTTATGTTCAGTGGGAAAATAATATACGGCAATGCAGTGCAGTTTGTCAAGTGAATAACTTTTGTGGATTTATTTATTTGAATACAAATGGTATCATGAATTTTAGCCCAAGCCAAAAAGGAATATATTTACATGACTATACTTTAAATGATTCTCAAGGAAATTTATAAATTTAAAAATAAGTCTTGCCAATTTTATGCAACAAATCCTGCTGTTGATTATTTACATTACATTTTAAAAAATCTAACACACTTTCTAGGATTTCTCACCATTATTTTCATTTCTCTCCATGGAACTCTCTCTTCCTTTTAGTCTTTCTTGGTATCTTTTCATTTGGTCTGTAGAAATCCAGTGTGCACTGAAAGCAGAAATTTTTATCTAGTATCCATTTTCTCATTAATCTTTTGGAGATTTTGGATTTGACTTGGAAACATGCTTTTATCTCAATGTTACTGAAAGTATAAATAAAACCTTAACTTTATCAATAACATAATGGTAAGTTTGAAAAATAATTGTGCTATTGCTGTAGTTTTTTTGGAGGTATTAAGTATGCAAGATTTATAGAGGGCTCCAGGGCTGTAATTTGCTATAAGGTTGTTAATTTACTAGCTGTAAAAACTCTGGCTTGTTCTCTTTGAAATTTCTTAGAGTTAGCAGAATATTGATCATATATTTTTAATTTGTGACTACTTGGAATTATTTTTATGGGTACATGTTACTGTTTACACTCAGAATCATTATGGTTGGAAAAGACCTTCAAGATCATCGAGTCCAACTGTAAGTCAAAACTAGAAAAAAGTGTGCTTTGTGAAAAAGAAGGATATTTTTTGTTCACCATTTTAAACTTTGTGTTCACTAAGCTTGTTCTCAGTAAAAAGCAGAATCTATAAAACAAAGAGATGGATAAAATTTATGTCACTGGGTAGGGAGAAAAAACAGAACTCAGGCTCTTTATGTTGCAGCTTTGCTGTTCTGTGCTTGCATGGGAGTGTATAAGCTTGGAATAAACATAGGTCAATTAGGAAAGGAGCTTTAACCTCTAACTTCCTTATCATAGCTGCTTGTCCTCCCTGTGGCGTTGCAATGGACCTGTCCCATGTCCCTCTTCTCCCAAGGATGCTGGGCCTGTGTCCCTGCTCTAAGCAATATTTTTACTTTTTAATGCAGGTTTTGCAAAGTCTGGATTTCATTCTGAGATGCAAAAGGAGCACATTGTGATCTTAACATGCCTCTAATAAAGTCGCATTTTTGTTCTCTATACAGATCTAAAAAGTTAGGTCCACAAAGTACTTAATTTAAATTGAACTGGCAGTATTTGACTTATCATTAGATTAGAAGAACAGTTATGTTAGAATAGGGAACAAAAATCGAAAAATCAATTTAGATATTTGATGAGCAATTAGTGCACAAGGTTTGAAGAGGTTTTTTTTTTTGTTGTTGTTTTTTTTTCATTTTCACGTAACAATATTTAGAAAGGAACTTTATGACTTGCCATTTTTTTACCTGCAAATCCGACTATTCTGTCCAATTAGTAAACAAGGATTATACACTCTTGCAGGAAAAAAAAAACCAACAACAAGAAGAACAAAAATGTGAAAATTAGAAATTGCTATTTGTATTCTATTGCTCCAAATCTTTCAGAAATGTTTATCCTGACCACAGCTTTGGTTCATCCTTCCTCCTGCTATGACAGCTTGTTGGTCATTCGCCATCCAACATTCTTGGCTTCTGCTGTTGTGTTGGGTCGTGTTATGGATGTGACCCAGCGAGTCTGGGGAAGTTCTCTGGATCTTGAGGGGTTTCTTGGTCTCAAAGGAGGTGGTGACCAACAAGTTTCCAAGTCTGTTATTTATTTTATTTATTTATTTATGTAGGTGACAAATCCTTTTAGGCATGAAGCTGAAAACTCGGGGAATGTGGTGTGCTGGGACTGTGCCCCCCCCCAGATTACTACCCTGCAGAACAGGCTCTGAGTATTAGGGCATCCACATCTCCCTTGATGGGAAACCATCCAGGTGTTCCAAAAAATAGCACTAGACTTCAAGATCAGAGGTTAATAACTGAGTGCCTAACTACAAGCTCAGAATTTTACCTTTCATTACCACTAAAATAACAATGGCTAGGGTCATTTTTCTTTATAATTTCATATGTCATTAGATTAGAAAGATTATTTTTTAAAATGGGAAACTGCCATGCTTGACCAAGGAGTCGAGAGTCAATGGGCCAGTTTTCAGACGGCCTCTAAGGAAAGTTCGTCCTCACCAAAAGGTTCCTGTAGCATAAAAGCAGGAAGAGAAAAGCTTTGGGGGAAATTGTGTTTAATCTGGGGGGGACTGGCTTAAGATACATAGCTAGTGTGATTACATTTCCATTATTCCCCTCCTTACATGAAGTTTGACAGAAGCTTAAGGGTCTTAAATACAGAATGTGCAGGAGTCTTGTTTTATTCCTATGTAGCTTTTAGCGGATGTGAAAAAAATTGGGATGTGGCTGCAAGTGCTGGAATTTCTGTGTCTTAGAAATGACCTCTCCAAAATGCAGGAGCTATTGGTGAGCACGCTCCCACTGCAGAGCAGCACGCCATAAAAGGGATTAATTCAAACTACTATTCAATAAAACTGGCTTTAAAATCACAGAGCAGTGGGTTGCAGCACACCTGGCCTCAGGGATGCAGCTGCAGATTTCTGGCACCAGCAGTGTGAGCCTTTAAGAGGATCTTTTTAAAAAAGTATATTCCTGAAAATTAAAACTAGGATCTTATTTTTGTTCTCTTGCTATTTTCAGGAGTGTTAATTCTTGGGAATATTTTTCCAACTGTGAATCATGTTTAAAAAGCAGTATATTAAAGAATATAGTTGCAGAAATACAAATCGGCAGTACCATTTTTATGCTCTAGAGAATAATTTTCATTGTTTGGAAAACAAATCTGTTTTAAAGTTCAGCATTTTTTTTAATGCATAATGAATTCCATCAAGTAGCCTGGAAAAAGGAATAGTTTCAATTACGCTTTCTAAACCGACAAAATCAGAATTCTTTTTGCTCTTCATTTTGGAAAACTCTTTCAAAGACCAAATATCTGTGCATAAAATATAGAAAAACAGTCCCTCACAACACTTTTGGTAGCTGCAAATAAGTAAGGTATTTTTCCCACTGCGAGACAATATGAGCATTTTGTAAAATTATAGATGAATATTTTCTGAAGAGAATCTTGGATAAAATTCATCTTCTCTTTGACTAAATGAATCTAAAGATATTTTTGATTATTTCTATTCTTTGTTTAGTAATTAGACAATTTTTCATATTATTTTGTATCAATAATGTGTCAATAATACAGCTATTTGACTGCTTAGGTGAAACATATATTGACAAATAGAAATAAGTATTTCTCATTTGAAAGTATGTGGGGCAAATCCTTGCACCCAGTGTTATTAGTGTAAAACATAGGTCTTCAATTTAAATGCAAAGTATTGGCCTAAAGTCAAAAGAATAAAAAAGAAGGAAATGGGTAGGAATGTCATGCAAGGAATCTCAACTTATTCTAAACTATTTTGAATGAAAGATCCCCATAAATAGATTCACCTAGAAGCTAAAAGGCATAGATAAGCAGCTGTATGTTAAACTATTTTATTTATCTTTGGCAATACATCGTTCTTCACAGTCTTTCTACTTGAATGACATGGCAGAGAGAATCTTTGCCAATGAGTGAATTCTGTATGTTCCCTCAGGATGTGCCAAGCACGTGGTGCTGTATAGTTAGGGCTGCTATTTTTACAGCATTGTTTTTAGATGCTGTTCTCAGATATGCCTTATTTTCTTCTAAGTTGATAATTGTGTCTCTGTCATCTACATGCCTTCACCAATTGACAGTTTACTGTTGCTCCCTCCATCTGTTTGATGGATCTTGCTTCAGATTTTGGCTTACAGATGTACCCATTTCGTCCACAGGAGCGAGGTACTATGGTTTATGGCATTTTGGTTGGTCTTTGTAGTTTTTCAAGATTTCAGCCATTCTTTTTGCAGATAAACAGTTTGCTTTACGGAAGTCTTTGGGTTTTCTATGCATAGTCAGAAGGGGAATTTTCATTTGAAATGGGAATATTTATCTCGGGCATGAGGAGAGACAATACTGCTTCCTATTGCCAGGGGACACTGCCAGGGGACCCTGGGATATATCTGGAAAAGGACTGCTCAGAAGCACCGTGGTGTTAGAAAACCTGTGTCTGACATCCTGAGACACTAATGAAACTGCATTGAACAGCTTAGGGGAAGTGTCTGTTCCCTAATGACATGGGTTTGGGGGGCTTCTTCTACTCAATCCTGTGGCGGACTTGCCACCAAGACCTAAATTCTTCAGCTCAAATGAGAGAATCCCAAGAGCAAACTAACCTTGTTACTGATGTGTATGTTAGTTACGCTGTGTCAGTTTTGAGAAAAGGCTTATTTTATCATGTGTTCCCTCAAGTTTGCTATTTTATTGATGAACCTTAAATTAAACCTCTTAGATATACAAAATACACATGAATTTCCTTAATTTCCAGCACCTTTCTGTAACATACAGTACCAGATGTGCATGTCTCCAATGAATGCCTTCATTTGGAATAGTTGGTATTTGGGATTCCAGACATGGCAGTTTAAGATCCCAAGAAATATTTCATTTAACAAAGCCATATTTATTTTTGTGTATTTGAGAATTTCACCTTCTTGGTGACATTACTGAAATGAAATTCCAATGCATTCCATTTTAGTAGCATCTGTCATTGGGAAATAAGTGAAGAGTGGAAGAGGGGATTGCATTTTACCCAAAAGTGCCATTTTTTGCTAATCTGAGTAATAGCAAATCCAGTGCGGGGACTGTGCTATAGACTCTCATAACATCAACAAGATACTGTCCTACAAAGATGCAGTCATTCTGTGCTCATTCTGCCAAAGACTGCTGAAAACACATCTGTGCTCAAAGGAAAAATGAGTCAGTAATAAAGACCTGAGACCAACTATCTATCATAGAAGTACTTACATTAACATATTCCTTTACTTGAATTTCTTTCACGGCAGTGGTTATAAATCTCTTTATTAGTGATTTACTTTAAGGAAAGAGTTGTTAGAGTTTGGCGTTTTGGGTTTTTTTTAATAATAGATTTCAAGAATTATTTTCAATATAGTGTCAAAAGGAGATAGTATGTCGGTATAGCTTAGTTAGTGATTTATTTCCCAGTAAGATACATCTTGTTCCCTCCTGAGGAACATGGGTTCAAACTCATTATTGTTGGAATAGCATATTATTTGGGAGGTTGCTGTCCAAATGAGTTGCACATTGAGACTATTTATGCCTGTTCTGAGTGATTGATCAATCCACGCTAAAGGTCACAGAGCAGTTTTTGTTTAAAATTATCTTGATAATTCTGTTAGCATTTTTATCATATTAAAAAAAAAAAAAAAAAAAAAAGCATTTTCAGACCCCAGAACGGCTCATCTGGACTTGCTCTTGGCTAATGTGACAAGTGGCATAGAGGGTTTGTATGTGTTTGATTAGTGTAGCTAACCCTGCTTTGAGTAGGAGGTTGTACAAGAGACCTCCGGAGCTCCCTGCCAAACTTCATTTTCCTCAAATCCTCCAGTCCTATCTGGCACGTGAAAATGAAGCTGTGTGGCCAAGCCGCAGTCTCCTGGATGGAGGAAGAAGAAGTTCTGCCCCTGGCTGAGAAGCAGCTGAGCTCTCCCATTTTCGAGCTGAGGAGGGGTCAGCCGGGACAGTGGAGCCAGGCGTCAGGGCTGGATGGGCATCGCTCTTGGGGCTTGCAAGATGATTGCTCAGCACCAAAAGACACCAAAAGTTACTGGGTTAGAAAGCAGACCTGGAGGACAGGACCCCTGGAGAGAGTAGATTTTTCTTTTAAATTTGTTTTCATTTGCTCTCCCTGGCTGAGCGGGGAGAAAGCCAGGAGAAGTAGCTGGGATGCAATTTAGATAATTACAGCCTGCACATGTCTCTTAGTCTGCACCTCAAGGCACTGCCTAAATGGGGATCTCTCAAATGGCCATTTTTGTTGCCAGGAGCAGTGCAATTCATGAAGCCCTGACTCCTGCATCTTTTGGCATTATGTCCCCATAGCACCCACAGTATTCCTGGGACTGGTGTTCCCAGGATACTTCTAACCCCTGACCCAGGATATTGAGCTCCTCTATTGATGCCAGACCTCCTGCCCACAGTCTGTGCAATTAATGCCACATTCCTGATGTCATTCCACCTGCTTTTTTGGTTGGAGTTCTGTGATATGTAACAATTTCGTCACTTTTTCAGTGGCTGATGGAATGAATTACTCTCCAAAGACAATAAATGTTTCACCTGCCTCTTTCTACTTGTAAGCTGGTATGGTCTTAAGAGATAAATGTTTTCTTCCAGTGTATAAGTCTGGATGAAATTTAAAAACCATAGAGGAGAAAAAACTGTCCTTGGTATGATTGGGAACCCTCTGTGTTTGTCAAAAGGTTCACCATATTCCCAGGCAAGCAAGGTCTCTAATTTCCTCTTAGAAAAAGGGAGAGTAACATTTCTCCAGTAACAAGTGTAGCAGGTTATTCCTTAAATTTGTTTTTATCAGTCCTGAAAAGGCTTGAACAGTTCATTTGATATTCAGTCCTCTGAAAACATTTAGGATGGGAAGAATACAAGAAACATTATTCCAGAAAGTAATAGTTGAACATTCAGTGAACATTAGGAAGCAGAGAGCTGCTCTGATGTGCATTGTGGTGCAGGCTGTGGACATTTTGATTTTTGCTAGAACATTTTCTAGATTTAGGCTTAAAAGGCAGGTTTTATCCTTCCCTTGTAAGCGGCTTTGCACATTGTGGGTGCACCAGTTGCATCTCTGTAATTAAAGCTGAATTGTGTGTCTGCTAAGAAACCTGGTTCATTTGGCTATTTGAGCATTTCTCCGTGGCTGTTGCAGAGCAAATGCAGGGGATGAGTTCCAGGCTCTTACATGGTCCAGCTCATCTGCAGCTGCTAGCAAAGTCCTTAGGGCACTGAGGGCAGCTCAGCTGGGAAGAGAGGCTGCTCAAACCTTAACTGGGAAGCAGAGAGCAAATATACATGGCACAGGAGCAGTGAATTGAAAAGGCAGCCTTAAAATCATCTTACTTTCCATTATTTAGAATCTTTTTAAAACAGACATTTTCACCATAAGCTCTCATACATTGATACAGATTTTGCTCTTTCAAATTTTAGGCATTTTTAAGTATTCGCTATAGTAATATGATGTCTGAATGTTGTTTCTTGTCAGCTTTTTTTGTAATACCATCTTACATTATAAAAAAAAACCTAAGAATATAAGCTATTTGCAAAGTCTAAATTTTATAATGCAAAATCCTTTCCACTTAATGGTAGCTATTGTGAGATACGTAGTCATAAAAAGAGAATCAATATCATAGTGTATAATGTATATATAGCTGCCCATATACCCACCCATATACCCACCAAATTGATTCTTTTGTGTTATAAAGAGCAGTTCTTAGAGTAATTGTTGGTGAACCTGATTAGATGCAAGGCTGACTTTCAATTTCTTTCTTTTGCCTTTGAATCACAGGATAGTTCAGGTTGCAAGGGACCTCAGGAGGCCTCTAGCCAAGCAGCAGGGGAAGATCTGAGGTCAGAGCTGGGATGCAGGGAGGCTTCACCACCTCCCTGTTGAGCTGCCTCATGGGGCAAAGATTCTCCCTATATCCCACCTGAACCTCTCTTCTCTCAACTTTTGCACTGCTGCCTGTTGTCCTCCCACCAATGCAGAGCCTGGCTCTTCTCCTTCTGACCTCCTCCAGGTACTGGGGCTGCTCTCAGGTTCCCTGAAGCCACCTCTTCCCCAGGCCGGACAAGTCCCAGTCCCTCGGTTTCCCTTGACAGGGCGGGTGCTCCAGCACTTCTGGTCACTCTGCTGAACCGCTCCAGGGGATCAGCATGGCCCAACTTGCCACTTTAGCAAACGTAGCTGCCTTGTCAGACTTGCAGAATTGTATTCATCGTAGCAGTGTATAGAAAATAGCTGTATGCCATTAGTCCACTTTCTTAATACTGGCATGTTCCTTTGAGATGTCAGGGACTTAGAAAATCCATAGCAAACTGTAATGTTTCCTCCTGGGATACAGGAAAAGACAAAGCTTTTCTTTTTTCTTCTGAAGGGCAATCTTGATGAATGGATGATATCTTCACAACAGACTTTGGAAAACTACACAAGCAAAATTTGTAAAGCCAGTGTTTTTTATCCACAAAAGATGTGATATGTTCCTTAGGCTAGGGTTAAATGTAAATTTAAAATATTTATAAATATTCAATGCATTAAACGTCTAAAATCCATACGATCAGTATTTCAGGAGGAACTCAAGGATAATGAAATATGATAGATTAAAAAACCTAAGAAAAGGATTGCACTCCCTCCTGAATCCTGGAAAAGGTGAAAAAAAGTGAATCTAGTGGCTGGCATTGTGTCAGTAGAGAGACAATGGATGCTTGTTCTATTATTTATATGAAGTGACTGCTTGGCAGATGCCACTGCAATAACCCCATTTTAAAAATGTAGAAAAAAAATAGAATTTGCTTTCCTTTGTAATCACACGATGCAAAATACTAATGAAAATGTAGGATTTCCTGTAGTCGGAAAGCAAGTATTGTTATAATCTGCTTTCAGTCAGCGAGAGGTTTTAATCATTCCATTCACATAAACTAGATAGAACTGAAGACCATCTTTTTATAATTTGAGATTGGGGAAAAGGAATATGAAAATGCTTGCCTACCATTTAAAATGTTAAATCCTTTTTTTCTCTTTCTCAATGAATATTTACTGTTCTGTTGTATCCCTCTTTTGCACTAACACATTAAAGTAACTGAGTAAACAGTAGCCAAGCAGAAGCTTTTTTTTTTTTTTTTTTTTTTTTTTTTTTAGGATTACAAAGGAAAGTTCTCATAAATTATAAAGCGTAGGGAGTCAGGCTGCCTGTGCTCCCTTCTGCTTCTAGCACTGTAGCCTTAAATCCATTCTCTGCAATACAGGCTGTAATTACATGTTCATCTCATTTATTTTTCTATTTAAGTACCTTTGTTTTCTTCCAGTCTTAGCAAAAGAAAGCACTTAAATGTGTATTTACATCAGTCACTAATCGGAATACCACATGCCATGGCAAGCAGCCTTGTACATGTTTCTATGTTAAACCATAAAATCTCAAATTCACTTGATCTTGAGCTAGTGTTACCATTTAGCTGAGCCATATTCTTCCCTTTATATTTATCCCAAATGTATTTATGAAGAATCATCATATCCTCTCTCACGAAGATAGTATTTTGTTTTGGAAAGCCCCAAAGATAGCAACAACACAGAATTCCTCGCCCCTCCGCCGCAGCGCTCTTCAGCGCAGCCGGGGAAGGGTCCTGCCAGCCACGGCAGCATTTCCACACGTGCGGTGCATCGGAAAGAGCGCTGAAGCCCTGGGAGAGGCTGCCCAGGGAAGTGGTGGAATCACCGTCCCTGGCAGCGCTCAAGAAACATGTAGATGGGGCACTTAGGGACACAGATCAGCAGGCATGGGGGTGATGGGCTTACGGTTGGTCTTGATGGTCTTGAAGATCTCTTCCAACCATAATGATTCTATAATTCTATGGTTTGTTAGTTCTGGTATCGTCTTAGCTAAAGCTAGTCAATATGGGTACACATGTGCTCTCTTCCATACGCATAAATGCGCATATGTAGTTCTAAATGTCACTTTAATAGCAACGACATTTTCAACAGCAGGCTTTGATTTCTTTCATTGGCGTTTATGGATCTTGATAAGAAGACATTTGTTCTGCTTTTTCTGTCTCTTAAACTGTATTGTTTGCTTTCAGTATTTCAACATATATATTCATATCATCCTTAGGTTCATTTTCTAACCCTTCTTTTCCATGTGGGTAGTGTCCAGAGGAAAATTTAGAGACAAGAAATAAAGTCGAGTAGCGCTTGTTCCCCTTGTATTTACTCTACATGAATGCAAAGGAGTCTCATGCCCACACAAAGTTATAGGCACAATTTGTGGATGTGGCCCACAAACTTCAGTCCAAGACAGCTGCCATATATGAACTGTTTGCTGCTTGGCCTTTCATACACATGCTATCCTTTGCTGACCATTTTAATCCATTCCCTGAGAAATCACCTCTGATCCAGGCTTTTAGACCAAGCATGCTAATTCAGTGCCCTGAGCAAATGTCTATAAATAATTGCACATTAGTTGCCAAATCTCCCTGGCAGTATCTGCTTAGTGTGGTCAGGACAGATGATTTTTTAGTACATCGTGAAAGTAGCAGCTGGGGACTGGGAGGAAAAGACAGGTTCAAAAATTTGTGTTTTAAAACACACAGTTTTCATTTATGCCATTTTAATTAGATTGTCTTTTAATGTAAAAATAAAATGGATTAAAGAAACTTAAAAACACTGCCATGGAGCAGTACAGGCTGTACAGGAGGGCCGAGCCACTGGAAAGCAGCTTTGCATAGGAGGAACTATGGGTGCTGGTGGACAAGTTGACCATGAACCAGCGATGAGTCCTTGTGGCCAAGGAGGCCAAGAGCTCCTGGGCTGCATTGGAAGAGCATTGCCAGCAGGTCGAGGGAGGAGATGCTGCCCCTCTGCTCAGCCTTGGAGTGCTGGGGCCAGTGCTGGGCTCCGCAGCACAAGAGGGACACGGAGCTACTGGAGTGAGCCCAGGGAAGGGCTGCTAAGATGATGAAGGGTCAGGAGCTGAGCAAGCTGGGGCTATTCAGTCTGGAGAGGAGAAGATTAAAGGAAGGTCCTACCAATGCATTTAAATATCTGATGGGAGGATGTAATGGTGATGGAACCTGGCTTTTCTCAGTTGTGCCCTGTGACCGGATGAGAGGCAATGGGAACAAACTGAAACAGGCAGTTCCCTGCTAACATGAGGAAGAACTTCTTGGCTGTGAGGATGCAGAGCGTGGGCACAGGTTGCCAAGAGAGGATGTGGAGAGGATGTTTGAGCATCTCTTTGAAGATGCTCAAAATCCACCTGGGCAGGATCCTGGGCAACGTGCTGCACGTGCCCCTGCTTGAGCAGGGATAGGGGGTGGGTGATCCCAGCAGGTCCCTGTCCACCTCAACTGTTCTGTGATCCTGGGATTTAACCAAGAATTGAAGGCCTTCCCATGTGAACAGTGTTTGGATAGGCAGTGCTCTGCCCTGCTCACCGTGATGTCTGCGGCAGCTGGGGCAGTGCCACCTCCCAGTCACATTTGATCCGCTGGTTTTGGCTGCTGCTGAAGAAGTTGTCACAGCAGTTTTGGCCGTGGTAGGAGAGGTGGGCTGAAGCACACACCTCCTCAGCATCTCATACTGCTGCGCGTGGTACATGGCCACTAAACTACCCTTGCAGTGCACTTGGAAAATTATTTTATTTGAAGACCTCTTGAATAAGCTGCAATTTAGGGGTTGCTTTTTTTTTTTTTTAACATGCCAGTTAAAACAGACAATGCATCAAGCAGAGATACTTACACAGTTATAATGATGCATTAAAACCCAGCTAGCTTGTCTGCCTCAAGCAAGCAAATATTTACCCTGGCCTTAGGGCGCTGCTTCTGCTTCCCTCTCTCCCTGCTGCTCCTTGGCACCGCAGGCACCGAGGGCTGCCAGGGCAGGCAGCACACGTCGAGCCTCCGTCCCGCGTACCCTCCTCGTCTGCCATCCTCTTCCAGGCCAAAACACTCGCTTTGAAATGCAGCCTGTAAAAAAAGCATGTTAGCAAAACACCCCAAAGCACTGTAAAATGCAGACTACTTCAGTGCAAAATGGTGCCAGTGATTATTCTGTATGTTTTTCCCTGTTTTCCATCCTAGACTCTGCATGATCACAGCACACTCCGTCTCCCCCAGCATGGCATGAGGGAAGCACAGTCCGTGTTGTCAGTGGATCAGATCTGATTTGGTAGAGCAGTCCCATGGCTCTGGGGTTTAGGAGTAAAGTCCTGGCTAAGTGCCATCAGCCGCTGCTTTCTGGACATTTTTCTAGATTTCCTACAATGGAAGCAGGCATAACTCAGCATCCAGTGCTGCTGCTCTCAGCTGGCACCTTGTTAAACTCTCCTAGTGCAGACTAAAGAGTAACCTTGGTTCCCATGGTCCTGTTGAAAAACCCTATGGGTTATCCTGAGAGGGGTATGTTCCTGTAGGAAACCTCCATCTTCCCACATCGCCCCCAAATGAATTCATAACAGTGTCTTCCTTCTGCAGGTGCAGATGCTCACCAGGGCTGTAAGTAGCTGTTTGTCCCTGCAAGCTCTTGGGCAGGGTGACATTTCAAGTCCTCTTTCACACGTGGCGCTACCTATACACGTAGAGAATCAAGAAGTTGTATTTCTTTTTTCCTTTTCAGTGATAAACAGTCTAAAATCTTTATTGGGGCCTGCTTTCAGCTTGAATAATTCCAGTTTAGGAAGCCAAATTCTTTATAGAGCACCTGTAATGGAACAGTGGAATTAGTTCATAATGCTTTGAATTGTCAGTGAGCCTTAGCACCAGATATATTCAGACCTCTTTATTCCTCTGTCAGCAGTTTATTCTACTCCTGCTTATTTTAAAAACACTGTCTCCTCTCTTTCTTACACAGCTCCAAGCAGACAGCTCCATGTAGGCTAATGGAAGTGTGAACTTTATATTGAGGAAACTTTCCACCTCTAAGTGTATTTCTTTTTACTTACCATGTGAGGATGTTCCTGTTCCTTCCCATTTCTCTTTTATTTCTGATCCCTTTGGAAAGATTAATTCCTAGAATTATCTCTGGGACACACAGAGCATGCATTCTGCCATCTTGACTGACTGACAGGTTCTGATTGTCAGTGGTCCTTTAGCTGTGGATAAACAGGGTACAGTGGCAAAGCAGAACTAGCCTGGTGTGCACTAATACTACTTTCTAATTAGGAAGTAGTTTTCATCTAAGGAAAAGCTCAGTATTTTAAAGACTATATAGAAACTTTTTAAAAACAACACAGAAACCACTCAGTGGATATGTATATCAAGAAAACAAAACACCATAGTTAAAAGCTGAACAGTTGTCCTTCTCTAATATTTTGCTAAAAAGTCTTGTTCAGACATTGCCGGTATCAATTTTATTGTCATTAGAGTAAATATTATGTAGTTCTTAGAGTTGAGTGTCAGCATCAGGCTTTTATGGATATATTTCATTATCCTTAAAAGAAAAAAATTCAAATTCTTGATCCCATTCTATTCATATCTCCCATCAGACAGGAACTTCACCAATAAAGAAAAGTAAATAAAGTTACATTTTGCACCTCTTTCTAAAAATAGCTTAGTCCATGCATAATTGCACTGCTTTATTGCCACAGGCTCCATGAATAAAGCATAAATACAGGAAAAACAAGTAAATAACATTGAAAAGCTGGCAGATGCAGTAACACTGGTAATTCTGCAGAGTGCAGGTGCAGCACTGATGCATATACCCGTTGTAGAAGTGCTGGTAATGTGAGCATATGTTCTCGGAAGCAGTGCCCTCCACACAGCTCTGCTCTTCCCCAGGGCGCAGGTGATCCCTGCTGTGGAGCAGCAGTAATTGGCTCGTAGGCGTCGCTAGCAAGTAAGTCACGGTGAGCACGGAGAGATGCCCATCGCCCTTCCAGCTCCTGGCTCTGTCCCAAAGAAACGGTTCTTTTGCTACCTATAGCCCAAACCATCAGCTAGCACTCCTTGTCTTGAGATTTCTCATCTTAAAAAAGAAAAAGATAATAGGAAAGGGCATTCCTCTGAAGCTTTAAAGCAATTCTGCTTAGACCAAAAAAAGTCAGAATTTCTGATTCCTCATGCACAATAGGAATCAAAGAACACGAGGAACTTCCTTTCTTCACAATATTAAGCTTCTTTTTAACCAGCAATATACCTGAAAGGCCCCTTTCTTAGAGCCTGTCCTCATATTTGCAGTCTTCCTCCAGCTGCTCATCCTTGCTATCATTTCTGTGCAGGTTCCGTAGCATCTTCTCATGTGTGCGCAGAGCCCCACTAACAGTACTGCGTTTGGTATTTTTTGCCATCTGTGTTTTCAGACCCATACTTCAAGTGCCCCTTTGTATATGGTCCCATTAAAAAGTTTACTTTTATCTGCTCCAAGTAAATTTTGTGTTTGCTGTCATTGTTGCATATTTCCTGACTTCCTCCCTGGGCTATTGCATAAAGGACTTCTCTGAAGTCTCATTTCATTGCTAGCACAGGTTTTCTTTTTCACTGCCTGCAAAGAGCCCTCTCCTCCACTCTGCCTAGCTGGGACAAGAATGTGACTGTCATGGAAATTATCACAGAACCACAGAATGGCAGAGGTTGGAAGGGACCTCCAGAGATCATCTAGTCCAACCCTCCTGCTCAAGCAGAGATACCTAGAGCATGGGGCACAGGAATCACTACACACAAATTATCAGCTGCAACATTTTCTTGGATGTGCCCAGGAGCAACGGTGGCCAGGCTTTTTGGTCAGAACACAGACGCAGCATAACGTGTTTGCCAAAACATCTGTTCATGCTGGTTTCCAGCTAAATTTGTCTGTGGGATGTCCTGCCATTTCATCTGGTAGAAAAAGTCACCATATCTGGTCCTTTCCAAGAAGAATGGGTGTATGTTCAATTTAGAGATTACTTGCTTGGTCCCATTCTGCCTCGTGAAGAAAGGGGAGACAGAGTGAACATCGGAAAGCAGGAATAGCTAGAATCGTTAGCATGGCAACACTGTAAGGGAATAGGATCAGAAAATGCTTTCTATATCTGGTAAATTATGACAAAACAAATTGATAAACTTTCTCTGTGGTACTTTAGATGTCTGTTGGATGTGGGTCGTTAGGGGAAAATAGTTATTCTTTAGGCAACATTGGAGAGGCCTCAAGAGGAGATAGCTTATATGCAATTATAGGCATATCACTTCATCAAAGACAGAATCAAACTAAGAGAGACCACAGAAAAGGAAGAAAATAGTACATTTTTCAGAAAACGAATGGCAAAATGATATGCTTAGGCTTGTGATGTACCTGCTCTTACTAATATTCTGATGAAAATCTTATGCTGTTCATGGAATCCCAGTGCTCATGCTTTTTACTACAAACTAGCAATTCTGATTTAAAAACTTTTATTTTACTATGTGCAGAAAAAAATCTTATGATCCTTATGATGAATCTTTATTATGATCCTTATTATGAATGGAAAACCTGTTTTCCCATTTTGCAAAAGTAGGTCATCAATTTTTTGGCAGTCAGCTACAACACTTGTCCTACAAGTTAAAAAAATAAAGATTGAGAGAAAGAGGAGCACAGGAAGTAGGGAGAATGAGACTGCTGGTCTGATTAGTCATGCATATAGACATACATATGCGTATATAAATAACTATGCTACATTATTTATTGTTCTTTTTTTATGTTCACAGGGCTACAGCTACTCATAGGGGCCAAGTTATATTCAAGGATGCCTTAGCACAACAATTGTGTGAACAGGGAGGTAAGAGATATTGTTATTTTAAAAATACCTGGCAAATGTTTTTTTCCACTGTGTTTTCATGTCAGTTTTACTCATCTCAAAAAGCTATTTTGCAGAAAAACAAGGCCAACATCTCTAAATCTTTATTCTCTAAACTGATACTTTCTTTGCCTTCACACCTCCTCTTAGTGACCTGGGAAACCCAGAGTTCTGTCTTCTTGCTAACCATTAGGGAATATACAAAAGTTAAAATAAATCCTATTGCATTATCCTCTTATCTGAAATCAGTCTGTAGCAACTAATACCTGCTTTTGTTGGAAGCACAAGACAAGTGATAACTATCAATGTATTAACTGTAAGCAAAGTGTTCAATATGTCTACAGCAAAAAGCTTCATTACCATTCCTCTCTCTAGTGTCTTTGTGGAGAATCTGCTTTCCCATTTTGCAAAAGTCGATCATCAGGGTTTTTTTTTCCAGCCAGTGACTAAATTTGATCATTTTTATAGCTAAACAAGAATGTTTGAATTATACAAACTTTAAAAATCTAATTGTTCCTCCTGTTTATCATATATATTCTTTTGAGTAATAACCTAAAATAAATCTTCTGTTGTGAGCTATTGTCTACAGACAGTACACTATGAACCCACTTCATTAGAACAGCGGAATTAGAAGAGGTGTTCATCATTTACGGCATGGGAAAGAAAGGAATTTCTCTGCAAATGCACCTTTCTCTGCAAAACTCCAGCAAAACTATTTCCATGCAGGCAGTGGGATACAGGCTGAGTCAATATGAAATAAATATAAAAACCAGAAACCTGTTTTCATATTCCTAAATGAGAAAATCCTTCAAAATATGTGCTTTAGGGCTATAGATCCTTTCCTATGCATTTGAGAATATCTGTGCAAAGACTTTTTGTCATAAAAAGCCTATGAACAGCTATGAAGGTCTCTCTGCATCCTGCTCCTACCTGGCCACCAATAGCCATGTCCTGCACCTCTCCCCTGAAGCTGCCTGCAGCTCCCCACCTCGCCTTAGTCTCTGCCATCCCCTCAACTTTTGTGTTTCTCGTGACTTCCCCAAGTCCTCAGCTCACCTCTCTCCAAAATTCTCCAGCATTTTTAACATCATTGTCATAACTTTGCAAACATCAGATTTGACTTAGTCAAGGGTCATTCAGAGGTAGTTTTATGAGCAGCATATGACAGCTGTGTAATCATTCATCAGCTTTCCCTGAAATCCTGATGTCCAAGCTTTTTCTCCTTGTCCTTGTCTAAGATTTTTATAAAACACTTCCCTTTGGTGGAAATTGTCTTTTCAGCTTCTGGGCTAAGAAACCAAATATCTCATTAGCGTTTTGCAGTTCACTTTGCTCCCTGTCCTCACCAAAGACTCTCTTTGCATCATTTCTTAGCTCAGCAACCTTTTTATTTTTAGCTCAGCTCATCAAACAGACCGCTGCATGTTGTCTAGCATGCACTGCCCTTCCTCCAAGCCATTGCCACCACCATGCTGTCTTCCACCAGGGAGAATTGCCATTTTCTTCTTATTTCCTAATCAGTGTGCATTGGTCCTTCTAACAGCCCCTGCTGTTACAATTCTTCTACTAATATGATTAATTTTCCTATTCAAATAAAAGATACTGTCTCTGAAGCAAACCTCACTTCCTTTATTCCATAAAATCTACCACAGTTTAAGCAATGATGTCACTGTAAACAAATAGTTCTTTAAGAAAGAATTGGTACATTTATGCAGAAGTAATTTATTAAGATATATATGCAAAGCAACAGGTCGATGATTGATATAAATGGGCTTTTATAATCTGCTTCTGGTCCCAGATACTAAAAGGTTGCATTGAGTAACTGTGCATGCTAAGTAAAGAAAATAAAGCACAGGGCAATTTTACAGATTTGTAAATTTTTTGCAGCAGCAGCAGAATTGCCGCAGCGCATATTTTTAATAAATACGTTCACTGGAGGTGACACTAGAATTTGTATTAACTAGTATAAGGGATAAATATGAAGTCACGAACGTAGCAAAGAATATCAGAAATTATGATCATTGTAGTTGCCCTGCTTTGTACATGAATTGGTAAATCCAAATAGAGTTAATGGGATTAGTGCAGTGAAAGAAAAAGTGTAGTTCTTATTTTGAAAAGAATTAGACAAAGATGTAGGACAGCATTAAAGAATGGTCATGTCAAACAAACAGTCTTACATATTATGTAAATGGAATGAGAAATGGTGCCAAAGGGAAAATTTATCATGAAAAGTAAGATAACTGCTTAAAAACCTGTGTGGGTTTCAACGTATAATAAATATTTTAGGAAGCCAGAGCGATCTTTGCAAAGTAATTTAAGCTTTAAAGTTTGTAAGAAGGAGGCATAAAAATTAACAGACAAAACAGACGAAAATGAAGTTAATCCAGCAAAAATATGTAAGAAAACAAAAACTTTATAAGCCAAGACAGAAAAGGGAGTTGGCTTATAAATACATGTAGGGACAAATAAGTATTTTAATGATTCATGCTATTCTTTTCATTAATAATATCTTTAATTAATAATATCTTTAAATTGTTGAATTAGTGGCAAAATAAATGAGAAACTTTTTACTGTACAGGTTGATTCAGATTTATTCTTAGCTCAAGTAGAGTAAAACTGATGCATTATCAAACACCAGCACAATTAAAATTGTGTTGGCCAAACATCGGACCTGACTGCATTGCCAGAAGAGTTTTGGTCTGTATGAAAATGACAATATTTTGGGGAGAGACAACTCGTGATACAGGGATGGATGCAGCTGGCACTCACCTCGCACAGACACGCCTGCAGATATGCACCAGGTTGAAGGGGTTAAGGAGATCATCTCCCTTCTACGCTATGTGACTTTGTGCCCGTCTTCGGAGTGTCCTTCTTCGGAGCAAGGACCGTACCAGGAGATGTGAGCATGTAATTTCATTCTGAATGAGCAGAGGAGAATCAGTAGCATAAAACACGGAGACGGAAAAGATGAAGGATCGTGTTCTCTCCCAGTGCAAAATCATTCCTAGAATTTTATATAATTTGAAACCAATGCCACAAATTGCAGGATTGGGATTTCTTCCTTAAGAACCCATTCTGTGGTCTGATGGATGTCTCCCGGGAATCAGCCCAAATTCTTTTCTGTTTGATAGCTTGTGCCTCCATATTCATGGAAGACCTTTGGGGCATATTTTGTACCTTATCAATGTAGATTTAAGGACACCTTGAAAAACAAACACAAAACAGATTGCAGGTTCTAAGGATTGACCAAAGTAGTGGTATTTTCCAGAAGAGAAGGCTCGAGTTCTGAGCTGACGTATTTTTTCTCAGCTTGCATGCCAGGGAGACCAGCACAGCCCTCGGGCAGCGCACGGGCTCTCAAGAGCCACGCTCAGCCTCTGTGTTTCAATAGCAACTTTGTTTACGAGTAGAGAGAAAGTATTGGCAGTGGGTTAAATAAAAGCATTAATTTGTTTTTTCCTCTTCATCTGGCTGCTGATGAGGAGGAGATTGGACTTTTTCATAATCTGCAAAATATAATACATCTCTCTGCACCTTTCCTTCGTGGCAAATTGATGAGCAGCGGCTAATGACTGCTGGCTGTTGTACGCCGAGCTCAGTGCTTGTCTGTCAATGCTTGTTTTTCTGTAATTTACTTTTCTCTTTTTCTTCAAAGTCCAGGACTGATAACTTCAAGGACTTTGGGAAAAAAAAAAAAAAAGTTACTTTCCAGAAAGTTTTAGAAATGTTCCCTGATGCTGTTTTCCCTACTTAGCCCTGTACACAGCCTTGAGCACTCAGACCTATGGCATATGGATGTCAGGAGTATAGGGTGTCATGTTTGTGGAACGTATGTTTAATTTGCATTATGTTAGCTCTAATTTCTGGTTGGAGACTGTTTCTGCTTAACGCTTAACTATCACTGTGTTTTACCGTTTTGATTCTTACTTCTCCACTGATGCCTGGCCTGTCACCAAATCTTGTTTCCCTCCATGAATTCTAGATCTATCACAAATCAGGGTTCCTTTCCCACCTCTCTCCTGTTTCCTGTCCATCCTGTTTATCCAAAACAGGCCATACATTTTGTTCTATTGTTTTAACAGTTCTTAAATTCCATTAACATTACTTAATTCCCAGAAAATTTCAACTTTTTACTCCCAAAGATGCCTTCCTTCTGTCTCATCATATTGACACAGAGACCCACAATGACCCCATTGACTCTTGAATTCCCCATTACTTTCTTCAAGTTTCTCACGCTTTCAGTTTGGCTGTGTCCTTTCTCCCTCTAAATCACTTTGCATTGTATATGTTTTTTTTCTGTGCTTTCCCATACCAAAGGGATAGTCTTGCCAGCATCCTACATATTCTTACATTTTCCTTATTGTGTTTGCTCATGCCTCTTAAATGGTGAACTCTGTTGAGCTTCGTTTCCATTATTTGCTTAGTACAATTCATCTGTTGTTAAGCTCTGGATATACCCAGGGTTCTGGTTAAAAATCAAATAATAAATTAATTTATTTTACTTTTTTGAAAAAGGATGTTCTAATTCAAGCTAATATCTATTCTAAATTTCAAACCATCTAAATATGTCTAAGGAGCATCTAAGAAAGTGCAACAGTGTTTTAAACACATACTAAGAAAACCTTTTCCCTACTCTGCCTCGTACTGCATAATCTTTAAAAACAAAAGTAAATGCCTTATTTTTAAAAATTGTAAATGTTTTATTTCTGCACTGTATAGCTACCCTGCAGCATATCATATTTTGTTAGCTTTGGCCTCTTACGCAAGAAAACTCAGACTTCCAACCACACTGTATAGTCTTCTGTACTATCTAAATTGCTTAAAAATAAGTAGTCCTTTGAATTGATAAAAAGGTAGGTCTGAAAATATTTTTAACCTACTAAGGTTATTTTTGTATGACTCTCTAAATGTAAACTAATATTTGGGGGACCTTAACTAAAATACTTGAAGGTCAACATGGGACTATATTACAGTAAAATATAAAATGTAATAAAGAAATTATTCCTAGGGAGATGAACATCTATGTTCATCGTTCATTACATGTTATCTTCATGGTATTTTGTCATATTCAGCTCTGGAATTTGAATGGGAAATAGGTGGAGAAATATGTGAGGAAAAATGGCTTGGCCTTATGGTGTAGAGATTTGGAAAATGTAACCTCCCTGCACACAAAACCTGGAGTAGTAAGAGCAACCTTTTGTCCAGCTTTGACTGCTTGCCGGATTCCACCTTTAGTTTCCTAAGTGAATGGTCAGTAGTACTGCTGGGCCTATGCGTAATTTCCTTTATTTCAATTTACTGGCAAGCAATGTGTTGTGTAACAAGTTTTGTCTTGCAGTACGCCATGCATAAAATTGAAGAGCCTTTTTATTAAAAATAGTAGGTTCCCAATTTTGTATTTTTTAATCATGCAACAGCTAGCTATATTTCAAACAGCAAAGCTGAAGTCAAAGGAATTTGCAAGCTGAGAGCCTACAGGTGGCAGCTATTCCTGTGAGTGTTGGCTGAATGCTGAAGTTTTGCACAATAATTTCAGAGAACGACATTAATGATTCAGTGTATCCTGGGCTGGACTGCCTTTCCTGTCTAACCTCATCCAAAAAATAATGCCAAACAGCTGAAAATGGAGAAGAATCTAGTCTCTCCTTTTCATTTTGAGGTCAGAGCATCTCTCGAAGGGAGGAAGCTCTATTTCAGTCGAGCTGCTCTCGAAGGTTAATGAAATTTACTGGGGCAGGTAGCGATGATTCTGGTTGCACCGTCCTCCTTGGGCATGAGCACGAACAGAGCCACACTTAGCTACACCTGTCCTCACAGATCACTTAATCATCCCTTAATAATGCTCTGCAATTAATGAAAGGGTAAGACCGCGAGAACATCAGAGTCGGAGGTCCTGTTTTTAAGCCTAACCGCTCCTATAATCAAGAGCATTTCAAATCCTGTGGCATAATGCACTACTTTTCCCTACTACCGCACAGGCAAAATCCAGCTGCATTGCTCCATTTGCGAAACAATTCCGTTAATCCAGGTTAATCCATTTCTTGTGTGCAAAGGGCTTTTCAAAACCTTCTAGATAAATTTATGCAGGTTTCCATGAAGAAAAATGAGGCCTGGGGCTACGAGGGACACCTGCGGTCTTTTTCTGTGCAGATTCAACCAGTGCGGCTCTGGAGGAGCTGGAGCAAGTAAAAAGCTCCAGCTTGTACCTGGAGTCTTTTTTTTTCCTCTTGTTACACACTAGGTAGAGTGAATCTTTACAAGATGCTACTGTTTATTGGAAGGAAAAGGACTTACTGGGATATTGATTCAAAAGTGACTCTAAACATTTTCTTATAAAGAAGTGTTTGATTTGGTGGTTTCTTGAGTCAATCCCTATCTATGCCCTGGGAAGACTAAGATTTTTTCTCCCAGCAATATGGCTGATGGTCGAGTGGATTGTAAATAGTCCAAGGGTGGCATTTTTGCCTCCTGCAGACATTATTTCTTTTCTTCACTCTCTTAATCTTTAAATTATTGAATCTTACTCATTTAATTATTTCTAATAATTTCTCATAATTCTAGACTAGAAGTGTTGTGTTTACCTTGCTGTACATCTGTCATTCATTTATTATTGATATTTCTTTTAAATAGAGAATGTGTATTTTCTTTTTCTTTCCTATTGCATTTTTATAATTTTTAATGTGCATCGCATTTTTCATAAAATGTCTGAACAGTTGACTTAACACAGTACATGCTGTTACAATTTGCTTTATACTGAACCAATTTTTCCAGCTCTGTAATTAAACCCTTATCACTGAGGATATTCATGTCCTGTGTCTCTTTGTTCTCCGCAGCTCCGACTGAGGCTCCATTACATCCTCATCTAGGTAGGTGATCTGTCAGTGTTATCACTGAAACTCCAAAGCACTAACTTCATTATAACAGAAAGTATCTCTATGGTCATGTGAAACTAGCTCTGGGGAACTGAAATAAATAGGAGACTCCCATAAGATTAATTGAATTATGACTAATCCTAATTAGTTGCTTTTTTTTTTTAGTATTATTTTTATTTTCTTTTTTTTATTGGCTTTGAGTCCTCACTGTGTGAGTAGATTGTGCCGTGTCGGAGGGCCCGTTTGACACCAGGCCCCGCAGTGCAGGAGGGCACTTGGGCACCCAGAGCCGATTGCTTGGGCTGGACTTTGGGTCTAGATCAGTCTGAGCAGCAGGCGAGAGCCAATTCCTTCATTTCAGGGAAGGATTCCCCCCTTGCTCCCAATTCCACTGATAATGGCTGAGAAATTCAAACAAACTCATGGATTCCTGCCTATGAGTTATCAGAATTGAGCCCCTGGCTATTAGGAGTGTGATACAGCCCTTAAGGCATCTCACCCCTGCTTGTGCCAGCCTTGCCAAATTCTGGAGTTGGAGGCAAATTCCTGAATCCTCGCCACAACTAGTGACTTGGTACAAAAGGTCTCCAGGCATTTGCTGTATGTTCAAAGACTACATTTTTAACAGTCATTACGCTTTGCTAATAGGCTAGAAGATTCCTTAATATTATGTGCTACTGTAAGATGGAGCAAGCCAAAAAAAAAAAAAGCTTTCAATGAGATAACCCTGCTTTAGACCCTAGCACTCAGTTACTTAAAGGTAACTCTCCTTTTACACTGCATTACTTTAGGTGACACAACAGGTCGTCAGAGCTAGTGAGCAGAGTGGACGGTTACACCGGAGTGTTTTCATGCAGTACTTTCTTTTCTTTGTAGCTGAAATGCACAGTGACAGCGTTATCTTACGAGATGACTTTGACTCTTACCACCAGCAAGAGTTGAATCCTAACATGTGGTGAGTTTCCCACTGCTGCTTCCCTTTATATAACACATTTGCCTTATTATAATGAAGCCTTTGCATGATACTAAGGCACAGATTCATCAGTTCACTCTGAGGTATTCTTACATGTGTCCTTGCTCCTCTGGGACCTAAGTACATTAGTTAGTTAATTAATTGATTAATCGCTAAGTGAGAAATTTAAAGCCCACTGAAGTAGGTGGCAAATTATCACTAACGTAAAATTTTAACTAAATCCAGAAACAGAAGGAAGGAATAGAATAGAGCTCAGTGAATGTTTCTGTAGGCAAATGTTCATTTATTGAAACCAAAAATTTTCATGGAAAAGTCTAGTTTGAATGAATTTCAAGAATCAAACCTTTTTTTTTAAATTTCTTGTCATATGGCATATATTTATGGAAAAGGTTTAATTTGAAATCAGATGTTTCCAAGTTATCCAAAATAAAAATTCAACTGCAACTAAATATTTCTATTTAATTTTCAGCTGCTGAATATGTTTAAGATTTTTTTTTCTCTCTTTTGTTTTTGTTTTTGTTTTTGATGTGGGAGGCAAACATTTTCAAATGCCTTTTACTGTATGGGGTAGAGTGTTCCCTGACAAGCTCTATAGAGCAAATCCTAATTCCTAGGTTATTTCATTCAACAGGATTTCTGATTAGAGGTCAGACATATTGTCAAAATTGATGTTTGAAAGACAAAACACAGGCTGTGATTGTTCCTTAACCAGTGATTCTCAAACATGCTATCACAGTGACAGAACAGCATAATATATGTATCTCTAGCAAAGGAGGAAGTTACAGACCTTTTACTGCACAAAAGGGGTATTATTCTTTATAGTGAATATGTCTACTAATCATTCTATACATAAATAAACACATTGATCAGTCTTAATGTGAAATTACTCAAAGTTTGGAGTTTATTTCTTTTGTATGGGATTGCTAAGTACTTAAATTCAGCTTTCAATTTGTTGCTCAGCAGTTATATTTGTTCTACCTGTGTTTGTTTGTTAGGAATATTTATGTTCTGTGAAATCTGACTTCATTAAGGCCAGACATTTTTCCTTCTGGGTGGTTCAAAAGATTGTGGCGTATGGAATTTTATGGGTATTTTTCTTTTCCACATACTTATGATAATACTTTTTAATATGAGCCTACTATTTTTTCTCCTTTTGTTGCTTTTGTATGATCTCTTTAAATGTTTTTCTGGACAGATGCATTAAGGACCTGGAATACTGTAATATAAAAAAAACACTTTCTTTATGTGAATGAATAGATCAAGGCCTCTTAATGGGCTACAGAATAGCTACCAAGGTAGATAGCTTTAGCAGCAGTGTGTTAAATGGACTTGAGTGGAAAGAAAGGAGAGGAGGCATTATTTCCCTGTAGATGTGTCATAACTCACAGAGGGACTGTCTGTTGGGAGCCTCCATAATTTATTTATCCATTGCTCTCGTATCTTTAAAATCATCTTCATTTTTTTAGAAGCCTCAACAGAGAAATTTCAGATTTTAAAGAGCCACCCGTCTCCTATTCCCTTCGTCCCTGAGATTTTTATTCAGTCTCCTAGGAATACCTTTGACCCACCTTGCTCAGTAGGTGGGTGCCTAGGGAAGCACGTGCCAGGGTGACACAATGCGCTGCAGTAGAGTCCTAAAATTCGCTGCAGGCCTGAGGCAGATCCCTCCACGGCCCTGTAAGGATACTAAAAAAACAACATGTTTAGCAGCGCTAAACACAAGTGGAGCGCCAATAAAGGAGAACTATAATAAGGTGTCAGGAGCTTTTCGGCATAAAGGATTTTTCCAGCAGCTCCCTTCAGTGAAGACCCGCTCAGTGGCACAACTCACTCACATTTGATTGTCTAGTGGGAGTAGAATCAGGGATTATTAACAGTTTATGCCATCCACCCTAAAATTGCATTTTTTCCCCTTGGCAGCTGCTGCGATCCAGCCTTTATCATAAACAATTGCTGTAAATGCTAGAGCAGGATTTCCAGCCCCGCTCTTTCCCTGATTTGCTTTGCTCGGAGTGTGGTAGCAGCTGCCTTGTGTGCAGACACTCCAGCGGTGGCTACTCACTGGGGGCCAGTTAGACTAAGCCACTCTAATAATTTCTGAAGCCATTATTCGTGTAAAGATGAAAAGAGAGGTATTTGTATTTTCCTACGGCCTATTCTTCCCAAATCCTATGTAACAACATTGCCTTTGGTATGATTGATATTGTCCCACTCCTCCTGAGCCCCTTTCTGACATGAGCAACTAATGCCAGAGATGCAGAGCCCAAGTGTGCAAGCAGGGCATTTTATAGACTACGTGTGTGTCTAATTTTATGAGTACCAGCAGAGCCAGAGTGTGTCACTCCATCGCTCGGAGAAGCCTCACATCAAATAACTGTTTTGCACAAGGGCACTGTATGATTTGAAGAGCGACCGCCTGCCTTTTTATTGATTTCTGTTCTTTCAAATGCATTAGTAGACACATCCCAGTGACCATCTGTTTATCCAGAGGCTCGCAGGAGGACAGGCGGAGTGGCTACAGCACCGCTCGAGCTGCAAGCTGAGGAGAAAGGAGACAGGAATGGTTGGGCTGGGGGTCCCCATAAGCAGAAAATTCACAGCAGCTTTTTAGGGGCTTCTCACCTAAATCACAATTTGGTAAAAGAGAGAGAAAAAAAAAAAAAAAAAAAAAGAGAGAAATTGCTGACATGGGAGCGGAACAGGAGAGAAATAGGCAACAGGAAAGGAGACACTGGGAGAAGGAAAAAGCGGGAGGATTTCTGTACTGGGAGTGTAGGAACTGGAACATGCTTGGGAGTCAGCTTCCATGAGGTTTTTCCCATGTAGTGCATCCAGCTGGGTTTTATATTCTTTTGTTCTAGGGTGTAATCATGTCAGAATTGGACAATTTCTGAAGTTAGGCAATGATTTCCTCATTTCTTGCTTCTTGCTTGTAACTTACTTTACAAAGATCTCCTCCTTGTGAATCAAATATGCTCTGCATATTAACAAATATCCACATGTGTTAGGTCTGGAAGTTAAGGTAGTTAAGTCAATGCACCACTTGACAGCTATGCCAAGTGGTTCAAACCTGACTTGTAGAACTAAACTGGGCAGTAATATTTATTGCAATGAAAAGGTTAATAATAGAGGGGCTAAGTGATTTGTGAGACACATTGAAATCCGACAGGGGTGTATCAGTTCAGAAAGCCCAGGACCACTGCTGCTTTGCTCTGTAGGGAAAGGAAGTCTATGTCAATGTCATGCACTGCTTGTCTCATAAAAGCTGGGAGGCTCTGCAGTGTAGAGCCCTGTTTGCTCAGCAAATATGGGAGGGAAAGCTACTATTACTCTTTTGAAGGCAAGACAGTGTGTTAGGAAGAAACCATCTTCTTGAAATGTTATTTGTTTTCTGAGTTCCTAACACCTACTTTGTACAGCAGCAGAAAAGAGAGACTTTTGTCATTTTGTTCAGTTTTTCCGAGACACATTTCGTCTGTGTCTTGGGGGAACAAGGGTTCTATGTAGCCTCAAAAAAAATGTTAGAGATGAGGATTAAAAAAGTGCTATATAACAACTAAAACAGGCCAAGCAAGTACATGTTCAGAAGAAGTATTCCGTTTAATCTTATGAAAAAATATTTAATATCAAGTCAAGAAAATGGGACCAATAAGATGCATCTATCATTACGAAGAGATGCCAACATTAACATAGGTTCCATGTGAACAGGGATGGCTTCAGTACATTTTGAAAGGGAAGATTTTGCTGGCTGAAGTCCAGCAGCTCTGCTTCCCAACTTGATACCATGCTTCATCTCAAAGCCCATCAGCCCTCAAAACAGCAATCAGTTACAAAAAAACATTCTTCAAAGATGACATAAAGAAAAGCTGAGCATATAAAACCAATCAGTAAGAAACAGGTTCCATCACTTATTTATAGCCTATGAGAAATGAAGAGGTATAGTGATATTTTCAGTGGCAGAGGTGGATGAAAGCTTTGCAAAGAGAGAGAAAAGTCCTAAAGGGTTTTCCAAATTGCACCAGAACTGCAGGATTAAACTTCAGAAAGATTTATGCTTAAAAATCACTTGGCAGCCTGAGATGTTTATCTTCTTTATAGTCCGGACGTCACAAAAGGCATCAGTCAATATAACATCCACAAACCAAGGCACTGTAGAGGGAAACAAGATGACAAATAGCCATGAGGAAACAGCAGATGTTTCCCCTTCAGCAAAGAGAAGAGCAATAACAGGCAGAGGTGGGACTCTAAGCCAGACATGAGAACGACGGCAGGTCTTTGGAGAAGACACCTAGATGAATATGACAAATGTCAACAGTGAGTGATAGTCATGAAGAGAAAGCTGAAGTGGTTCAAATGTGCTGAGACTTTAGATCAGACAGGTGAGGATGAATGTAGAAAGCTGCATTGCACCTAGTTAGGGTAGCTAGCACTGTAACAATGGGGAAGGATTGCAACAATGGGGAAGGAATTAACTTTACCATCTGCATCAGGGGCAAAATGAATTGTTTCTAAACATATAATACGACGGTGATGATCTAGGGACAGCCTTGCTGTTCATGCATTCCTGTTGTGCTGCTGAGCAATGTGTTGTCACAAGTTATATTTCAAAGAGAGCGCAGAGGTTTGAATCAGGATTACCAACAGGCATCCAATTAGGAGGAGAGTGTTTCCGGATTTCCAGAATACATCACATTCATAGACCATATTACAGAGGTAGAATAGATGAGCAGTCAAAACGCTTTCTATTCTTTGAAATGTGCAAATTACAAAATTAAAATGTCTCGTGGGTTATGTAGCCTGTCCATCTAAGAGTCTGTAAGTTTTCCCCACATACGAGTAATAGGTAGTTTTCCTGCTATATTTGCCTCTCCTTCTGCGTATATCAAGAGTTCAGGGAAATGTTTGGCTATAAAACCCCCAATTTAGGAGCAGATAACAAAAATAATGCTCATAAACCATCAGAATCCAATGGAATTACCAAGTGTTCTTCTTCTGTTCTTCAGCTATCAGAGTTTAGGGGTCAAGTGAAATTCAGGTAAATATGAAACCAAATTTCATGTCTCTTCTTTCCCTTAAAGTACACTTGTGTTCACTTGCACACTCTCTTGTCATATATTGAAAAAATGAAATAATGGGGCAACTGTGGGTCACATAAATAACTCGAATACTGACTCAGTGAAGTCAGTGAGAACTACATTGCCTTAGTCCAGGTTTTAATTTTTCTGTTTACAATGAAAATACTAAATGCTGTCCATGTGAATTGCTGATGCACTTTTTTGACATGTTCATACAGAAAAAAAGGTTCTTTACAACTTCTTAATTTCTTTCGGGGAAGTGGAACTGAAATTAACCTCAAGAATATCTCAAAATAAAGATATTTATTTATCAAAGATATTTATTTTTTATTAAAATAAAGGCACAATTTGGAAAGTGGAAAAGAGGCCTTCATCTTTGGCTTCTGTAATGGACTTAGCCTTAAGAAAGCCACCCCTGTTCGAAATTGACCCAGGGCCAACCAAAGAGCCCCAAAATAACAAGCATAATAAATTATTCACCACCTCTATGCATCAGAAAATCTAACATCAATCACTCAGTGTAGCTCCCCTCTCGCAAGCCTGCAGGGTATCGTGCTCTGCACAGAGTTAACCCGTTCTGCAGAAAGTTGGCCGCACTTTACTGCCCTGAAAACCCTCCCAGGAGCCAGGGAAGTGGTCGCCGGCTCTAGCGTGCTGTGGGAAACGGACCGTGAGCTCGCTCCGTTTAGATAAATGAGTAGTTCAGACATTCTTTTAATCCTTATTCCTACTCACTACCCGATGAGTAGGGTTGCTGGTGGCTTTCAGACCCCACAAATAGAAAAACCCTGCTCTGAGCAGTTTACAAAAGATTTACATAAAATATGTTACATAAATTTATTTTATTACATTAATAATTTTAATGAAAACAAAATCAAGTGATATAAATTAGGAAAGAGATGGAAAAAAAAAAGGGCATTTGTACAGGAATTTGTGTAAGACAGTTCTTATGATCGGCGTCTATCACGTATGTTGACAACAAGTCATTATCTTCTTGGGATTTCTTGTAAGATATGTCATCCGAAAATTAACTGCGGAAAGAAAAGAGAAAAAAAAAGAAAACTTTGTAGACTATTGAACTGCATCGGGCCTGGGAGAGTGTGTTTTTGTGGCACGAAAAGCCAGAGGAGCAGGTGACTCCCCATGGGTGACGCCGAAGAAAACATTCCCAGGTGTGCCCATTGTACCTGAGCGGCTAAAAACAGCAGTGACCAAAGGCCAGGCAGAAATGAAGGGGTCTAGGGTGGGTTGTTTGAGGAACCAGCGTCTCCCTGTGCGTTTGCTGCCAGAGCAGCCTGGGGTTTCCGTGGCCTGGGCCATGGCTGCTGTCCAGGCCGAGGCCCATCAGCACCTCCGCAGTTTCCGCAGCTCCCCCGTAGGGATGGGATCCTGACCCACCGCTCCTCAGCCTGGGGCACGGGCCCTCCTGGCTGCCTGTGAAGTCTTTCCTGCTCGATTCAGTTAAGGGTTAATTAGCCCAGCAGCACTCCTTGGATCTCCCTCGCATCTTTCCGCCTGCAATGGGGAAGGCGCAGGAGCGCTCTGAGGACACGTCTGAAATGGCCCCCCGGAAGCTCTGTGCTCTTAGATGCAGCTGTGACTTCCGAGAGCTCTTCTTTCCCTCCGTCACCTCTGTTTCGAGAGGGAAGGCGCCTAGCAATGGGGCGAAGGCGGCTGGTGCTGGGCGCGGGAGGGAGTTGGGCTGGCGCCGCCGCGCGGGCCCTGTCCGCAGGGCACGGCGCTTTGCAGGAGCCGCCGCCTCTAGGTGATGTGGAGCAGCTCAGTTTTGTGTCCCAGCCTGAGCCATTTGCTGCCCTCGCTTGCCCTGATGAGGTTTCAGCCATTGCCAAGGGAAGGTGGTAGAGCCGAGGTTTGGAGGATGTGGGAATGCTGCCGGAGGCCATGGCGTGGCTGAGGGCAGACCGTGATGCGAAGCGCCCGGGCCTCAGGGTCTCCGGGAGTTCTGCAAACTTGCAGTGCTTCTGCGTTGCCCGTTTTACCTGTGATCTTAACCCTCATCATGAAATCGCGTCTCTGGTTTATACTCCCATACTGACCTGACCCACTTCTCTTGAGCTCTTCTGCAAAGTAACTCTGCCATGTTAGTTTTATATACGTTAAATTAAATGCATAGTAAGGCTTTCAGAGGAACTGCAGCGTCAGGGGAAAAATGCACATGCCAGAGTCCAACCTGGCTTCCCTTGCGTGGCGCTTTGCAGCCGGTAGGCAGGGAGCACGGTGGGGACTCCCGCGTCCTTCTCGGGAGGCAGCTCTAGCCATCGTACCTGCTGTCGCTTGGCCTTTCCAAGAGATCGCAGAACAGGCCAATCCATTGAAGTTTAGCCGTCTTATTTCGGTTGACAAGCCCGATGCAGCGTGCAATGTGCCGTTTCTGTTTGCCGCTCTCAAAGCGCCCCGTTGTCCCCGCAGGTCGGCGTGCAGCAGCTGCGCGGTGGGCGAGCAGTGCGGTGTCATCATGCACGGCAGCGCCGTCACCTTCTGCGAGCCCTACGGTCCCCGAGAGCTGGTAAGCAAATACGGGCTCGCCGGAGAGCAGCATCCTCGTGTTTTCCAGCTATAGATGCTAACCTGAAATTATCACGATATTTTGCATGCCGTTTATCTCCAGGAAAAAGCTCTTGATGCAGGTTGCGTGTGAGTTATTTAAAAGGTCTGTTAAAGGCAGGGAAGGCAAGGGAATATTAGCGTGTTTCCAACTGGCATCACTCTCTTTTTTTCTGACAATGAAAAAAAATAAAGACAAGGTTCATTTTTCTTTTGTTATTTAATTAGTTATGTCCTGTTTTTTGTTGCTGCTGTTGACAAATGTTAATTTGGTTGTAAAGCATCGCTTGTGAATAATGCATCTTGCAGGCTTAAATGCAGCCTGGAGCAAGCACCTGCCAGTCTCAGAAAAGTGCACGTAACAAATTAAATCATGATGTAGGTGACAGTATTAATTTCATTTGGGTGTAGCTTGGTCATAAAATTATGGTAAGAAACAACATGGTATAATTTGCATTAATGTGGGATCATCTGGGTGTGGAAAATGAACTGAAAAATCCATAAGCAGTGTCCACATCCCACAGCTGGCCTGAGGTGGATAACTGCAAGGATATAAATAAAATGTTTGAGGGGTTGGAAAAGGACCAAAAAAGTAAAAGCCCAGCATAAAGCCCGTATACAAAATTAATTTACAAGTTCTCAAATCTTATGAGTGGAAGGAGTAGCTGATTGCATTTTTAGAGCTCTTTAAAGAGGGTACATGGGAGAGGGCCATAAAGCAGAGATGTGGTTTTGGCCTGGCATGTTCTCTTCATTTTGAGCACTGCAAGTTCTTTTATCAGAATTAATTTTACATCCTCAGTTGAGACCAAAATTGCACAAACACAGTATAGTTATGGGTGGTGCGAAGACTGCAAGTTATTAACACATTTCAAATGAATTCATAGGTTTTATGTATACAAAATTTCAATCGTTTCACTTATAGCTGATGCCGGCAGGGGAATCCTGATAGTGATGCTAAATGGCCTCCCAGCTACTTTGCATCCTATTTGACTGTGCTGTGCTTCATTAACTGCCTTGAGGAAAGCTGTATTGTTTTTTATTAAGTGCAAAATTAAAATCACAAAACTTAGATATTTTCCCCATTTTTCTACTCTTTTTTGCTTGTGCTATTGAGCATAGGCAACTCTCCTTATTTTCAGTAAGTAGCAAATCCAAAGTCCCAGATATGAAGGTTTCAAGATGTCACAAATTAGCTGTCTTCTCCCTGCTGATATGTAATTTAGGCTATCCTCAGTAATCGCAAATTGGCTTCAAAATCTGGGGTTGGACTGTATTTGTCGTGTTACCATGCAGTAATATAGCACCACCATAGCATCAGGAACTTGGAAAGATTTATTATGATGCCAAAGTGGTGTGATTAAATAATCAGCTTACAAATCATCATGCTTATGAACAGCTAGCAGCCCTGTAATGAAAGTGTTTATAAATATTATGGCAGTATTGCAGGAAAATCAAATCCTTAAGAAGGAGCATGCTCATGATTTAACGTTATGGATGAACACAGGACAGTGTTCAAGCCAGAGATCTGACCTATCTTTATTTTTGAATGGAGACATAGGTTTAAATTCCTGTTAATCTAGATCCAGATTGTTTCTGATTCCTAGTAGTGCTCCAACTATTGCAGAGTAAATCTCTTCTTGTCACAAATTTTAAAATCTATTTAACTTCTCCAGACTTTAGGCTCTTTATACTGTCACCTTTTCTGTTCAGTCCCATTCTGTCCCTGCCTGAAATGCCTTTTGAAATCTCTGTTCCTGTTTGTGGCTCCTTTACTACTTTAAAATACGGAGTCAAGAAGAGTTGAATTTGCAAAATGCAGTAAATAAACACCAGTGACAGCTACTGGTTTGCTTCCTTGACCTTTCTCACCTCTCTGACTCCCAGTAGCTGCCTGTTACTGCAGACAGAGTTTTTTTAATGCCAGCTGTCTATGTTTATTGGTGAGAATTTACCACTGGCAAAATGCTGGGAAGATTTATAGCTTCAGAGAGGCTGCAAGCAGAAGAAAATAGCCACTTAAGTTCTTCAACTAGAAAAAGCAGGTTTCCCTACCTGCAGTATCTGAGTTTAGTAATTCCTTGCAGAACTGCACAGAAAGTTCTTACTTAGAATGGTCTTTTTCCCCCCTAAGGTGTTTAAAGAATAAATCACAACATAGTCTCTTAATTCTATGTGAACACCTCTTCTGTGATATCTGATGCATTTAATTTCTTGGTGATATGAGCCACTGAACATGGGTAAAGGGTTTCTTTGTTAAATTAGAACTTGTGTAACATAATTAATTGCATGTAAACTAATACTATAGCTAGTCATAACTCTAGTCAGAAAGTGCTTTATTATTTGGCATGATAAATGTGAAATACTGAATTGATCTTGACAGAATGGACCTAGATAGAGAAATGAATGTATTTTCAAGCAAGTTATGTAGAAGCAGCTTCCCTATTTTTGTTTCAGAACTCGAATTGTCTGTTGGGAATAGTCTCAAGGGTGGAAAATGGTATTTTCTGTAACCATTACAGATAATGCCAAATTTTCAGATAGTTTTTAAAGCGGTTGTTTGACATGTTTGAGAAGCCTTTGGAATCGGTCCTGCAGAATCTGTCATAGTTCGCAGATCATTAAGAGCTGTGAAAAATTTCCTAAATTTGCATGTGCCCTCCTAAGACACCTGTAGTCTTGTTATCCGACTCTCTTCAGTGCATTTTGAGCCTGACTTCACGTCATTAATATTTATAAGTTTCCCTCTGCATGTAATACGTCTGTACAGAGCAAAGAAACACATGAAAAACTGCTGCCCAAACAAGCCATTTCCTGGACAGCTTCTTCTCTGTGATGGAGCAAAGAAACCAGGGGCCTGACTGATGCTCGTTGTGCTCCGTGCAGCTCTGCAGAAAGGTGCTCTGATACCACGGCAGCGTGCGGGCCTAAGGAGCACTAAAATGTGCTCAGGGACCCGTTTGGCGGCCTCAGTCGGTTATCACAGGGGCAGAATTTCACAGATAAGCCAGCACATACTGGTGCTGGAAGAAATCCTGTCCTTCCCCCATCTCCTGCTCCAGTCTCCAGAAGCGAGAGCCTGTATCCAGATCCATTTGATCTAATGCTGCTGTTGTCTTTCATCTCAGGCATTTTCCCTTCCTGGATCTAGTCTCTAAAATACATATAAAGTGTCAAAACATATATTTTTCTGGGTTTTCTTTTACCAGCATAAATGAACTACACTTTGAGTCTCCCCTTTGTTTTGCTCTTTATTCCTTTCATGAGCAGGTACATTGGTATTTCAGCCCTTTGACAAAATAAATAGGCTGGGCAGGGTTATTAGGCAGTGCTTCTGCCTTCTTTGTTATGTAGTAGCTCCAACATTCAAAGTGGATTGAAAAGTATTTTGAAATAATGTTGTTAAGGCATCAAAGGAAGGTGCCCTCTGCATCCCAGAGCTGCTCAGTGTGTTCTGTCCTGTTCCTAAATCCTGATACATGCCAACAGTGTGTGACTATAAGTACAAGATTTCATTGTATAAGTTATGCAGTCTAATCAAGTTTTTGTCTGCTTTGCTGCTAAAGATTTGGATTCTATTATTCCCCTTTAATATTTTGTTTCATTGTTTTAGTTCACTTTAATATTATTTTTATTATTTATGATTATTTTTGGTTCTTGTTCTGTGTGAGAAGTAAGTCTAACCTTTCTGTATAGAAAGATTTGTAAGAAGATGGAGTAGTTTTTTTTTCTTCTTTTTTTCTTCATCTTCTAAGCACCAGTGCTTGAAATAAAGGCTGGTTTTTAGACATTAATTATAGTGAAAGCAAGCATTTTCCAGCTATGACATATGAAGAGATATCAATAATCAAAATGACATAACAGAAATATCCATGACCACTCAACTTGAAAAAGCTGGAAACCATAGTTTTATGCACTGGAGATCGAGGTATCCAGACAACTTCTTTTTTTTTTTTTTTTTTTTTAAGTGATAAATGTATTGTTCTGGTGATCTAACACAGTATCTCTGTTGTTTGGTTTTCCTCCTGTAGACCACCACTGGCCTTAACACAACTACTGCCTCTGTCCTTCAGTTTTCCCTTGGTAAGTTCAGCGCACCCTTACACGTGTGGAAATGTAAAACGTCATTGCTGCAAGGGAAAATGACTCTGAGTTTTAAACTTACTTCTCTGGACTGTGACATGAGAGATTAAAGAAATCTTTTAAAAACTTCCTTCAGCACATTTGTTTGTCTCTTGATGATATAAAAGAACTCTTAATCAAAACTTGGAAAGGAACAAATTCAATGAATAGTCTGATGATGGGAGTTATAGTCCTGGAGTTATTGTTTTGTAGTTCTTTTATAGCCAAATAGATAGCCCTGTGATGACTTGCTCTTTCTTTAATGTTTGATTGCTGCATCCAAAAATTGAGGTAGCAAAAGTGGATTTTTCCTTTTTTAACGTTTTAAACCTGTGGTATCTTCCAAGTTGCTGCCAGATAGTGCTACTTTTAAAACATATGTGGAAACAGAATAGCTAGGGCAGACCAAAGCTAAATGCTATTTAGTTCATATGATTAACAACACATTTCTGTTCTGTATCAATTAAAATACCCCCTATAATTTATTGTAAATTTTCAGCACAGTTGTGGTTTGGGCCGAGAAGCAAATTAGGAAAACAATTTCTTAGATCATTTCTCAACTTAAAAATATGAAGGAAAAATTCTTTTATGTTACAAATAGTTCAATAAAAAGCATGCAAAGAATTTTGCCTTCTTCCTCCACGGACTCCTAGAAATGGATTTCCAAATTACATTCTCATTTTTTAAAAAGTAATTCTCCCAAAGTATTTCAGCAGAGGTGTGATTAAAGTCTGGAAATCTCAGTTGGAAACGAGAGCCATCAGTTAGAATGGCAAACCTCTAACAGCTTGCTTTTTTAATAGATCTAAAATCAGAATCCCAGAAGGCTCAGAAATATGTCAGTTAAATTTGTTTTTACCCTAAGTTACTCATTTGATTTTCTATTTGATGTCACCATGACTTGTCACCCTGCAATTGATTGCATTGCAATTAGGATTGTTATCTGTCTTTTTATTTTGATTTATTTTTTCTAGAAAGTCACCAAAATGTGTCCATTCCTTAGCTCTATAACTGTGTAAATATTTGACACCTTTACTAGCAAACAACCTGGTGATATTTTGCATTTTCATGCAGCTGTGAAAGCAAATCAGCTCATTTGGCCTACTAGGACAGGCCTCTCATCCATGAAAGTTCTCCCGGCTTCTTTTGTAGCTTCGTGTTTCTGTCCACCTGAGCTGGAGCCAGGGATCCTTAACTTACAGTGCTGCAAGGCTGAGATGAAGAAGGAATTTTGGGGAAAAAAAAAAATAATTCTGAAAAAAAAATTCTAAAAAAATACAAAAAAATCTGATGTGGCTTTTTTTCACAGTGACCCAGAGATGCTAATAGCAATGTAGCTGGCCTGGCTGCCTAGGTAGGGGTGACCTGCCACAGCTTCACAGCTGGCGTCCACAGCATCTGCACTGAGGAAGGGTGCAGGAAGCATGCAGGCTTCCAGAAGGATGAAAGGCTTTCTTAAAATTTCTCTGCTTTTCTACCAGTTGGGGAAGGTTGAAGAAAAAGACTAGGATGAGCGAGAAGTACACAATATGACATGATTATCATGATTATATGGCAAGAATCATTTAATCTATACTGGTAGAAACATGTGAAATCTCTGGTATGATAAAACAGGAGAAGGATGGATGGATGTCTAAGTAAATCAAATTTCAGCCTGATGTTCAAAATGTATCGCGCTTCCCTGTGTGCCGAGGTTGGGCTTGAAGCACAGTGCAGATGAGCTTTGTAACTGATAAAAAATTGAGGGAGCCAGGGGAGACTGCTGCTGAACTCAGCAGTACTTGGCTTCAGAATCATAAATCTAAACTAGATATTTGCCAGTTTCCGACTTATTCCCAAATGTCCAGTTTAATCATAAGCCTATTTAGAGATTCATCCAAGAGGGCTGCTTCTTTTTTTTTTTTTTTTTTTTTTTTTAAAGAATGTTTAGCACTTTCTATCTACTTCTGAATATCTTAAGCTGTAATCTTTTGGGAGTACCTTTATATTAAATTTGTGACCTAGCTTTAGCCACAACTAAAGCCCGTATACCTCGTATCCTTCAATTTCTCTTAGCCCAAATTGTCAATGGAATTTTTGTATTTGCAGATAGATGAGAACGGGGAAATGAAGCATAAAATGGTCCTGTTTTCATCATGCATCCCAGATCCTTTTAAACTATATTGTCAGGAAGGATAACACCCTAGTGAATTTTTCATTAGGTGATATTCCAAGTAACTTCTTTAATGTACCTCCCATTTGGTAGCCTTGCCCTTTGAAGGGCACAAAGGTTAGAAAGGAGAAGCACTGAGGATGAAGGCCTAATTAGGATGAAGAGGTAATGAGTAAGGCCTGTTCTGCACATAGAACAAAATTAATGTGCAGTAGCCCTTCTGAATAAGAGCAGTTGCCTGCAACCTGCATTCGCTGTGCGCCACGTGCAGCCCATGGCATTGCCTTTTGGCTGGGTGGTGGTTACTGTCTGCCCAAGTGTGCAGAAAAATTCCGTAATTTTGACTGCCTTAATCATCCATGACTCTATCTCTCCAAGACCAAACACTGAGATGTGAAAGACAAAGTCTAGCAGCTTCCTTAATGTCCAACTGCATTGTGACCTGAGATATTTAAAGTAGTATCTTTGGGCTTTCTCAGGCCAGAATGTCTAATTCAACCATTTGGGGTTGCTGGATATTGCACAGGCGCCTCTGGGCTCAGCTGCCATACTATGTTAGCCTGATTCATTAGCTCAGATAATCTCTATTTCTCACTCCAGCTTGTCCCCTTAGCCACATCCCTGAACTTCTGTGGAGCGTGATCCATCTTTCCCATAGGCTGCTATGACGGTCGGTGACTCACAGCAATGAGAAATTAATGACAGAGCTCAACCAGCAAAGAAAGACACCGCTGAAATCCCACAGGAAGGAGAGGAAAGGCTTTACAGGAGGATGCCGAGGCGGAGGTTTGTAAGAGGCACCACTCGTGCTGTCCCCAGGGTGTCCTCCTCGCAGCCTGTGCTCCTGGGCTGTGCTGGATGTGGCTGTGCTCCTCTGCGGGGGCTGTTTCCATTTCTGCCTCCTCCACGGTGCATCTGCATCACAAACGAACCCCAAGGTGCCGTGAGGGGTGTGAACACCCAGCTACAGGGCAGCTGCTCCTTGAGCTGCACAGGTAGCAACAGGAAAAGAGAGGAAAACGCAGTGTGAAATACCGCATTGCCTAGAAACACTTGCTCTGTAGCTCTCTCCTTATATCTTCGTAATGTCTAGATCATTTTTGGCTGTTGAACAATATGTTTAACATGCCATAACTTGATAAGAAAAATTCCTGTTCGTCTTTGTTTCTGAAAACGCTTAAACGCTCATTTCCCCTGACAACAGGATGAATTTGTCAGTCTCATGTACTGGATAAGTATAAGATGTCTGTAGGCAAGAATACCTCAGAATTACTTCAACTTCCATGCTACTCTCATAGAGAGCTTCTGTCATTATTATAGCATGTTAATAATTCTTTTTTTTTTCCTCCAGTTTTCTGGCCTTTCTAAAAATGAAAACAAAACAAAACACTGTGTTCTATCAAACCAGAAGGGATATTTTTCTGTTTTTTCTTTTTTCTTTTTTTAATTTAAAAAAGAAATGAGATGGAATACATCTTCTAACTTTTGGCATTTTAGCTACTTTTTAAAAAAAAGAGCGAGAAAGGAGCCTTGCAACAAAGGCAACAAAGGTTAGCCAGAGATCCAGAAGTTTTCTTTGCCTTATTTTTTATAAAGAACATAAGCATAGACTCCTCCCTCCAGAAAATCTTCCCTACTATCATGATAAGGAACTCTTGGGGAAGTAGAGCTCCAAAATCCAACACTGTCCACTTTAGATCAATCATTAGTCATTACTTTCAGTCAACATCAAAACTATCTTTCTATGTAAATAAGTAGCTTGAAGTTTTTATTCTCTTTTATTCTAATTGTAAACCATATTTCCGTAATCGCCCTTAGCTGAGTTATGGTCCCTTCATGTGTGTAACATTGACTTCAGTTTAATTCAAAAGAAAGCTTGAAACGAAATGCAAAATATGCCAAGTAATATAGAGGTAAGGCAAAAAAATAATTTACATGAACTAAGAATAAAACCGCTTGGCAGCTCAGTATTACCTGTTCTGTGCATTACATCTGAGACAAATAGCATGTTTTTACAGAGATGATTTTCTCTCTTACTTGTTCATTATAAGATTGAAATCAGTCTTGCCAGAATTATTATGTTTGTATAAGAATCATATAATTATCTTATAAAGGACTGTAGTGAGCTTAAGAGAGAGTTAATGTGAAAAAGGAAATCTTTTAATTTTGGAAAATCTTCTTTAGAAGCCGGGAAATGAGAGTTTATGTTGCAATCCATCAGTGCCCATACAAATGACTTGTTGAGAAAGAAGTTAACTCATCTTTCTTTTGTTAATGCTTAATGCAGTCATCAGAACCTCCCTTTTCTTAGCTCAGAGAGGTACTTATGGCACCTGAAGTGCAGCAAAGGATGTTCAGAAAGTCTTTGTCAACCTGTTTTTTAAGGACTTGTCACAGTTCTTTTTCCTTCTGATTTGAAGCAGCAAGACCATAGGATACTTGAAAATAATGCAGTGTAGACTCACCAAGACACATGAAACCCCTTACGAGAAACTGGGTAGGATGCCGAGAAACTTTGCCTGCAGTCAGCTGAGTGACAAAACCATGTCTCCAGAGGTCTGGAGAATATTCTGAGGGTATTGCTGATCTGGCATAGAAAGTGCTGCTGTTTGAGAAGACTGTTCATTGCAATGGCAAATGACTTGACTAAGGAGTGAAGATGATCTTCAGTGGCTCAACAACCAATGGTCCCGAGACCGGAAATTCTTCACATATTTTTGCTGCATGGATAAAGTACTTAATCCCTGTTATAGCCAGAAAGAAGCAAAACATGCAACTAGCTCATCAATCTTTGTTAGAAAAATGCAGTTTTCAGTGTGAGGCTTTAGTAGTGGCATCTAATGTAGCAAGTACTGTGTGATTTTACCACATGGAGTCTGTCCTCCCCGGAAAATCCCAGAAGGTTTTATCCAAAAGTCAGGTCACCCATATTATGATCTGCATGCTGCTCTGCAATGAGAATCATTTGGGCCTTTCTCATGAAGTGAGAATGCCTCCATTCTCAGATTGCTTCTGCATTAGCTTTTTTCAAGTTGCTCAGTTACTGCTCCATTGCATGTTGCTATTGCTCCTTTCATTGTTCCAGAATATGTTGCCCAGGCATTCATCATATGACCAAGTTTTTTGATCAAAATTTATATTATATATGTTCCTATAAAAATAAAATAATATAAGTATATATTATATAAACATAATCTATAAAAAAATACATTTTAAAATCTATATTATGCCATTTAGTAGGGATAAAACCTTTAGGGTTCGATCCCTGCTAATTCAGGGCATGGATACAATTATTCAGTGTTCTTTTTTCAGCAGTATCCACTTTCTTCATAGTTTCAGTGCTCCCCAAACTTTCTTACTTAAATGTTTCATTCAGAACCTCATAATATGATCACTGAAATCAAGTAGCAAAACTAGTCGTGTCCCCAGTCTTGCTTAACACACTTTGTACTCCTACAACTTTATTTTCTGGTGGAGTAATCACCGCAGCCATTACTTTGAATTCCTTTAGCTTTGTAAATATATCATTCTATCAGACCATACTGTGTCCTTAACTGAAGGGCAATTGCGTTGTCTGTGATAACTTTTATACTTATAACGCTATTCTTTTGTAAGAAAAAAGGCGCATATGCAATGCACATATCAAGAACTCCCAAGTGCTTTAGTGTATTTACAGACAATCTTTAATGCTTGCTGATTTCACAGTTCTTGGCAAGTTTAATGGGGGAAATGATTTTAAATGTGCAATTGATTGCTTTTGATTAGCATATGAGTAAAGGTCACTGCTTTGGATGCAGGTCTTTGACATGATGGTTCTGAAAGGCTTCTCATGCCATGCCCTGCCTTGCCCTAAGACATGTGGTTAGTGAATCATTAACCCAGTAGCCTGTATTACTCTTTTCTGAAGCACCGAGGTCACCAGGGTCAACACAAGAGCTGTTTTTCTCAGCAAATCCATGTGCTAAAGATCTCCACCATGTTTGCTGAAGACAAAACACTGAGATTGCTTGTTGCTTAATCACTTACTTCATTATTGTTTATTCTTTATTATTATTATTATTATTTTAGCTTAAATATGTTTATTTTAAAAATGCAGCTTTTCAGGCTTAGGTTTTTTTTTTCTTTCTTTTTTTTTTTTTTTTTTAGATTTAGATTTTATTGCCAGTGTGAGTCTCACAGAACTGAATTATAAAATGCAATTGATAATGGATCTACTTCTTTTTTTTGCCCTGATACATATTAAAACTACCCAGATTTTTTTAATTATCTTTATTGTTTTAAACTGAATCTCCAAATGCACCTTTTGGAGTAGTCCTTACCTGACAAACTGCTATGCTTCAGAAAATACATTTACTGCCATATTAACCTTAGCAAATATAAGAATATAATAGACAAAAATAACCTCTCAACATAAATGATGCTGCTGGTTCAACAAACCCCATGTCTTTCTTTGGAGGAAACCACCATCTCCCCAGCCTGGCAGCCAGAGCAGCATGTGGAGGGCTCTGCAGAGCACCCACATGGGACAGGTCCTAACGCAGTCCTGCACTGCCTGGATCAGCTGCATGGACAGCAAGGAATGCACTTGGCCCCGTGTAGCAGTCTGAAGATATTTGTCATTCATATTTTTCTCATGCTCGTGTAATTCAGTTCTGGTGGCAGCTGTTGTATTGCCTGCTGCTCTCACATCAACTATTTATCCTCTGCTCAGATTCAGACTGTTGCAGAGAAGTTCATACAGCCAGACGTGTTCGGTTCAATATGCCTTAGCTTAGGCTCAGAGGAAACCTAACTGCTTGTTTACTCTTAATTTGCATTTTGTTTAGTTGGTTTTACAGTTTAGCAGAAGGTATCAGATGCCTGATAAATACTGTAATGGCCACTATTATATAAGGTAGCACTGGACTTGCCCTCAGCAGCACTGGAGAGAGATGAGCAATTTCCTTCAGAATTGCTAAGAAATGTTGTTCACATGTCTCTGGAAAAGTAATGGAGTGAAGAGTAGGCCCCTTCTGAAGGTAGCGTGGGAGAGTGTTTGACCTTTTCAATCCCCATGGGACAGACTGTGGAGCCAAAATTTTGGGGTATGATGAGCCACGTCTTTCACTTTAGTCATCTGCATGCACGATTTCCCTAAGCCACCCAGATTTCTCCTACTCTGAAGCCTTCCAGGTTTGCTGTGCATGTATGGTGCATTCATACAGTCAGGTTTATAGTGATATAAACAGGGAAGGAGGCCAAGAATCCCCTGAGGAACACAGTGATCGAGGGGAGATGGCTGCTACCATCATCAGGACAGTCTTCTGCCTTGCTGGGCACAAGACAGCCAGGTTATCTCACATCAGTGTGGGAGCACTCCCAGGCTAGCATATGGTTTTAAAAAACATTCATAGCCATGGAGCTGGCTAATGAAAAGGTGTTAGATCCCAGTCTAAACTGAGTTTAAAAAGTGCATATAATCTGTTTTAAAAATAGGTAATTTAGTGAGCACAGTTTGGGTCAAGGTGTCCAGAAGAAATCAAGATCATGAAATGACACTTGATGGCAGTTATATCCTGAGCCAGACCCTGCTAAGAACCAAGGATGCTGAGTACTGAGGTATACACACCTCTAGGTTGTTTGTCCTAAATTCTTTCCTACAGATATGGGAAGAAATTGAAAATTTGATATAAGTAAGTGTAAAAATTGCTGTAATTTGCCATTCTGCATTTCTTCTGCTTACTTTGTTTTAACTTTCACCTGATAAAACAATGCTATATTTTTTTTACTCTTCTTGACTCTCTGCCCAAAATGTCTCTTGTTGTTGCCCAACACAAAACCTACTAGTTTTCACCTCTTTGACAGAGAAGTCCTTTGCATAGATATATAGGTTATAAATTTTATGTGAAAGAGCAAGACAGGTAAGTAACATCATCTAACACACTTCAAATAGCATGACTGGAAATGTTAGGTGGTGCTTATTGATCTTTCTGAGCTATACAAGAGGGGTCTGCCTGGATGCGTAAACTGAAGCCAGGGTTTAAAGTTAATGTGGATTTGAAAGACATTTTAATGGCTTTGCAGTGAAATGATTTGTGTTGTTTTAGCTAGTCCAAGGTTAGAATGAAATACTGTCCTATTACTTCAATACCAGAGCTTCTCTGCCACTGCTACGAATTAAACTGTGAGTGTCACAGATTTACTATATGGAGAAATGCAGAAAAGATAGAGAGAGACAAATGGCAGGATGCTGTTTTAAGGCAGGTGGTGAATCACCTCCTTGTGGTCGAATGCAGCCCATTACAGAATTGGGTGCGGAAAATAATAACTGCTGGATTACGGACTGACTTTCATCTTAATCCTGCTCATATCATTGTATTAGGATAACGCTTTTGTATGATTAAAATTGCCCATTTTTGAATTAACTCAAACAACAAAGCATCTGTAGCTCTTGGGGGTAAAAAGAGACACCCCCAGTGCAGCAAAATGCACATGAGTCTCTCTCTCTAATGGTATGCGGTGCCAGGAGGGAGAGAGATGTCTGTGAGAGCAAGAGCAGATAAAAATAGAGAAAGCCCATCAGGCACTGCAGAAGAAAGCTTTCACCCAACCAGTAATTATCTACCTACATGTAAAGCTAAAGGCAGGCAATCTGTCTTATACCGTTTCAGAAAAGAGGGAGATGTTAGCTTAAGACTTGGCTTAAGCAAAAATACTTGCCAGATTTTCTTGGTGACAGGGAATTTCATTAAAGCAGGCAAGGAAGTTATTCCAAGAGCTTGATATTAATGATTTTACACCACAATTATTGGGACCAATGTATGCTTTCTATACAGGTTCTCTAGTATGGACTAAGTACAGGGAACCGAATAAAATATCATTTACCTTCCTGTAATGTTTTAAGACCCTTTTCTAATGGTGCTGTTTTCTTGACTATTGGTCTTTACAGCTGGCCCAGACTTCTACACAGAGTTAAACAAAAGATCTCTTTTTCCATGTGGATACGTGTTACTGTACTGCCTGATAAGAGACCTATTCGAAGACTGAACAATTTAAATTTTACCCACCTTCAATGAGAAGGGACCTTGTCACTTAGAAGGTCTCTAAGTGTTGGTTCTGACATTAAGCATTAAATGGCAATAGCGCCCAAGCATACAATAGCAGTAGAGGGGTAAAGATGCTTACTTAGCATAGGGCTTACTGCCTTGTCCGTCATTCAGGAATCACTGCAAGAGTATTTCTGAGGAGCTAAAAATAATATTTTTTCACCAGTTGTAATGAGTGGGTGTCCGTTACATACCTAAGATATGTATGCATGTGACAAGCTTACTCACTGTGCCTTCACCAAGGTACTGTGTACAATATTAGGGCATTAAAGAACGCGGTTATATTTAGAAGCATTATTTAATTATTCATTTGGCAATAGGCACATCATCCAAGCACATACCTGCTGGCTGTATCTCAGGAAGCTGCACTGTAAATAGCTGAGTGTGTTTGCATCAGGATACACTGGAAACCAGCATAAGGGAGAACACGGCTCTCTGCCTGCTTTATTTTTCACTCCTTGATGCTCTTTGCGCAGGAGCCGATGTGTTCATTGGAAGAGCACAAGCACAAATCTGTGTGGGGCAGGAAGCACATCATATCTTTGAATGTACATAGACCGTAAGGCAGTTGAGCAGGATAAGTGTTTTCTTGGCCTTCACCTCTCATGAGAAGAGGCCTTGCTGCCGGTTGGGCTCAGGGGCTGGTTTGGGTGGAAGGGCCCTTGGAGGTTGCTGCCCTCCCCGGCTCAGCCTGGGCCACCCTCCAGCTGAGGTCATAGAATTATAGAATCATTATAGTTGGAAAAGACCTTCAAGATCACAGAGTCCAACCGTAAACCCTTCGACACCCTGACTGCTAAACCATGTCCCTACGCACCTCATCTACACATTTCTTGAATGCTGCCAGGAACGGTGACTCCACCACCTCCCTGGGCAGCTGGTTCTGATGCTTCACCACTCTTTCCATGTAGAAATTCTTCCTAATGTCTAATCTGAACCTCTCCTTGTGCAACTTGAGGCTATTTCCTTTTCTCCTATCCATAGTTATTCTGGAGAAGAGACTGACCCACACCTCCCTACAACCTCCTTTCCGGTAGTTGTAGAGAGTGATTAGGTCTCCCCGGAGCCTCCTGTTCTCCAGATTAAACATCCCCGGCTCCCTCGGCCGCTCCTCGTAAGGTCTCTGCTCCAGCCCCTTCCCCAGCTTCGTTGCCCTTCTCTGGATGCGCTCCAGCACCCCAGTGTGTTTCAGGATGCTCCCGGCCCGTCCACTTGCATTTTGGCCTTCTGCAAGGGTGGAGATGCCCTGGAGATCCTCTCCAGGTGGAGAAAGGCCACTGGGTCAACCTCTCCTCAAACCTCTGGCCATGCTGGAGGCCAGGGACCTGTGGGGCATCATCCACGAGCTGGGGAGCCCAGAGCTGAGCCCAGCTCACTCCCTGTGTCTCCCTGAATTAGGAGGAGCTGTCGATCCCGGCCAGCCGCTGCCCACAGTCGCCCGCAGAGCCCAGGCCGGCCAGCCTTGCTCCGGGCCAGGCAGCTGCCATCCTGACTGCAAAACAGAGGAGTTTTTATTTATAATTAATCATATCAAGGATGTAAAGTCCTTTGGGTTCATTTTTATCAAATTTAGTTACTAATTAGTCTTCTAATCTTTCACAGTTTTATGCCAGAAGACTTTTATGCTGTTTGTCAACTTTTAGTTTAGATATAGCAGCTCATTAATTCCCAAACAGAGCTGTCAGTGCAGCCCAAGTTACTGCACTCCGAAATCTGCTGGAAACAAGTGGTTAAGAGTTTGCATTTCAAAATTCAGGATTCTCCCTAAAGTTAGAGACGACACAGTCCACACCAAGGACAAATACACCACTGACATTTTTATTTTCTAAGATGAGTTGGGTATTTTTACACTTCAGATGATTATTTGTACTCCAAACATATTCTGTAAAACACATTTTTTACCAAAAAAAGTCTAAAAATCTGGAATGTGTTATAATTGAAAATCACATTTGTTGCATCATTCAGAGTTGTGGCTCCAAAGAGAAATTAAAATATTGTCAGCAAAAATATTGTCACCCTCGTCTCTGGAGGAAATTTTCAGTGAGAACATGGCATGAGCAGTGAATTGCTTGTTTTTGTCCCACTGCTTCCAGCACATCCAGGGCAAAATATTCTTTTAACCAGGTTAAAATCATCTGGTCCTTGACTGGAAGCCAGTATAAACATATACCTAGAAAAAATAAGCATCCAGAGATTGTTTATTATAGCAGACTGCACAGTTCATTAACTTGGAAATAAAAGCAAGACAGAACTATTAGCAAGCCAGCCAAATTTGACCACTCATAATTTATACTATCCAGTCTGGCTTAACTGGAGGGACATCAGCAAATCATAATACTTAGCAAAGACTAATCATCATTCATCACATTAGCAAAATGAATAAAAGCAATCTCCTAGAATTAGATAAACAGGATTCTTGTGAGCTCCCTTTTATTTTCCAGATGACACAATTCAAGCCATTCTGCAGTTTTCTGTGCAGATTTATTTCTGGCACTGTTCCACATCAGACTCATTCTCCTTAAAGCCCAGTATTAGATATCTCTTCTGCTTATCCACTGAACCACTTGCACGACCTGTCAAGAGGTTGTCAAGAGGCCGAGGACATCGCAGTCTATATGGAGCAAAATATTGCTTCCCTTGCAGATGGCGCCCGGTTTTATCTCGACAAAACACCAGCCTCCAGCCAACGCTATTCAGAAATCAGAGACCAGCAGCCATCCGAGTCGGGTTTCTGTAAATCTGACACAGTCGGAGGCAAAGCCGTACGGAGCCTTGAATTCATTTTCTCTGCCATTGTCCTCTTGGATACAAACACCTGGAGGTGAAAATTGTGCTTATTTAATAGGTAGCATTCAATGAGCTACACTGTGGGCTTCCCTTACATCGAGACCTTCAGAAATTTCTTTATTTGCCAGTAGCTCTATGACCTTTATGACATTTCTCCTTCAATACCATGCTCTTAGTACTCCTATTTAAAAAAAAAAAAAAAAAAAAAAAAAAACAAGGTGTGCAGAATATTTAGTAGCTTTAGATGGCATTGAAGGAAACTAAAAGCAGGTAACAAAGCAGTGGAGGAAGCGACGTGCTGTTTCTCTTTTTATGCTTTTCTGTGTAGTGCATGTAGACTCAAGAAAGCAGCAGTTTGGAGCTGCTTGCTCCTACTTTCCTCCAGATGACTATTAGTGTTTTGTTTTTTTACCAAGAGACAGTGATACGCACATGCAAGCCTTTAATATGGAAAGTAAAAGGAAAATTTTAGAAAAGGCAGGTTTAGCTAGTGAAAACCACACCAGAGCATCAGACACAATGTGATATGCTTGGAAAGACCCAGTATTTTGCCTGCTGTCATGCAGCAACTTATCAGTGTTGGCTTCTCTGTGGTCATAGTTACTCACGCTCCAGGACCTGCTTTCACACCTAACTCAAAGCCTGGTCATTCCTGAATTAAAACATGCACATTCGAGGCTCGTTCCAAAGGTTTCACATTGTCTTGCACAACTTTTTCCCTGGAGACAGGAGGGCATGAAGATTTACAGTGTGACATCCCCTCCCTGCTGCTGTGCTCAGGGCTGACAAACTGTTATCACTGTCTTTGGGAGCTGTGTGAAGGACATTGCTGCTGCCCTGGGCGAATCTGCCCTCGGTTGCTGCCTGGTACTGAATGAATTTTGGGAACAATCTATTTGTTTGCCAGGCCAGAATATTCTTTTGCTGGCCAAAATGCATGCAAATATGCAAGCAGCATATTTCCAAAAACATTTGTAAGTAGTTAAAGTATAGGATTCACTCAGCCATTGCCTTTCAAAAGCAATTCCACGAACCTTTCCTCCACAAGTTCAGCTGTATGTCAAGCTTTTTCTTTTTCTTGATAACAATCTCTTAATGTAGGCTAATGTGAATATTGGTTTTGCAAAAGATGCAAGCACCAGATCTATGTGCTACTTGTGTATTTGAAAAATATACTTCTAATGGCAATGAATAATATCTGATAATCATTGATGGTTTTTTTTTCAAGAGGAATTAATTTTATTCTTTTTTTTAATTGTCAGCTAGGATTTTGGAGAATTAGGTATTTAAAAATGATAGATAATCTTGCTGTCTTAATGATTTTGAGTTGAGAATGTGCATGAAAGAGTTTAAACATTAATAAAAATACAATTATTAGTCCTTAGGGACTCCTGCACTGGCCTTGATGACTTTCCCGAACTAATTTTAATCTCAGTACAACCAACCCTCCTTATTAAAATAATGATAAAATAGCATTTCGCTCCCCTTTTTTCATTCTGCCTCCACTGCTCTTTTTCCAATAGCACATGTGCAATAACATATCTATCTTTCAAAGCCCTTTGTCAGTGCTTCCATTACTTTGAAGCAATAACTTTTATCTTCATTGTGTAATTTTGAGGATGTGCAGATTTAAAAGGCAACATTTTTTGTATTGACTGTACTGATAGGAAACACCTATTTTTCTTCTCCTCCTCCTAGTATGCCTAGGAAACATGGACTTTTTTTTTTTTTTAGTAGCATATTTTGAATTGGCTTTAAACAATACTTGAAATGGCACAAGTTTATAAGTCTCTATAGCTGGTTATTTCTATTGTCTATGTCATTCTTCCTTTAATTTCTGTATCACAGAAAACCCAGTATGTTGCTCTTTTGCCTCCAGCTTCTTGCCAGTCAATGTGGTTGAACTAGCTAAAGTTGATTTTGAACCAAATTCCTCTGAAATAAAATAGCTGAGTTCGATTAAAGCTTGGACCTCCCAAATGCCACAAAAGTAGCAACCAACAACAGATGCCACTCAGTAAAGTAGACCAGCTCAGCAGATGGGTAAATATTAAATGTAAAAGCTTTTCCTGACACCATTCAGTTTTAATATGGTAGGAAAAATCCTGCCTTGTCATTAAACAATAGCCAGGCAGTTGCTCTGCAGTCATTTTGGGTACAGGACTGGTAATTCCAAGTCCTGCTGGCATGGGGATATTAATTATTCTGCACCTTGTTACAGCAAGGATGCGTGTCAGACTAGCTGAGCAAAAGCACCATTTTTCACAACTATCTGTTTGCATATTTACTTTTTAACACTAGGTAAAGATACAGGAGAAACTCTGTGGGTCATTTCCAGGATGATAGTTGAGGTATCAGGCAAAATTAGAGACCTCTGTAATTTCAAAGGAGACAGAATTCGTCCCACATTTGGGCTTCTTTTCCTCCTGCAGAGGTGTGTGGTGCGTATGGCAGAGCAGAAAGCCCCGTGCTGGGCATCACATAGAGCTGGGAGCTGCTGCGTGAGCAGCCCGGGGCGCTAAGGCCACAAGCAGGGACAGATCCAACGTGCCCCTTGAAATGCAAAAGCTGCGCTGCTCCTACGAGTGGCCACCCCTTTCTGAACAGGCCATATATTCCATTGCAGGAGCAAGCTGGAAAACGGTGGTGTGAAGTTGTCTGTGGATGTCGGTGGAAAATCCACAGCAATTTCCATATCTGTACATGCACGCGTATCTGTGTATGCTTGTATGATGTAGTGTAGCTGAGGTCTGGCCGTTGGTGGCTCAGTGTCCTTTGAATCTTGCCTTTGAACTCGGCTCTGAAGCAGATGTTTTAATCTTGGAGCCCAGGTTATGATTTACCCGTATTGCTGGATGTCAAATTATCTGAAACTGATGAATTATCTGATGTTTGAGAGGAAAAAGAGGGGACCTTGGTGTTTTTAATTACCTCTCGGGTTGTTTATCATGTTTCATAAGCTGAATTCTTCTATCCCAGTTTTTGTTATCCTGACTGTCCCCTTTATTAATTGTTAAGCTCATCTTTTGTGACAACACCCAGAGGCAGACTTTTATAAATCAAAAGTAAATATATTACCCTACCTTGCAGGGGTGCCATAAGGCTTAATTAGTGCATTTTGGTAAAGTGGTCTGAGATTCCCAGATCAGCATCAAATGTTTATTATTAATTATAGGCTCTAGTGACTATATGGAATGATTTCTTAATTTAATTCTCTTTGGGTATCCTTGAAATAACTAATTTTGTAACATCTTTATTCTTATTAATTCCTAGAGCATATTTACTCTTGGCTTCAGTAATTCTGTGTGCATCTTCCTGTGACTCACTGTTTTTATGTTTGGAATCTTTCTTTTCTACATAGTAATATAATAAGCCTAGTTTTTTGCTGTTTCCCTTTAAATAATGTCATATGATTTACTCTTGAATAAAGAGGTTTTGTTTAAACATTATATGGTGGAGTTTTTTTTCCCCTGCAGTGGGGGGTGTTAAGTAATTTACTTGGCTTCCCTTGGGAAATTTGCAGAGATTACATAGCACTGCTGTGATTTATCATTTCTGCTTTATTTCTGACTCATAAAGCATGCATTATTTTGTGTTTACCTTCAGCAACAGATCACAGAAAATTTCTTCATCCATCAAAACTCTTTAAAATACAGAGAAGCGATGATGTTGACATAGACACAGTCAATAACAACTTACTGGAGGATGTTTATTGCTCTGTTGTGTGGTAACACTTCTAATATTTTCACTTGTTTTTTGTTGTTGTTTTCAGGGTCAGGCTCGTGTCGTTTCAGTTACTCAGATCCCAGCATCACCGTGTCCTACAGTAAGAACAGTTCTGCTGATTGGACTCAGCTGGAGAAGATTAGGTTTGTTTCATCTCTTTAAATGTTTTCATGCATTCTGACTCAGCAGGTGTTGTTTGAAACTTGTATTTAGAACTTGTTTTGATAGTAAACTTTTTGATTTTCATTTGGGTCCATTTATTTGGACCCTTTAAAAAATGACGGGTGAAATTATGATCATGAAAACTAATTGTGAAACTGCCACTGGTTTGCGTGAATCAGAATTTCATCCATTGATTTGGAGGAGAATGATTTTAAAATTAAAATACAGCTCTGATAACGTGAAAGTTCAAGTCCGCTCTGTACCGTGTTGTGAGTTTCTTGGGTAACTCTGGGCAAATCTATTTGTGTTCCTAATGCTCATCAAGAGTTTCTTCCAAACCCATTGCAACCAGTGGGTAACAGAAATGCAGATCAAACATTTAATGAACTTTAAACTGTTAAAATATTTTATAAAATGAAAGTTTGTGGACAGTGAAATCTGTAAGAATAAAATGTAAGTCAATTAAAGTAAAACTAAAGCACTTTATCATATTCATAAACACTTTTTTTTTCATTCTGTTGTCCCACAAAACTCCAAGAAATACAGATTTGTTATGCTATCCTCTGATTGCTTTATTCCAAACCAAAACTATGACTGCTTTTGCATTTTAGAACTGCTTTTAATGTTATCCAGAACAATAATTTATACTGTTGCAGGTTACTACTTTGGCAGGATAAAATGTTCAGTAAGAATATTTCATTGTTTGATATAAACACCTGGCTCCTAACACTCCTATGACAAGATTATGGTAAAACATGCCTTTTTCTTTAAACAAACAGTTTTACATGAAAGCACAAAAGTCTATGAATGAGGATTTTAAAATCTTTTATTATGATATGCACATCTTTAAAGAGAAAATTAGTATTGGAGATAGAGTTTTCTAAGAGCAGAGGAAACCCTGATTAAACAATATTGAGAAAGTAATTTTGTGCACTGGCATATCTAACACGTTATACAACTGGGGAAGCAAATGTGCAGTGTGTATTTAGTGTCCACAGAGTAGTTCAGCCTGCCTTGCTGCATTACCTTAGCTAATGTCTTTGCTATACAGGAAATTTACGTGAGCCAGTTTATGTCCATTGACATTTCATTGACAAAGGGATAGATGAGGAAAAATTTAAGTGGTGCTAATCATTACCTCACAAAAATAGCAACCAAGACTACCAAGAAGCCAAGCCACAAAGTAGCTGTTCAAAATCCTTTCCTTCATTTATGCAAAACGATACACCCAGACCGTAACATCAGTTCAGTCACTCGCATAGCTGTGCAAGCCAAGAAACTCAGACAAGATGGTGCAAACATAAGCCTTGGAAACCCCAAACCTAATCTAGTTAATGCCCTTACAGCTTGATGCATGCTCTAACACTGACTGCTTGAGCTGTCAGTAGGAAATAGGTCAACAGAGCAATGTTATGCAAGGCAGAGGGGAAGGAGAATTAGGAAAGGATGCTATTTTCTCCTGTGGCCCTTATGAGTTATGGTATTTATTTAAATGTGCAGTGTATTTCCTTGCAGTCTGAGATTTGAGTGAGGTTTGTCCTTTCCATATGGGAACAGAGCACCACCAGGCAAGAGAACAAAATTAGTGCTCTACTAAGAACAATATCGAACATATAAAAAGAAAAAAAAAAAAAACTAAGAAAAAAAATGTTCATTAAGAAAGAAGTTAATAGAACAAAATTAATAATTCTCAACATCCCTTCCTGGTACACACAGCTTGGTCCTTTCATTTCCGGTGCCCTTTTAGCCTTTGTAAAGACATTCACGCAGAGTCGAGCATGGACTTTTGTCCTTTCTTAGCTCTGGGGACAGCTTGGGGAAGCAGAGTTCAAGATCCTTGTCATTGCCTAATACTCCAGGTCCTGTTCTCCTCTCCTGATTTCCCAGCACTGCTGGTCCATCACAGAAATATCAGCAAGGAAAAAACAACCAGGTTGTTTCTTCCATGCTGCTAGAAGATGAATATAAAGAGAAAAACAACTCAGACTTCCCCACCCACAGAATCTGCAGAGGAGTGGTTTGGAAGGGCAAGTTGGTCAGAGAAAATTCCCAGCTTTTCCTTCCTGCTCTTTTGTCCCATCATCACCACTGAGGGAGTGAGGGACCCAAAGTCAGGGGCTTTTTTTGGTAAAAGCCCATGAAAAAATCAACTTTTGGGAGGCCCGTTTTTAGCAAATGCTTCCTTAGTGCCCCCTTTTTGCCATATTTGCAAAACACCCAACAGTGAGCCAAGTTCAGCATCAAGTATGAAAGTTGTCAGACTGTTTCTTCTTGCCCTCCAAACATCTACATCCATCTGCATCTACTGTCTTAGACTGCAAGTTGTCTGTGGCATCAGTTGCCTCTGTTCTGGCTGTGGACATTGCCTAGCACAGTATAGACTACGCTTCACAGTATACATTTTCTAAATATATAGTGTCCACGTACTAGGGACATCAACTGCCCAACTCCATCTCATTTGGTAAATGTTTTAAATAAAGGAAGAGTTCCTGGCTGTATCTTAAACTTGCTTTAATTCCATCCTGTTGTTTTTCAGTGCTCCTTCCAATGTCAGCACAATCATCCATATCTTGTACCTTCCTGAAGACGCTAAAGGAGAGAACGTCCATTTTCAGTGGAAACAGGACTATGTTCTTGCTGGCGACGTCTACGAAGCCTGTTGGGCACTGGACAACATCCTGATCATAAATGCTGCTCACAGAAAAGTTGTGTTAGAAGATAATCTTGATCCTGTGGATACTGCCAACTGGCTTTTCTTTCCTGGAGCTACCGTTAAGGTTAGTTTATTTGTGTGTGTGTGATTGTTATTATCATTTCTGTGTAGAAGAAGACAGTAACATCTAGCCAAACTCTGAACAAACAACTGTGTTTAGGCCACTCCATCTGTTTGTAGAATTGGGCTCTTTTTGTTATATTTTGACCTCTTCTCTGTCCCTCTGGGCTTTCTAAAACAATGCAAAACTTTTCTGTCATTACCAAAATCTAATGACAGTTTATCATTATGTCAAAGATCATATAGCAGAAAAGCAGAAACTGTTTCCTTTTAGCAAAACAGTGCAATACTCTTGAAATAAATTCAAGTCTTTCTGTTAGGTATATTGAAATTTGTGTGTCTCCATGTCATTTGGCCTTTTTCATCACAAATCATCATGTGTGAATGTGACCATCTCCACTGCAGCACACATACAAGTAATGGCTGCTCTTTAAAAGTCTCCTTCCCCATAAAACCCTATTTATATTACCTTATATTTTTATATATTTTATATATATATTTATTATATTTTATATTATATTTTACCTTATAAAACCTAATTTATGAGATCTAGCAAAGTCATAACACTTTGGGAAAAACTCTATGTGCCCGAAGTTTCTTCAAATATAGCATTGTTCAACACCTGAAAATAAAATCTCTCACTTTTTGTGTTTTCCAAAAAAACAGAATTTGAACAGCAGATTATTTTCTGCTATATTCTATTTTTCATTCACAAAAAAAAAAATCTATTTTGTTGACAGGCTTCATTTATGATGCTGATAATGGTTCTGGAAATTGTACAGGAAACAGATGTTGATTATTGAGAGTCGTGTGGTGTTGGTTATGGCCTCAGCTTTTTCCCACGCTATCTGGTAGGAATGGCCTCAGATTAATCTTTTTAGAAATAAATGCTCTTTGCAAGCTACTCATAGTACCTGTACATTGATTTTTTTTTTCTTTACTTCAATAGGGCCATTTCAGCTACAATGAGAAAATAGTTTCTTTCTCATTTACCTAGTGGTTTTCTAATTCTAAAATTATAGTGTTTTTCTAATTCTAAAAGATACAGTTGTCTTCTAATTCTTAAATCTAATTTATAGTGATTATAAAATCACTATATGAGATTTTAGAACCAAACCATGTCCTGCTTATTCAATGAAGTAATTTTCTATGGTCACTTCATGTTTGTGGTATTGTCAGTCTCTGTATTTTAAAATCCAGTTCACACAAATGGAGGTGTCAAAGAAAAGGAAGGGCTTGTGAGAGGTTGTGGAGTCTCCTTCTTTGGAGATACTCCAGCCCGCCTGGATGCAACCCCATGCCCCTTGCTCTAGATGCCCCTGCTTGAGCAGGGGGGTTGGACTAGATGATCTCTAGAGATCCCTTCCAACCTCAATCATTCTGTGAATCTGTGAAAATCTACATAGTAATTCTATTTTTTCACTTGGGCTTTTATTATGGGATGAACAAATTTCATTGCTATACTGTATTACCTTTTATGACTGTCACCTATGTTCTTTCAAAGTTCCGATACTCATAGTCTTCCACTTTGCTAAACTCCACTTCAAATTGATAGATCTTTTTCTGACATCTAGGCCTGTTTCTGACATCCAGGCCTGTTTGTGCAATGTACAGTAGATACAAAGTGTGAATTCATATCCTCTTTTCCTCTGCTTTAGATAAGGTGGCCTTCTTGAAACCTGTATTAACTTCTTTAATGACGTACTTCACTGTTTTTCCCTATCAACTTCGCTGACAATGTCAATAAACAGCACCATTTCTGGATATTATTTGCTGTCTAACTCAGTCTCAATTGGTTTGTACAAAACTCTGGGGCATCAATTCCTTTTCAGAATTATGTCATAAAGATAAGTAATTGCACTGGACCAAGGCAGTGAAGTATTAAAAAAAACCCACGAAAAACAGGAAAACTTTTTCTAAATCACTGTTTTTTACGGGGGTTATTTTCTATATTGATCCTTTCTTGCTCTACACCCTTCACTGTGTTGAATGACTGATGCTTGCATATTTCCCACATGGATGTGCCCTTGCAGTCTGAGATAGATATATGCTTGTTCCTCATCCAGTTGAAAGCCAGTACCGAAGGAAGAGGAAATAATGTATATTTATTTCTGAATGGAAAAGGAATAGAAGTTCCTCTGTGGGCTTTATTCTTACTTATAGATTATACCATCAGGTGTTCAGGTGGTGCAACCTTCTCAAGGAAGATCCCATGACATAGCTGGGGCAGTGAATGAAGCAACCAAGGGCACAAACTTGAGCACTAGCCTGTGACCTTGCATACCTTCAGTTGCTACCACCCTCTATGGCTTGGTTTTGGCCTGTGCTATTATCCAGGCATCCTGTTGAAGGCATGCACAGTCATGGGCCAGCTTGCAGTAGGTGGCAGGGTTGACCCCACTCTTCTGGTGAGCAGGAGTTTACCCAAGTGGATAAAAATTCTGACGTGTCATTTGCTGTCAAAGCCAATGTTAGTCGTTTTGGTCCCATCTCATTACTGTTATGGGTTTAGTAGATCAGAGCACACCGGTGCCCCTCTCATTATTCCCTTTTAAGGGAATTCTCACTGAAATTTGTAGTTAGGTAGTTGTTAAGTATTGTTTTAGTAAGGGTAGACATTAAGGTATGGTTTGTTAGGTGTTTAAATTAGATGTTGCTGTTGCTTACATATTTAGATTTGATTCTTCCAATTCCTTCCCTGCTAACTCTAGGGGCAATGGCTTTAAGAATTGCTTCTTATATGTGGTGTTTTTCCTAACCTTCAATGGCCACATCAGATGCCTATATTATTGCAAAGAAAACTACTCTCCTTATTTCTTATGTATTTATTGTTTTATGTCTACATTTTTCTGTAGAAAGTTTACTGCGATAGTGCTTGAGGTCTGCTAAAATAAATAGCAAACCCTAAAATTCCAGGGGTTCTGCTGGCAAAGCCACTCAGATTAGTAACTCCAAAGCATAAAGTAAAAAGCCAACTGAAACAGGAAAAAGTACTACCATTAAGTATTTATCTGGAGCTGGTTTAGGTTCTGTGATGGATTCAGTCACAGGAGTTGACAGCATTAATGATAATTATGCACTGGTCTGTTGGCTCCAGTTTGGTGGAATTGAAAGCATCTTGTTCAATAAGTGCTTGTGGGAACTTGCCTGTGCAGAGCTTGGGAAACACTTTTTTCTTTTTTACTGGTCTGCTTAAGCTTGGACCTGGAATTTGATTACATTTCTTGCTGCACTCAGGAGCTCGTTGTTACTAGTTTGACCATACATGCCTGGTTGCAGACGCAGCTGGACCTGGCTACTGAGATAGGAAACAAGCTGAGAGATAAGCCACTGAATTTGTGTGATTCAGTTCCAAAGAAGACAGTAAAAGACAAGAAAGATGCTGTTAGCAAGGCCAAGCAACCCTTAGGAGATTAATTGGATCTACTGGAACATATTTATCTATGCTGGACTGTGTGGAAGGGTGTTGAACAGGATAAATTCCTGAACGTGTTTCAATATTTCCAGTGACAGCACTGAATGTGAGAACAGCCTTGGGGCCGAAAGTAGTTGTGATGTTGCACTGGTGACTGAGATTGCTAAAAGGTATAAAGCAGGTCCGCAGTCTGAGCGCTGTTAAGCATTTGGGGGTCTTAAACTCTACAGCTAACGGGGGAAAAAAAACAAAAAAAGATGAAATCTTCCTTCAGTAATATTTCTTGCTTCACTCCTAAAGAATAGAAAAGTGGTTTTGTCTTTCAGTGCACACTTTGCATATCCTGAAATCTGACCAGAAGTTGTTATCTTTTGAGATCCAACATTTGCTAAATCTTCTAGTTTGTTCTGGTTGTCCCAATCCAGCACTGGGTGTGCAAGCTGAAAAGCAGCGACAGACATGAGAAGGGAACCAACCTCAACAGTTATTCAGGTCCTTGCAGCACTTTTGATTACGTAAAAAAATAGATTTGGGGCCAAGCCATCTGTCTCTGAAATTATCCACATTTGGGAAAAAGCCGTATATATCATCACAGGCAATACAGTTGCGATGTATTGGGCCATGATGTGTCACTTCTCAGTGACACCTCTCAGCTTTGAGGAGAGTTGAGTGGGAAAACTGCAGCAGCTCTGCATTCGGTGGATGAGGATAACATTATCTGATCAGCTAAGTGCTTGCATGACACAATAGCAAAAAAGACTCAAGAAAGAAACTGGTGAGAGATGGTGTCATCAGTCCCTGACGTTTCCTGAAATACTACCGCTTGCCACCAACCACAGTGCTAAAATACTTCCAATATTTTCCATGGTGGCAAACAGAAATTGTCTGTATCACTTTTTCATCACTTTAGCTCCTGATGTGTATTCCCAGGTTGACAAAAACTAAATACAGAGAGGACGGAGCTGGATTATCTTGGGACTGATGCAGCAGTGTCTCACAGATCGTCGTGCCGTTGAACAAGGCGCATCCAGACGATTGGCAGAGTTACCAGCTAGTTATCCAAATAACAGGGCAGGAGTTACCTGCCAGACCTTGTTTTCTGCCCTTGGTCGCAGGACTCAGGAACAACACCAGCAGTTGTCCACGCTGTTGATGTGTGAGGGTGCAGCCTGGCACAGCTCGGCCTGGCCTAGCTGGCACGCTAGGGCGTGCTTTAGAGGGTTGCTTGGGCCAGGGACAGGACAGGATGCCATTAGACACCCTGATCTGGGGCAAGGGCGGGATGTTCTGTGCTGACCAGGGAATGGTACTTGACGCCTTTTGTTCACTAGCCTGGACATGACCAATCCTGAAAAATCATAATATTTATAGTTTGCTCTTGTCTCCTTAATACTTTCCCAGGGAAAAAAAAAAAAAAAAGATTTTTCAGGATTGGTCAAAAAAAAAAGATTTTTCATCTTTAATGAAATTTCTGGGCTTATATTTTTTACTTTAATTCATACTAATCTGGAGTATTTATCTCAGCCAAATGGGAGAAGTACTTCCATTTAGCACACCACTCTTCCATAGTGAATAAATCTGTCCTTTATGCACTACTCAGTCAAAACATATTTGTAAATGAACTGGCTGAACCCATTTATTGGAAAAAAATAATGGTTCCTTTATGTGATCTCCACTGTTTGGAGTGTCTCTTGAAGCCTATGGCTGACCGATCCCTATCATAGAAACATAGAATGCTAAGGTTGGAAGGGACCTCTAGAGATCATCCAGTCCAACCCCCCTGCACACGCAGGGTCACCTACAGCAGGTGGCTCAGGACTGCGT